>VXAK01020629.1:5449-31082 GCA_013399435.1 Arenaria interpres
GCGGCGGGCTGTGAGGTGGGCGGGCGGTTTTTCCTCAGGGAGGCGGAGGGCTCCTCCGGCGTTTCGCCGAGGGGGTCGATTAAAGAAAGGGATATACGGAGGGAGAAGGCGGCTGGCAGAAGGGTAGGTCCTCGGTCTCCGGGTGCGTGGCCTGTGGTACAGGGTGTGGGGGGGCCGCCAACCTCCTGCGTCAAGAGACTGGTTCAGAGGAAAGGCCCGAGAATGAAAAGGTTAAGTACTGCTTAGCAGCGGAATTAAAACTTCATCACGCCTCAGGTATCTCGCCTCCCTCGCCATCGTGGGTGAACACCTCAGGGTGTTTATCCCCAACATCCTTGTGAGGTCAGGAGATGGCATTTTGTAAGTGGAACGGAGGCAGGGGAAGAGGTTCGCCCTAAGTCACACAAGGGATAAAACAGGTTTCTGAAGTCGTATAAGCTTCTGATCATCTTAGCCGATTTTCAGCTGCTGAAAAGAAAATCCTTTCGAGCATAACCTTCAAGTTTGATGGATGAAATGACAGTGAAGGGCAAAGTTCAGGCCATGACACTGGTGCTAAAGAACTCTGTAGTAAAAATCAGCCTCATTGACTCAATAAAGCACTTAGAAAAAATACTTTTATCTCTCAAACCAACAAACAATGCTTTCCTGCTATTTCCCTTAATTTTCAAATGCCGTATGTAACTGCAGAAGGCACAAGAGTTTCAGGTTAGATTTTTCAAGTAAATAGTGTCCCTTTAATGCCAAAGAATCGTACCTTTCCTTAAGCTCTGCAGTATGAACAAGGCACAAAAGAGTTTGCTGATAAAAATAAGACTCCAAGGAACTCCAGCATCTGAAGGGAAAGATAAAAAGAAGTGCCTGAAGGAATATCGTTAGCACCCAGGACCTAATTCTTCCTTTTAAATCAAACCCAAATACAGACAAGAGCTAATGCGAGGCTTTGCAAAAGCAGAGAAAATAGTCTTATTTTTTATATTTATTAGCTTCTGATTGTTTTCCTTTATACCCATACCTCACTTTGGAGGTGGAGCATGGGACCTCTGTGTTCCTGTAGGAACCTGTTGTCCTTGAGGTGGCTTATCAAACTGTCAACGTGGACACCTGGTACTTGACAACACCTTCAAATCTAATATTTGACGTAACTCGTATCGGTTTCCCAGCTCCCTCTCTTGTGATAGAGGAACAATTATTTGCACTTGAAATTCTGAGCATGCTCTCACCGTCAGGGCACGTAACTTGGAATTCCAAAGAATTTCCAAGAATAGAACAGAATTTCCGAGCAGTAGTCAGATATTTGTTCGTAGGGTGATGCACCCAAATGGGTCAACTACACAAGTGTTTGCAAGGATTAATAAACAGAAATTGAGGCAAATGGGAAGGTTTATGCTTTAGAAAGCCACGGTAATCTTTTCACATACTTGTAGTGTCTGTGGCATCTCTGTAGTTCAGAGGAAAACTTACAGCAAATCTCTTTTAAGAATGCCAAAAACTTTGTTAACTTCTTTAACTAAAGGAATTCTTGCATTAAAACATGATGGAAGACTGAGATGTCATCTTCTGACTCTTGAGGTAGCTAAAACGGGTACCTGATTTGAGAGTTCAGGCTTCTTACACAGCCATGAGGTTATCCCAGGGAAAATTCAGAGCAGTAAGATCCTGCATCTCTAGGTTCTTAAACAAGTTGGGCACAGAAGATACATGATGTGTCCTATACATACAGATGTACAATTAAATCTATGCCGGCATCCATTTATCACGTTGGAATGGATCAAAATCTCGAGTTATTGCCACTAAAATATCTTCTTTGTCTCTTGATGGTTTTTATTCATTTAGTTCATGTTTTCATTTCCCGATAGGATCGTGAGTCGAAAACTGCATCACCTTTTTGCTCTCATTCCTCTGCACAAACCGGCAGGGCTCAGCCGAGGCGCCGGGACGCCCAGTAAAACCATAGCGGTTACAGGCTGGGTTGTAATTCCCAAATTCAGCCAGTTTTCTGCTATTCCTGCTAATAGCTGGGGTCATGTGAAAATCCTGACCCGTATGTGGGATGACAACCAGAAAGAACTTCTGAGAATCCGTAGGCTCAGAAACATCAGTTTTCTCCAAGACTGCTTAAAAACTCTGCCTTGCCTTGAGAAGATGAGGAGGATTCCCACATTCCTTCTCCAGAAGAAACGGCTTTGAGAAAATCAGTATTTCAACCCCTGCCAGGCTTGGTTTTCCGCTCTCAATTGTGGAATTTACGTTGCATTTAATGATCTGAAAAAATCCATGTCCAAGGAGGAAGGAGTGGGTTTGTGCTATTTGTGCTCCTTTCCTTTGTATACACGAAGCCAGAGAGGTTTATGACTGAAAAAAACTAAGGGAAAGGTCATGTTCACATTAGGGGTTTTTTTTTCACTCTGGAAGTGTATATCATCTCCTCTCTACTAGAAATTTTCCTCATTCCTAACAGTACTATAGGAATTTCCGTAATGGATTTCCATGAGCAAAAATGGCCCTGGAAGTCTTTTGGTGGCCGCATCAGCAGCACCAACAAACAGGTTTGACTGCATGTCTTTCAGCAAGAGGTGTGCAATTTGCACACCTGATATTTCTGAAGGCAAACAAGCTGAAATGCATATACATTTAAATATAGTAATGGACTTCTCAGTTGTTTGTCAGGACTTAGACGCTGCTGTTTTCTATAGGTACTGGTTGATCTTCCCCCTAACCTTTCAGCCCAGTGGCCAATTTCCATCAGACTTCACAAGGTGCAGCACTCTTGGATATTACAATACTGAAGGTCTCAAGAACTAAGGGGCAGTTAAGAGGGAGAGAGAGCCCTTAGAAACGTATCCACCGATAAGAAGGCCAATGGCATCCTGGGGTACATCAGGAAGAGTGTGACCAGCAGGTGGAGGGAGGTCATCCTCACCCTCTGTTCTGCCCTGGGGAGGACCCATCTGGAGCACTGGGACCAGTTCTGGGCTCCCCAGTTCCAGAAGGACAGGGAACTGCTGGAGAGGAGACAGCAGAGGGCTACAAAGATGAGGAGGGGCCTGGAGCATCTCTCTTACAAGATGAGGCTGAGGGACTTGGGTCTTTTTAGTCTGGAGAAGAGAAGGCTGCGGGGGGGTCTGATCAACACCTATAAATACTTCAAGGGTGGGTGTCAGGAGGATGGGGCCAGGCTTTTCTCAGTGGTGCCCAGGGACAGGACAAGAGGAAATGGGCACAGACTTGAACATAAGAAGTTCCACCTAAATATGAGGAGGAACTTCTTTCCTGTGAGGGTGGCAGAGCCCTGGAAGAGGCTGCCCAGAGAGGGGGTGGAGTCTCCTTCTCTGGAGACATTCAAACCCCACCTGGACCTGTTCCTGGGCAACCTGCTCTGGGTGGACCTGCTCTGGCAGGGGGTTGGACTAGATGATCTCCAGAGGTCCCTTCCAACCCAATATCATTCTGTGATTCTGTGATTAGAAAGCTAATCAGCCTTCTCTTTTCTAGCCACCAGAGAATTCAAGTGGAGCAGGCTGAGAGGGAAATACAGAACTACTCGCTTTCACTTGCAAATCACCTGTAAAGAAGCTGACAGGTTAAGGTCCCATTGGTCTGCAGTAGGTGACTGGTGGACACACTGCAACATGGTATTGGACTTGCGATGACTTCACCTGGGCTATCCAGTATCAACATTTAACTTCTGGAATAAAAATCCTTGCAGGACCAAATAACTGGTTTCTAACAGGGGCCTGAAGATGGTTTTATTGACAAATCCTGAAAATACGTGTTACTGGGTGCATTGTTGCTAGCAGTGGCAGTCCAGCTGGGGACAAATATATACAGAATAACTTCTTGAAATGGTTAAATGAAAATGTGATTCATCTGCAAATAATTTTGCCCTGATGACAGCTCCAAGACTGAAGAGGAGTAGCAGTTATCCATAAATTTTCCCTCTTGTGCGTGAGGTGATTGGGAAGAGACATACAGGTAAGACGCCATGGTATCTGATTGTTTCAAGGAAAATCAAACAGTAAATCTGCTGGCTAAACAACTGCAGAGGTAGGAAGGTTTTAGGTGAGCAGCAGCTTTCTGAGACAGAACTTAAACGGGCTCTTTTTTTGTCCTGTAATACTGGAGTATGAAAGAACTAGAGCACTGTGTTACACCATCTCAGAGCAGATCTCTGATTTCATCTCAGACACGCACTATGGTTGCACGGAATGCCTTTTTGCTTACAGATTTAGCATGGAGTTTTATTTGGATTTTGTGTGTGTGCGCGCGCTACTGTTCTTAAGCATGGGTTAAAATTAGACCTGTTTTTTCAATAATTTCTCATCCATTTTGAACATTTAAACAATTCTCAAAACCATTGCTCAAATGTCTAGAAATTGTTTTGTTGTGAAATGCTAAAGAAGCACAATTTCGAATATATCATTTCAAACGAATTGCTAAAATGGCCATGGGAAATCTAACAAAACCAAGTACCGTTATGGTTTTTTTCAGAAGAGCATTTGTTTGTCTAAAAAGTAGTATTTCCATTTAGCGAACTCCTTGTCTTTTTAAATTTGATGTAATAATTCTAATTCGCAACCAAGCAAAATTGGAGAGAAATGCTCCAAACGAAGTTGTTGGGGTTTTTTTGTGGGGCAGTGAATAAAAGAAAATCTACTGCTATAATTGATTTTTGGCTTTCTAAAAGCCTTTGACCTTACTGCCCACAAGAGGCTCCTGAGGAGATCAGTGCTGTGCGCCAGCTTCTGCTTTCATCCAGCATTCCTCATCACTGTGACGCCTCGTTAACATTAAGGGACCTATCAGTCTGCCCACATGAGAGGGATGGCAGGCAGTTCCTACACGGGCACCGAGGGAGTGAAAAATAGACGATAAAGCCACGCTGAGACCTGAAGCATTATTCCTTGCTCTAAATGCTTCCTTGTTTTCTGTTACTTGCTTGACTTTCTTTTGAGATTGGTTGCCCTTTGGGGCAGGGAGCGTTCTCCGCAGAGCCTGGCTGGACGCTGAGTGACACCTCCTTGTGCTTTACAGACAGCTATGGAGGGAGGGAGGTTCATAACCCTCTGCAGAATCAAGGGCTTATTTGTGCATTACATTCCAGCGTAGCGTGTAGTGCCCCAGAGTTCTGGGTCCCACAGAAATAAAGCCCTAAGGGATCTCTCATAATTGGAGAACGAAGCGATGTTGAATTTAACTAAGAGGAAACAAAGTTAAAACCAATGCGACCCTTTTCCTTAGCTCTTTTTACCATCGTGTATAATTAGTTTCGTGGAACTTACTATCTTCACCAAGCCCCGTTGCTGGGGGCAGTGTTGGGAAGGATTTGATCAGGAAGGGCACAGCTTAGAGGGGGAATGCAGTAGCTTCTTCCCCATCTAAGAACTGCCCAAGTGCAGTCAGAAAAGATGCCTGCTTCATTCTTTATAACGTACAAGCTAAGTTGAGGCATTGCCTGTAAGGGTATCCTTCCTTCCACCTCCAGGAAGCCGTGATGGACTCACCTGGATCAATGGGAACATAAAATTTACTGTCATTGGAAAGATCGCTTTTTCCTATAATCTATGTGGGTTTTTTTATCTGGCTCTGCTCAGGATTAAAAACGGAGGAAAGAAAACAAGCAACCTGATGGTAGCCAGAATTTCTCATTCTGGCTCAAAGGAAAAATTCTTCTGGAACCCGAGAGGTTGCTGATTTACATTACGAGGGCCCTGTCGGATATTTTAAAAGTGTTTTATCTTATCTTGGCGTAAAGTTTGTGCCAGCATCTCTCTGATTTCAGCTGGGGACGACAGGCAGGAGCGCAGACGCAGGCGTCTCCTGGCACACGCTCAGATAAGCAGCACCTGCGCCCTAAGCGTGACGGGCTCCAGATACCTCGACCTACAGTCACTTGAAGGATGCCTTGATCTGGGTACGCGCGCCGGCCGGTTACCAGGACAGCCATCCTTGGATCTAACGCCCTGTTGCCGATCCAGGCAGGTTGCTGGCTCTCCAGAAATCCCAGACGTGAGGCCAAACTCCTGTTTTTTCTGCTTGAACCAAATTTAGGGGGTGAGGCCAAGGTAGGACGCGCCCGGAAAGAATTAGGATATCTTTATTACAGAAAGGATTGCTCTTCCGCCAACCGCTGGAGCGCTGTTTGTCTCCCGGTGCCTCCCCAGCTCCTGGGACATGGTGGGAGGAAACGGCAAGGGCAGAGCAGAGCAGCACTGGTAGAGCCAATCCTTCTTTGCCACACTCTGGGCATCTGTTTGAGAAAACCCATAACAATGTATTGTCGTTTAGACAATTATTCTGCCACCCCATGACCCCTCCCCACCCGGAAAGGGGAATCGGGGAACACAAAGAAACAGAAGGGTTGAAATATGAATAGATTTAATAGGATAAGACTAAATAATTAACAATAATACTAAAGAACCAGTATTAATCCCGATACTGATATAAGATGTACAAGT
This sequence comes from Arenaria interpres, assembly GCA_013399435.1. NCBI lineage: Eukaryota > Metazoa > Chordata > Aves > Charadriiformes > Scolopacidae > Arenaria > Arenaria interpres. The sequence goes on from VXAK01020629.1 coordinate 11,908, forward strand.
ATTATACTCAGCCAGTTACATCAGTAGGAAGCTCTGGACTCCCAGCAGGGACAGCAAATGTTGGACACTGGGAGCGCAATGGCTTCGGGAGGAAGGGAAGGGCTCAGGGGTCCGGCACCGGGGCAAGGAGTTCTCAGGCTGGCAGCCAGCAAGGAACTATGCAGGAAACTTTTCTAATTTATATTGAATGTGACGTTCATGGTATGAAATAATCCTGTTGGCCAGCCTGGGTCAAACGCCCAGGCCTTGCTTCTCCTTGTCCCTGCACCTGGCAAGGCTTGAAATCACTGAGACCTTGAATCCCACAGAGCCTGCCTGGCTATAAAGTCAATATTTTCAGGAATTCAGACACTAGAGTCTTCTAAAAGTGCAGTTTTCCCCGGCATTAGAAGAGAAATTAGTCCTGTCTCTCAACCCAGGACAGCACGGCATGGCCCAGCACCTCTGCCAACTTTGCACCTGAGGTGCAAAGAATGGAGTTAGGAGTTGGGTTTTGAATTGTCCGGGTAGGAATTGGGTAGGGGGAAGCGCAGTGATGAAGATGCTGGGAATTTGCAAGGCAGTTCCTCCTTGCTTGCAGCTCTGATCTGGCTTCCTGGCCGGTATCCCTCCAGCACAGCCCGCGGTGTTTCTGTCTCCCCCACTACCACGTGTGTCGACGCTGCACAGGGTGAAAAGTGGCCACATAAATAATTCACAAATCGTTGGGAGAGCATGCAAGGCCGAGAACGTGCCGGCGTGAGGGGGAAGAGGAAAAACTTTTAGGAACTGCCAATCTAATGATTATGAAATGTCTCATCTTTTTTTTCTCAGCCTCTGCTTTATAGCTTTACATATAAGGCTTATTATTATTTATAACAGAAATGACAAAATGCGCGCTGAGTGTTATCCAGACCATAGAAAAGAAACCATCGCTTTTCAGAAGAATTTATCATTTTTGAAGTTCCAGTTCTACAGGTTTGCAAATGTCACTGGCCATCACTGGCGACTTACAGACTCGAAGTAATAACTTTACACGTCAACAGTCCCAGGAAACTCAATGCCTTCAACTCATGTTCATAAGTATTTACAGAAACAAGATCCAATTGGTCTGGAAATCCATATATTTTGTATACTAATAATCTGTTCGGTCTGAGCCATTGTCTCATGTCTGTTGTGATGACATTTTCATTTATTTATGAGTGGAAACAAGACGGTTTATGTTTTGCTTCTTCCAAACGCTTCCAAATATTTTGTTTCCAAATGCTTCTCTATACTTGTTTGTCTTTTTAGGTGTCCTCCTGACATCTGTACTTTGGAAAATATAACCCTCTCAGCTTAAAATGCTGATTTTTTAGCAATAAGATTTTATAATAGCATTATTTTTATCTCTGTCCATTAAATACCGCACACTTACGAATTCTTGAATACGTAAGGAGAGCCTTGAGTCTTAGTTTAAAATCCCACATGCTTGTGGCTCATCTCTGTGGAGCTTTACACTGTGATTCTGAGGATTCTATAGTCACATCTTGTTTACAATAGCAAGATCCAACGAGATAAACTAGGAGCTATATTTTGCCTGTAGTTCTTGACGCCTTGGCTTTTGGTTGGTCTAAAAATTGCAAAGGGTGGTTTCAGCCTGCATGTTCCGTAAGCAATAGGGATTAAACGTAGTTACGATTTGATTCAAGCTGTGCTGAAGTGGTTGCAGGAGGAAGAAAGGCCCGGTTTCCTCACAGTGACACTTCAAAGCGAAGTCTCGGTCATTTAAATCTGGATGCTCCGGTTCCAGCAAGGGCAGGAACCGTCCCAGTGTACGTAGGTCGGGTTGCTCCTACAGCTGCAATCAGCCTCCTGCCCGCAGAGCATTCAGCGCGTCCACAGCAGCCCTCCAGGTTACATGGCTCCTCCTCAATCTAAGGAGGATCCTGGGACTTCCTTCACCATCTGTCAAAAAAACATGTTCCATACGCTGTTGTGAGGCTTATCGTGCTTATCGGTTGCTCTGCTCACCAAGTAGGCCAGGTATTTTTTTCAGGAGGAAGAGGAGAGGCTGAGGGAGCTGGGGGTGTTCAGCCTGGAGAAAAGGAGGCTGAGGGGAGACCTTCTGGCTCTCTCCAACTCTCTGAAAGGAGGGTGTAGCCGGGGGCTCAAGGTTCTTCTCCCGAGTCACAAGGGACTTGTCCCATAGGACAAGAGGAAATGGCCTCAAGGTGCACCAGGGGAGGTTCAGGTTGCATAGTAGGAGAAATGTTTCCACAGAAAGGGGTATTGCACATTGGACTGGGCTGCCCAGGGAGGGGTTTGAGGCACCATCCCTGGAGGTTTTCAAAAGATGGGTTGACCTAGTGCTTAGAGACATGGTTTAGTGATGGTTTTGATCAGAGTTAGGTTGATGGTTGGACGAGATGATCTGAAAGGTCCCTTCCCACCTGGACAATTCTGTGATTCCATGATTCAGTTTGCTGATGCAGACACTGTTCCTGCTGAGCCTTACCTAATTGTTAACCAACGCTGCATTTTCCTTTAAGGACTACAAAATCTGTTTGGTGAAAGGGAACCTCTTGACATCCATCCATCCATCCATCCATCCATCCATCCATCCATCCATCCATCCAGGATCTAATATAAGCTATCTATAAAAGCATTATTTTATCCCCTTCATGTCCATTTTTGCATCTTTCATTGTGTTTGTATGAACCTGAAATGTTCTTCATGAGTTTGTTTCAATGAGAGTCTGTGGCACGACACGGACTTCATGCAAGATTCCATGTACTTAGCACACGTGAGCCCCAAATTCACGTAACACAGAGGGCTTCATTTTCAAATACCTGCATCATCACAAAGCCTACAAACAGATCTTGAACACAATTAAATATCCTGAATAATTCCGGAGTCAAAGACTCCTATCTCCTTATTTTACTAGGTTCCTTTGTCAACGTTGTGTTGGTGTTCAGAGTGATCCTCTAACATTTACAAAGTGATCTACAAGCTGGTCTGCTGCCCTGGTGAGGCCCCATCTGGAGCACTGGGTCCAGTTCTGGGCTCCCCAGTTCCAGAAGGACAGGGAACTGCTGGAGGGGGTACAGCAGAGGCTACAAAGAGGAGGAGGGGAGCNCCTGCTCTGGGTGGACCTGCTTTGGCAGGGGGTTGGACTAGATGATCTCCAGAGGTCCCTTCCAACCCTGTAGCATTCATTCTGTAATTGTTGTTCAGCAAACACCAACCTGAGGTGTCAAAAAGGGAACAGGATGGCCACAGACATCAAGGAGCTTTGTCTTGTTCTGCAGTGGAAATGCAGCGTGATGTTCTCCTAGCCCTACACAGTAGCGGTGGGAATGGAGCTCTTGCACGTCAACTGCAAGACATGATGCCTTCTCACACTTGGGAAAATACGTGGCACGCGCTTAGGAGTGCTTATACGCACAGCTACCTAACCAGATGTCGAAGCAGTGAGTAATAAGGAGAGTCAGCAAGTTACTAATCAGCTGTTAATGGTGTGCCTCACTAATTGGCTTCTGCTGAAAACCAGTTTTCCATGGGCCACATTTTTAGAATGGGAATAGAGAGGGAAGGAAATGGCAAGCGCATAAACATGCTGTGGTTAACCTTGTCCGTCAGTAGATGGCTGTGTTGCTTCTAGCCATCCTCAGCGAGGAACGCTGCATTTCCACGGGCAGGGAAAGAGAGTGGTTTTCCCCAAGGATATAGGGAGCCACTGACCGTGCATGCAGACCTTTGCGTTTTGGTTTGGTTTTTTCCATTTTAAAACGGTTCAATTCGCACACAGCGTTGTTCCTCTCTTTATTTTTATGCAGTGATTTTTTTAGGTGCACAAAATCTCTCGTAACGCTCTGCTTGAGCAGTCTGTCTCTCCTTGTTTTACACAGCCCGGCCGAAGTGATTTTCGTCTGCTCTTGGCATCGCCTTAGCTTCCCAGCAACGGGTCGGGAAACCTCAAAGAAGCCCCTGTGGAGGAACCGGGTGTTTCAGCTGTTGAAAAGCTGTGAGTTTTCTTCGGCCGCCTCGTGTTCTCAGATCGGCTCCCTGTTGTCCTGATTCCTCCTCGTCCCCACCTGGTGGCCTGGCAGTCACACGTGTGAAGAGCTTCCTGCCAGTTGAAAACACGCCGCCATCCACATCACCCCAAAAAAAAAATAAATAATAATAATACAATCGCCTCGTTGATTAGCCCTGGCAATGAGAATGAATAAGCCCAGGGTGCAACCTACTCCCTCCTTCCAAAAATCCAGTCACACCAAATTGGAACTGCAGGAGGCTGCCAGGGCATCAGGAGGAAGCTTGCAGTGCTGGGCTCGCTCTGTTCTGCAGATAAAAACAACATTTCAGTTACCCAGAAAATCTATTAATGAGTTTTCTCATGCATTAAATGACCACACAAAACCCTCTTCCCTTCTGCCCTAAAAACACAAACCAGCCTGATGCCAGAGGAGCTCGGTGGTGGAGGGGTTTGCAACAGGCACAAGGAGATTATATTGGCTGCCGTGGCAAGAACTGAAAAAGAAAAAAGAGAAAAATTTATTCTTTGGCCGTTGTGGGCAAGTACGTGAAAATAAGCAGCAGACGTAAAAAGGTCAGGAAAAAAAAATACTAAATACTTTCAGACACAGGTGGATTTATGTGCAGAAGGTGGTGGTGTTATCTGAGTTCTTGGAGTTCTTGTCAGGGCCCAAGGAAAGCATCCTGTCGGCAGGTTCTGCAGCCCTCTGAAAGCACCGGGAATGTTTTTGTGGGTTTCAATAGCCCACAGAGCGATGGAGCTGCCAAATGTCGTGCATTTCACTCAGGCTAGCGGGGACCTTCTCACGCTGGCCTGGCTCTCAGGCACTTAGGCTGGCGGTGAGAAAATGTGGCAGGCTTTTGGCTCCTAGTTGTGTCCTGGGGCTGCTTCAGGGCCCCGTGGCTCTATTCCTGAGGCACGTAATCACGACCTGTCTGTAGCTGGATTAGGCTTCTGAGCAGTGGGCTTGAATTGAGGGGTTGGAGCATCTCCCTTCTGAGGAAAGGCTGAGAGAGCTGGGGCTCTTTAGCCTGGAGAAGAGAAGGCTGAGGGGAGACCTTATTCATGCTTCCAAGGATCTAAAGGGTGGGTGGAAGGAGGATGGAGCCGGACTCTTTTCAGGGGTTCCCAGTGACAGGACGAGGGGCAACGGGCACAAGCTGGAAGATGGGAAGTTCCACTCCAATCTGAGGAAGAACTTCTTTGGGGTGAGGGTGGCAGAGCCCTGGAAGAGGCTGCCCAGGGAGGGTGTGGAGTCCCCTTCTCTGGAGATCTTCAAGGCCCGTCTGGATGCTCCTGAGTGATGTGCTCTGGGCATCCCTGCTTTGGCAGGGGAGTTGGACTGGATGGTCTCTAGAGGTCCCTTCCATGATTCCATGATCAGGATACGGGTTCCCAAGCTGACACGTCTGTAGGCAGGATCCACTCCAACATTTTGCCCCTCAGGTGAAGTAGCTTCCACCTGTGGGAAATCCAAGAGCCAGAGCATCCACTGCTTTCCCACCCAACAATGTCTCACCCATCCAGCAACCTTCTGCCACTGAAATCATCTGGGTCTGGTGTCTCTCTGCCTCCATACTGATGGTACTGGCAACCATCTGTCCCCATCAATCCCCGTGCTACTAGCCAGCAGCATCCATCCAGTAGCCCTCTCCAGCACCTCTGCTCTGCCCGTGGCTTGGAGTGATGCGTGTTTCTCGCAGTCTGAACATTGTTTGCAGGCTCCTACGTGTAAAATCGCACCAAGGGAGCGGGACACCATCTGGAAGCGCTGTTTCCCCGCCAGTCTGGGCCAACATTATGAAGAAAATAATAATAATTTTTAAAAAAATAATCAAAGAAATGGTAGTAGCTGAGGCACATCGAACATTTCAGCTCGTGGAAAATGCCCACAGTCGAGGAATGACTGCACAGCATGTGGGAATGAACGACCGAGGTCTGGAAGAGGATAGGATTTATACTGCCGTGGGTTTCATACTGAATGGCAAAAAAACTGCAAAGAGACTGAAATAGCAGGGGAATTTACCTTGGAAATGCTGCCTTACAGAGCTGTGAGAGCATGGAACGTTAAAAATTCACACTCCATGAGGGGTCAAGAGAGTTATTTAACCTTTCTTGGACTGTACACATATGAAAAACTTGTATTAGATGGTTATAAGCTTTAAAGAAAGCTGACCCATTTTGCTGTTTAAAATATTCTGGGACTTCCATGGAGACTCTTATGCCACCTATATATAATGACCTAGATTTTAAAAATGGTTGGGAAGCAGACGTCTGGAAACCTGCCGCGAATTTTAACATTTTCTATACAAAGATCAAGTGTAAACTCACAGTTTAATTTCACTTGGGAAAGACCGAAATGCTTTTAGGACTTAGGATTGTCTTGTTTGGGAGATGACCGTGAAGTGACAACACAGCCATCCGATTCCAGTCTTAAAGGATGCTCAGGTAAGCACAGGTCTAAAGTAATTACTATCTAATATATCTAATATATCTATTTTTCAGTGGCGCCCAGGGACAGGACGAGAGGGAACGGGCAGAAACTTGAACATGAGAAGTTCCACCTAAACATGAGGAGGAACTTCTTTCCTGTGAGGGAGGCAGAGCCCTGGAAGAGGCTGCCCAGAGAGGTGGGGAAGTCTCCTTCTCTGGAGACATTCAAGCCCCGCCTGGACACGTTCCTGTGGGACCTGCTCTGGGTGGACCTGCTTTGGCAGGGGGTTGGACTGGATGATCTCCAGAGGTCCCTTCCAACCCCATAGCATTCTGTAATTCTGTGATTAGTGTGTAGTTGTCTCTATGCCATATCTTAATATGCTTATTACTAGGTGGGTGTGAGCATCACCAAATCCAGCAGCACCGTTCATGCCTGCTGGGTGAGTTATCACAGTGACCAACAAACGAAGCGGTGAAGAGGATGAATTACTTTGCCAAAGATGAAGCACTCGGAGTAAAAATGACATGTGATGGTCAGGATGAAGTAATCTAGAGGACGGCTTCCTCTCTCTTTATCAGATGAAGAGCCTTTGGTCTGCAGGTTTGTCTTCTCCGCTCTATCCCCTGGAACCCACTCAACCATCCAAAGCACGGACTATGTGAAGTGGCATTTCTAGAGCTCAGCAGGCAGGCTGCCAAAAGAATCTCTTCTACTCTTATTTTAACGTGAATTTCTATGAGTTGGGGAAACAAAATTAAGCAGTCGTATCAAAGGGAGTCGCTGGCAGAAAATATTTTTTGGGGAAAAAAAAAAAAAGAAAGAAACAGAAATGTTCTCCTTTTGGATTTTAAATAGGAAAAATATCCCGGAGCCTCATAGGCTCAGGGACCCAAAGGTCAGTAGAAACAATAAGTAGTAAGCCTTAAAAAAATAAATAATCTAGTCGGGGGGTGGGGAAAAAGGGAAATTTGTAAAAATAAGCAAAAGCCAGTTAAGGGGTAATTAGTGAGATAAATAATACTGGATTCCAAAAAACATTTCGGCCGACAGCAAATATGTTTTTATTGGAAGTCGACCAAAGATAACTAAAAATTGGTCCATGGGAGCATAATTGGCTGGATTGTCACAGCTATTTAAATAAGAGTTTTGAGATTATGAGAAGAGTTGTGTGATACTGCTGCAAGGGCTCATTAAAATAACGCAGGCATTTCTGCAGGCTGCTAACGGGAGCTTCCTAGGAAAGGGTTTGATGAGAGTCTGTTCTTGAAAACCTCTCTGCACAGCTCTTGGAGACCAGTGTACACGTGGAACCAGGGGAAAGAAGAATTAACTATCTGTGTCCCACGGTTTCATCCAAACCTGAGTGGAGCACAGTCTCTCTATAAAACCAGTGCTCATTCTAGTCCCCTGCAAGTCTCACAAGCGCAATCTCTCCTACACAAACAAGGATGGCTCCCGACACAACAGTTATATCCTGAGAAATATCAAGTTAGATCATCATCAGCAGGGCAAATAAAGACCAGAAAAGATAAAGGACTATGGAAGCATATTATCCCTCTTAGCAGATGTCAAGGGATAATCTGTGTTACAGGTTACTGAATTTTATATATATATATAATATATAGATTACTGAATGAAGTCAGGACTCATCTTCAGGTGATGATTGTTGTGCAGAATGATACAATAGCAGACACACGTGCTATGAATTGGAACATACCAGATGCTTGTTCAGATGAATCTGTGCAAAAATGAAGTCTAGCACAATAGTTTTAGATTTTATAGCTTCTCAGAAGAACACGCTATGAACTACCACCCCAAATATCGGGTGGTTACCCTTGCAACTCTTCTTATTTCCTGGCTGCAGTCCCTTTTAGTAAGGGATGATGTTTCTTGAGTCTATTTAATTCACAGAATCACAGAATGCTGTGGGGTTGGAAGGGACCTCAGNAAGTATTTTTAGGTATTGATCACATACCCCCTCAGCCTTCTCTTCGCCAGACTAAACAGACCCAAGTCCCTCAGCCTTTCCTTATAAGAGAGATGTTCCAGGTCCCTCCTCCTCTTTGTAGCCCTCTGCTGTCCCCTCTCCAGCAGTTCCCTGTCCTTCTTGAACTGGGGAGCCCAGAACTGGACACGGGGAACCCAAAACTGGTCCAGCATCAGAGGGGAATTCCACCTGTTTTATGCTGGCCCCAAGGGAGAACATGCTGGTTTTAGATGAGGTAAGGATCAAGGTCCTTTGAGTGGCAACTGGAAGGATGGGGTGGAAGAACCCCCCAGCAAAGGCAGGCTTGCACAGCAGTGCTGCAGACACACGGAGCCTGAGCAGAAGGCCAGCAAATGCTAGGGATGGGGAGAAGACCGATGCTGCCAGACCTGATCGTGGCATCATGGAATTGTGGGAGTTGGAAGGGACCTCTAGAGACCATCCAGTCCAACTCCCCTGCCAAAGCAGGGTTGCCCAGAGCACATCACTCAGGAGCATCCAGACGGGCCTTGAAGATCTCCAGAGAAGGGGACTCCACACCCTCCCTGGGCAGCCTCTTCCAGGGCTCTGCCACCCTCACCCCAAAGAAGTTCTTCCTCAGATTGGAGTGGAACTTCCCATCTTCCAGCTTGTGCCCGTTGCCCCTTGTCCTGTCACTGGGAACCCCTGAAAAGAGTCCGGCTCCATCCTCCTTCCACCCACCCTTTAGATCCTTGGAAGCATGAATAAGGTCTCCCCTCAGCCTTCTCTTCTCCAGGCTAAAGAGCCCCAGCTCTCTCAGCCTTTCCTCACAAGGGAGATGCTTTAACATCACCCGAGTAACACCCAGTAATTTTCACTTTAATATTCTTTCTTATAACTGCCACACGGAGAAGTTTTGCCAAAGCCTCACGTTCTTAACTGCACTTTTGCAGTGGAGAATTTAAGCTTCACAGAAGCCGAGACGATAGTGCTGGCAGTGGGATGGACTTTGTACCTGATTTTTTTAAACTGCAAATGGAACTAAACTTTTGTTAGTGTATATTGTAATTTCCAAAACTGACTAGTTATTGCTCGTCATACATTCGGAATTTATTGAAGAATAACTCAGGTGGTAAAAACATATAGCCACTTCTCCCTCTAGAAGGATAAAGACTTGTCTATCCCATAGCTCACAAAGTTATCTTCCCAACAATTTATAGGTCATGCCCTCCACAAACATGACAAGACTCAATCCCCAGAAGTTAAACAAACCACATCCTCTCTGAGTATACCAGCCCCCCAGCCATCTGCAGAAGGCTTGAGAAAATAGTAGTAGAAGCCAGAAGGTCAATAAACTGATTCTTTCAGACCTGCGCTGGTTTGGAGTTGGAGATAAAAGTGAGCTTTCTGAGGCTGTTGCTTCTCTGTCTGTGGCTGCACATTCATAAACTCTCTAAAGACGACTCACAGCTATGGAAAGCCTTTAACTTTTCACGCTTATTTGATATTTCCTAATTACAATTCCCCTCAGTGACGGGCTGATGGAAATTCCTATGATCCCTATTGGAGCTGGTTTGCAGGCTTCCTTTATCTACATAAACATTTCCTGTTCTGCTTTCTCATCCTCCCTCAGTGTCCTATAATGCCTTCCTATCACCTCTTTTTTGTTGTTGTTACCATTTCTTTCACTTGAGTCCAAATTGTGTTTTGGCGGTGACAGTTCTGTCTGTGGTATTTCTGTCTTTAGGAACGTATCACGGGTTCTCACCAAGTGGAGAGGTTTTCCGTGTGCTACTAAATGCTTTAGATAAAACGTGTAGCCTGATGCTTAAAATTCTTGACTGCATTTAAATTTGACCAGAGCTTGGGCGGATCTAGTTCATTCTGGTGTTGTGACGGCACCAGTCTCTGCTGCACGCTCGCGACACACAGAGGGTTCTTGTTGCACAAGAGAGTCTCTTGAAACTAAAATTGACTTCATTGTGCCGCTGGTTTTTTTTCCCCAAAAAACTGCTAGGCTGGTATTCCAACCCTGTTGCAGGAGTCGTTCGGCGAGTACAAGTTCTGCATCCCACCTTTTTGTAATCTATTTATGCAATTCATTTTTAGAATCGTAGAATTGTCTAGGTTGGAAGGGACCTTTAAGATCATCTAGTCCAACCATCAACCTCTTTTTACAGCTGGGCAGGTTATTATTCATAGACGAGCACGATAGCTCGTGCTTTCGGTACTGTTTAGGTGCTCTTTAGACTTTTCCGCTCTAATGGTTTACTGTGGAGCTCGCAGTCGGACTGAGAAAGTTCCAGCAAAAAACAAGGGAAAGACCAAGGATGGAAGTTAGTTCATTAATGCCAACTCAAAGTCAAGCCAAAAGAGAGGAATCTTAAGGAGGTTCTTAAGTCTTTGTTACGTAGGAGGCTCTTAGGTCTTTGTTATGTTATTATGTAGGATAATAACTTCAATGAAGTTAGTTCATTAAAGACAACTCAAAGTCAAGCCAAAAGAGAGGAATCTTAAGGAGGTTCTTAAGTCTTTGTTATGTAGGAGGCTCTTAAGTCTTTGTTACGTGGAATAAGGGAGGCAATGCATCCTGAAGAAGGTCTGGGAAACCAGCCAGGGTGATGTTTGTCTGTCCTTACCCTCACTCTAGTGCTCTGACCCAAAAACTTGTCTCCAGTGAGTGCTTCATCCATTCACCTCTGCTCACTCTCCCTGCTGGCCTTAAATCACATTAGTCATTTTTACAGCCTTGGCTTCTTGTTACCTTCCTGTCTGGCCATAACATTTAGGAATATCCCCCAGGTACCACCACTGACCCTGTCTTCCTCACTCGCTTCCCCCAGCCTCTTGTTTTTATTCTGCCTTCCATTTTGGGTACCATCATAATCACGGGCAGTTATTCTACAGCACATTTTGCTGCCGGCCACCTAAACCTCACCTACGCTACAGCCCGAGGGATTCTCTCAGTGATGCTTAGGGGAGCTTTGGGCTCTCTTTGGTACTTTTCAATGCAAAAATGTACAAGCCTGGTCTTCTTCCCTTCCCTGGCGGGTCTTCATGAAATACTAGTTCACAGCATGCAACTGCATCCTTCTCTGCAATGGTGAAGGACTCCATCCTAGACACCTGCAGGTGGGTTCTTGTATGGATTCCCATAATTGTTGTTATTGTCTACAGCCACCACATAAAAGACACAGTTTTCTTCATCACTTTACTAAAAAAAGGGCCTTTTTTATCTCAGATGGGAGAGAAGAAGGGACGTGGCCACTTTTTAGCATGCTACATGTCACTTCAGAGGTAGATGTTGCAAACATGGCTTCATCTAGGGCTGAGGATTTTGTTGGTCCTTCCTCGGCTGGGAAATGTCTCCTATAGCTCTTGTCTTTGGAGGAATTAGTGAATATAATATAATTAAAGCAGGAGATGAAGGAAGTAAATTAGCAGGCGATATATTACTGCTTCTGTTAAAAGAAGGCTTAGAATAGAATATGGAATAGACTGTTTCAGTTGGAAGGGACCTACAATGATCATCTAGTCCAACTCCCTGACCAATTTAGGGCTGACCAAAAGTTAAAGTGTGGCATTAAGGGCATTGTCCAAAAGCCTCTTAAGCACTGATGGGCATGGGGCATTGGCCACCTCTCCAGGAAGCCTGTTCCAGGGTTCCACCACCCTCTTGGTAAAGAAATGTTTCCTCATGTCAAATCTGATCCTTCCCTGTCAGAGCAGCTTTGAGCCATTCCCATGTGTCCTGCCACTGGGTACCAGGGAGAAGACATCAGCACCTCCCTCTCCACTCCTCCTCCTCAGGAAGCTGGAGACAGCAATGAGGTCACCCCTCAGCCTCATTCTCTCCAAAACTACACAAACCCCCATGTCCTCAGCTGCTCCTCAGAGGACATGCCTTCCAGCCCCTTTCCCACCTTTGGGGCCCTCCTCTGGAAGCACTCAAGGACCTTCATGTGTTTTTTAAGTGGTGGAGCCCAGAAGTGCACACAATATTCAAGGTGAGGCCATAGCAGTGCTGAATACAGCAGGATAATCACCTCTTCTGATGCTGGTTATGCTGGTGCACCCCAGGACGTGGTTTGCCCTCTTGGCTGCCAGGGCACACTGCTGACTCCTGTGGAGCCTCCTGTCCACCAGCACCCCCAGACCCCTTTCCACAGGGCTGCTCTCCAGACACTCCTCTCCCAGTTCATACTTGTGCCCAGCATTACACCGTCCCAGGTGCAGAACACGCCATTTCTTCTTGTTCAATTTAATGCCATTGATGATTCTCCAGTGCTCCAATCTATCTAGATCCCTCTGCAAGACCTCTTGTCCCTTGAGAGAGTCAACAGCACCTCCCAGCACATGATAGTCAACTATCATCAGCAAATTTGCTAATGGTGCATTTAGCTCCTGCCTCCAAATCATTGATAAATATATTGAAACGACTGGCCCTCGAACTGAGCCCTGAGGAACACCGACTGGTGACTGGTTGACTGGTCACCAGCGAGATGTAGCCTGAGAACAACAGTACTGCCTTTGAGACAAAGGCCCATCTGGCCCAATACTTGGTCTCCAAAGAGGCCAACCATCAATGTCTACAGGAGAGCGTGTGAGCAGCGCAAGTCTACTCCTGCCAGGGTCCTGGGGGTGCGTATAGGCCTCAACAGCTGGGACTGGCCTCCCCTGGGACCACCACCCACACCATCTCCTGCTGAGGGCCAGGGGACCTGACTCCGCTCAGTCCCGGCCTGAGGGATGCTGTAGGTGTGCCTGTCTCTCCTGGATGGATCTGGGACCTGCTCTGCAGAGAGCTGCTCTCCTGGATGGAGCCCTCAGACCTAGATGAAAGCTTGATGGGCACACTCCAGGCGCAGCACAGCATCACTGTTCTGCTCTATTCCCTGCGCTCACAGTGACTTGAAGAACAAGGAGACTATTTACCTGAAATGTCAAGGGTTTTTCAGCTCCAAAAACAGTTTCAAGGACACAAGAGTCTCATTGACCATATCAGCAGGTAAATCCTCTATATTTGTGCCAAAACTAGCATGAATGTAGATAATTTACAGGAAAGGATCTGGGTATGGTCTCCAGCTTTTCATCAATGAAGAGCATTTGGTTTAGTGATGGTTTTTTATCAGAGTTTGGTTGATGGTTGGACTAGATGATCTTAAAGGTCCTTCCAAACTGGACAATTCTATGATTCTATGATAACACAAAGGCTACAAGTGGAAACAGGATTTTATTTTATGCCATTTAATGTTATTTTATGCTATTTTTCTGGATCCATTTCCAAGCTAGTGCTCAGAAGCACCAACACAACGCGTGTGTGTAGCCAGGAGGAGGCTGATGTTTCTTCAGCTTAGCTTGAAAAAAACTTGCCTTGGAGTCTGGCAAAGTGGGGCTACAGAGAGTAGCAGCAGGAGGACAGGCCAAGCAGCCCCTGTGGCCTGAAGAGTAAGAACATGAAGGTTGAGGATCGGGACCGACAGACCACACACAGAAGAAGAGGAAGACAAAGAAGATGAAGAAGAAGACGACAACGAACAAGAAGAAAAAGAAGATGACGGCGAAAAAGAAGACGATGACAAAGATGTTGGTGACGGAGAAGGCAACTGGGATGGATGGTGCCAATTGCACCGCCATGGAAACAACACAGGCTTTGAAAAACCAGTGAGCGGAGGTTTACACTGGTGTGGTGGAGAGGCACCACCCCAGGTGCAGAATCCAGCATTTGTTCTGGTGGTTGCCCAGTGCTCCAATCTATCTAGACCCCTCTGCAAGGCCTCATATCTCTCAAGAGAGTCAGCAGCACCTCCCAGTTTAGTATCATCAGCAAACTTACTAACTGTGTGTTCAACTCCTGCAGCCAGATCATGGATAAATATACTGGACAGGACTGGCCCTAGAATTGAGCCCTGAGGAAGCAGTGCTGGTGACCAGCCACCAGCCAGAAGTAGCTCCATTCAGTACAACCCTTTGAGCTCTGCCCTTCAGCCAGTTAAACCCCGAGTAAACAATATGCATCTTGCAATATTTTTAAAGAAGCAAGCGTGATCTTCTGCATTTTTTTTTCTTTGGCTGAGGGATTTCTGTAGCAAATACGTGCTCTTCATACTCGGTTCTCCCCAACGGATCTGAGCTTCGTTTCCATCATGAGAATTATATCATCCCCTGTCAGCAAGTACCCCTGGAGTGGTAGGGAGGGAAATACAGTCTTAATGGGGTTAAACCCTATCCCGGGGAGAGCCAAAAAGAGAAAGAGGGTTGGAGCACCTGTCCTGTGAGGACAGGCTGAGAGAGCTGGGGTTGTTCAGCCTGGAGAAGAGAAGGCTCCAGGGAGACATTATAACAGCCTTCCAGTACGTGAAGGGGTTACAGGAGAGATGGGGAGGGACTCTTGATCAGGGAGTGGAGCAATAGGACAAGGGGTCATGGTTTTAAACTGAAAGAGGGGACATTTAGATGAGATATTAGGAAGAAATTCTTTGCTGTGAGGGTGGTGAGACCCTGGCCCAGGTTGCCCAGAGAAGCTGTGGCTGCCCCAGCCCTGGAGGGGTTCAAGGCCAGGCTGGATGGGGCTTGGAGCAACCTGGTCTGGTGGGAGGTGTCCCTGCCCAGGGCAGGGGGTTGGAACTGGATGATCGTTAAGGACCCTTCTAACTCTAACCATTTTGTGATTCGATGATTCTAAGATCATTGTTCTGGTTGAAAGCAGCTACTGAATGCGGAGCTACAGGGAAATGTGTTCTGACGTGTTCCCATGTGCCTTTGCAGCTCAAGAGATGCATCACTGCGTGGTGGGCTGGTTAACGCTTCTAAGCAGCTTTCTGGTCGTTTTAGAAGGTAGAGCATTCCCATCTTCCCTCTTAGAAACGGAGCCACAGGGATGAATGCTCGGTCCCAAGAAGCAGGTTGGATTAAGATGGGAGGAGTGTAAGGTGGCTTCATGGGTGTTCAAACACCAGCCAGAACGAAGTATTACCTTAATGATGATATGCTTAATACTCTCTCAAATATAATTTCTCCTTAGCAACTGATGGAAAGAGGGGAAAGTCGTGATTTCCTTTAAGTGCTGCACCATCTGTCAGCTCTACTCATCTTTTCTTCAAACTTATTTTGAGTTCGCTTCTTTTCTCTTCCTGACATTCACTATTTCCAGGCTTGGCTGTAGTTGGATGATTTTAATGTTCCGGACAGATTATGAGATATATGTAACTGTTCATTTTAAAAAATCTGAGGTGTCTCATCAAGTGACACCCCTTTGATGCAAATATTGACAACTGGCTTCCCACAAGGGGATGTGGAGCAAGGAAGATAACCAATATCTCCGACATTTCTGCAGGGGCTGCAGATAGTTTCCATCTCTGGAATGACCCCCTTGGTCCCAGAAAGTTTCAGTAGTAAAAGCAGCCAGGCCTTAAGTTCGTTAGTGTCAAAAGCTGCTGATAAACTTGCAGACTTTTACCAGAGATAAGAGGATCTTATTGCTCAATGGTCTGTGTTCCTGTGGAAGGCGGGCATGACTGAAACGAGATTTTTCATATTCTTCCCGAAGAAGCATATGAAAATGCAGTGATTATGCAATGCAATAGCTATGATTTTTTTATATATTTAAACATTATTCTTCTATTGAGTAACATCTGGTTTATGTCTGTGGGCAGAAATCATGCAGCTTTTTTAATCCTGTCCCTGCTTTATTAATTTTAGTTTGGGTAGACTTTTTTTTAATTTTCTTTCTGCAGTCGGTTTTGACTTTCGAGTTTTACTTTTTTGGATTTCTCCTCTGCAGTCTCTCTCTTCAACAGAACACTAACCCTCCAGAGGCTAAAATGACAAAAAAAGGCACATTCTCATATGATCAGGATGCTAAACCCAGCTAAACAAAGCAAAGCAGATGCAAGACAGCAATAAAACACGCAGCAAACTCAGAAGGGAAAGAATAAAGGAGTCAGGATGGCGAACCGAGAAGCTAAACAAACACACTCAGAACGCAGCCCACGAGGGAAGCAAACACATGCCAAATATAACGAGAAAGGAAAAGTCAGGCCCGGGCCATCCCCACTCCTTGGCAATACATGAAGAGCATCAGCAAATGCAAATGGCACGGGCTTCTCCAAAAAGAAAGGCTTGATTTTCAGAAGTGGAATTTTCTTCGTCCCGTGAAGCAGCAGCAGCAGCTGATGATGGCTTTGTCAAAGTCAATCACAGAAGCACAGAAGCACAGAATGCTGGGGGGTTGGAAGGGACCTCTGGAGATCATCTAGTCCAACCCCCTCCCAAAGCAGGGCCACCCAGAGCAGGTTGCACAGGAACGTGTCCAGGTGGGGTTTGGAATGTCTCCAGAGAAGGAGACTCCACCACCTCCCTGGGCAGCCTCTTCCAGGGTTCTGCCACCCTTAAAGTGAAGAAGTTCCTCCTCATGTTTAGGTGGAACTTCTTACATTGAAGTTTGTGCCCATTCCCTCTTGTCCTGTCACTGAGCACCACTGAGAAAAGACCAGCCCCATCCTCCTGACACCCACCCTTGAAGTATTTATAAGCATTGATCAATCTCTCCAAAAAGTTGAGGCGAACACCAGAATGTGGTTTAGTGTTTTGTCTTCTGGGGAAATGTTTATCCGCGCTACCTGGGGGTAACTGGAAAGAAATCATTATAAATAATCTGTGGAACTTGCAACATTTATCCTCTGCGCTGTGTCGGGTGCTGGCAATGAAGTGAAATTAGCTTAATGCTGGTGGTTCCGGGGGAGGAAAGCTGGGACGGGAAACACCAGAAGCAGCTCGTGCAGGGAGTAGCGACCCAGAGCGTAATTCCCAAGCCATGGTTGTCACACACGCACCTGGAGCAGAACGTACACATGTCTGCACACGTGTACATACATACGTGCCCACCTCTGCCACCTGGACACTCCAGGAAAACTGGAGGAGAGACCAGCTTAAGTGCTCCGAGCCCTTCTCCACACGTGTCAGACCTCTGTCCCAAGCCCACCCACACGGAGCCCTTTTGTGTCCACTTTCCTACTCTTGAAAAGAACCCGAGGAAGAGCCCTGGCACGCGGGAAGAAGTTGGTGGTTGGCTGAAGCTCTTAGGAGTTGGTCTGCTTTTCCTAAATCCTTTGTTAAATGTGCTCCCGGCCTTAGAATGCCTACTTTGTGATGCTTTGCAAACAGAAATCAAAATAAATGGATAGCTGGAAGGAGCCTGCTGGCAAATTTATATTATGTATAGGTTTTTTATTCTTCTGCCAGCGAACACAGGGTTTTTCAGAAGAGAGTAGCCAGGGCTCGGGATGTAGAAGGACCAAGCAGCAAGAATGGGGGAGCAGGGAGCTACATCCTCTGCCACCAGCCCAACGCCTATCACTAAAGTTGTCAGACAGAGGCAGCAGAGACACTCTCTGAGGTCAGGAAGTTCTCTCGTATAACACAGAGATGGGACTAAGAAAATGGAAAAAGACGTGCTGTTTTAGAGGATAATGAATAAAGGCCTCTCTGCCTTGTGCCCTATCACAGAACTGTGAGTCGCATGTTCCTCTGCACCTACATATCACAGAATCTTCATGGTCGGAAGGGACCTTTGAGATCATCGAGTCCAACCACAAAAAAAAAAAAAAAAACCCTACAAAAAACCAAACCAAACCAAAACACACATCAAACAAACAGACACAAGCAAACAGACACAACCCAACAATCCCAGGCACTAGAGCGGGCCCTGAAGGGCCACGTCTACACGTTTCTTAAATCCCTCCAGGGATGGTGACTCCACCACCTCCCTGGGCAGGCTGTTCCAGGGCCTGACCACCCTCTCAGGAAAGTCATTCTTCCCAATATCTAATCTAAACCTCCCCTGCCCCAACTTCAGACCATTTCCCCTGCTCCTGTCATTATTCCCTTGGGAGAAGAGGCCAAGAAACAAGCAGATACCCGGGAAGGTAAACTGAATAAACCTCTCACTCCACATCTCTTCCAGTTCTCCTTCTGTAATTTTCACAGCCGGAATAACTTAGTGGGAAGGCAACACGGGTCACCAACGTGGCAAAAAGCTGGATGTCAGATGGTAAGGAGAAAAAAAAATCATCAGTGGCTGTAAAATTATCAAAGTGAATGAGAGGCTTGTGCTTCCCGGCAGCAAATGCCATCTACAACCAGCTCTCCCAGCGTTCGAACCAGGGGAGCCGCTGACGCAAACGAGGCAAAGCCAAATGAAGTTCAAGCAAAGCCCCATTGCCGAGGGGTGGAAAGGTTTAAGCACAACAACCGTCCCGGCCTGACAACGTAAATTCTGCAAAGACTCAAACAGAAAGGCGCGATTATTGCCTTATGTTCCAGCTCTAATCTTAAATTATAGGCTAGTTTACTAATGAGGGGGAACACTGCTGGAGACAGCTGTGGCGGATGGAAGGGAACATGGCTGTAATTACAGATCCTTACACGTCGGTGACAGAAGCTCCCAAACTCTGAGGGAAAACACCTTCTTAATGTTTGTTTTTTGTGTGGAATCAAATAACACGTTCAATTTGCACTGGTTTGGAAACATTCAAGAATGTGAGACTTTACACCAGATTGGAGCCCAACCTGTTGCACGAGAGGAGGTGGACTAAACTGGTGGAGATGAGCTAGTGTACTGGGATCCTATCTCAGACTGGGGGTACAGAATCACAGAATCACATGGGGTTGGAAGGGACCTCCAGAGACCAGCTCCTCCAACCCCCTGCCAGAGCAGGTCCACCCAGAGCAGGTTGCACAGGAACATGTCCAGGCGGGTTTGGAATGTCTCCAGAGAAGGAGACTCCACC
>VXAK01020629.1:35986-49252 GCA_013399435.1 Arenaria interpres
GATGTTGTACTTCTGAACTTGACCCAAATTTAGAGGTAAGCATCTTTGTCAGCATCAGGGCTTCCTGATGGCCCTTCCCATCTTAGAGCCTCCAAACTCCGGTGGAGCAACCCGTGACCTTTGCTGGCAATCACTGGGAAAGCACTGAAGAGAAATTGCCGACTGATGACTCACCCTACCACAGTTGGGTTGCTTTATCATTTTCTACTGCTGCTGATGGGAAGATATTTTCTATTGTGAGAGGCTTGTTTTCCTGCTCCATAGGAACAATGATCCATAAGGATTTCCTGAGGGAGTGACTTCTCCTTAGAGTGAGATTTCTTGCCTCTTAGCTCTCGGAAGGCCAACTGAATTCACCATCACCCAGTTACTTATTACCTTCCTGTTCCCTCTCGCCTTTTCAACACCTACTTTAAGGCAGAGGGGTCCTCACAGGACACGGGCACTTGGAAGCAGGGTGTGACTAATGAAAAGCCCTCCATAAATCAGCAGTGGAGGAGGAAACGTGTAGGAGAAGGCAAGAGCAATCAGGGGCCGCATGTGGAGGACAGTGTGGTGGGGCTGCACGTGGAAGGGAGCAAGGCTGCGGCTTCAGGCCTAGCTCTGCTGGCATTCCGTGCGAACTCCAGCTTGGAATGGCCACAGCCAACGATGAGGATCACAGCAGAGGACTGTTGGAACGGGTCCAGAGGAGGGCCACAAAGATGATCAGAGGGCTGGAGCACCTCTGCTGTGAGGACAGGCTGAGAGAGCTGGGGTTGTTCAGCCTGGAGAAGAGAAGGCTCCAGGGAGACCTTATATTGGCCTTCCAGTACCTGAAGGAGCTACAGGAGAGATGGGGAGGGACTCTTGGTCAGGAATTGTAGTGACAGGACAAGGGGTAACAGTTTTAAACTGAAAGAGGGGAGATTTAGATGAGATACCAGGAAGAAATTCTTTGCTGTGAGGGTGGTGAGACCCTGGAAGAGGTTGCCCAGAGAAGCTGTGGCTGCCCCATCCCTGGAGGGGTTCAAGGCCAGGCTGGATGGGGCTTGGAGCAACCTGGTCTGGTGGGAGGTGTCCCTGCCCAGGGCAGGGGGGTTGGAACTGGATGATCTTGAAGGTCCCTTCCAACTCTAACCATTCTGTGATTTTATGACTTGGATCCGATGGTGAGTCTGGGTAAACGTGCGTGTGTGCCTTTAGGTTGGTGGGGTAGAAGAGATGTCAGTCACGCTGCATAGCTCGCTATTGTCCCTTTCTCTGCTCCCAGGAGGCCAGCAGAAGCAGCTGTATCGCAGGGATGCCAACTGTCAGCAAAATACAGCAATTGTTTTATGAGTTTAATGCTCTTTATCTCCTAATTTATTTACCAGGGGCATGTGTAATGTTCAGTGACAGCCAGTGTGCTGAGGAGAAACGTCTTCAAAACACGCTTCCATTTGCTAACGTGTTGTTTCTTATGAAATAAAACTTTTATGTTTTAGAAAATTGAAGCTTTAATTTAAAAAAAAAACAAACAATGGAGGGTGGAGACCGAAGTGCCTCCCTCAGCTACCCCAGCAAGGATGGGGACCCCATTGCCCTGGGAACGTTTGGTCCCTGCCCCAAAGGCTGACACAGAATCACTGAATTATATGAGGTTGGAAGGGACCTCTGGAGATCATCTAGTCCAACCCCCTGCCAGAGCAGGTCCACCCAGAGCAGGTCCCACAGGAACGTGTCCAGGCGGGGTTTGAATGTCTCCAGAGAAGGAGACTCCACCACCTCTCTGGGCAGCCTCTTCCAGGGCTCTGCCACCCTCACAGGAANCTCTCCAGCAGTTCCCTGTCCTTCTCAAACTGGGGAGCCCAGAACTGGACCCAGTGCTCCAGATGGGGCCTCCCCAGGGCAGAGCAGAGGGGCAGGATGACCTCCCTCCACCTGCTGGTCACACTCTTCCTGATGCCCCCCAGGATGCCATTGGCCTTCTTGGCCACAAGGGCCTATTGCTGGCTCATGGGCATCCTGGTGTCCACCAGGACTCCCAGGTCTTTCTCCTCAGAGCTGCTCTCCAGCAGGTCAGTCCCCAACCTGTCCTGGTGCAGGGGGTTGTTCCTCTCCAGGTGCAGCACCCTGCACTTGCCCTTGTTGAATTTCATCAGGTTCCTCTCTGCCCAACTCACTGTTGGCCTGTCCAGGTCTCGCTGGATGGTGGCACAGCCTTCTGGTGTGTCAGCCACCCCTCCCAGTGTTGTATCACCAGCAAACACGCTGAAGGGTGGACGAATCGCTTGTGAAACCGTCTCTGAAGGAGTCCAACCCGGTCTCCATGCAAAGGTGTGAAAGCTGCTGGCTTGGTATTTGCCAGCTCAGGTTACTGCTGTCTCCTTGGGGTGCATCCGGAACGGCTGGCACCCCACGGCGAGCGCTGCCACCCTCTGCACCAAGCGGAATGAATGTCAGGAGAGGGGTCTGCTGTGGAGCCCGTAAGAGGGATCCAGAGGAGCGACGGAGGCCAGACAGCGTTAGATAAATGGTGGTGAGAAAGCCGGCACTAATAGCACTGATGTAGCTGTGTTTCCTGAAAAGAGAGCGAGAAATTCCCCGGTGTAGACATACTTCTTGCTGGCCAAAAAGCATTCTGAATTCCTCAACAATCAGGCAGGAAGTGGTAAAATCCATCAGACAAAATGACCAATCTGTTATTTTTTCCAATATCAAAAATATATTCTAGGTCATAACCAGTAGAGAAAAACATTCTGTGGCAAATCAGATTTATTTTTTCAGCCACGCTAAATTTGCCAGTGATGTCGAGCAAACGGAATTTCTGCATTCAAAAATGTATTTTAAGAACTTTGTCTCAGTCCAGATCAGTACTTTACCTTGTGGGTGCGTTCCTCATAAGCACTCACTGCTCTTCCAAAAAATTTGCACAAGTAGAAATTACGCTTTAGTATTTTCCCAGCCCAGTAATTAGAGAGAAAAGCAGAATTATAATAACCCTGGGCTTTGTGCTGCCAAGGAACAAACAGCTGGAGTTTTTATCACAAACTGACATGAAATACATAAGGTGATTTCTGATTTAATTCCGTCACGTTGTGAGGTTCCTTCTGTTTAGTTTCCCCCATGACGGCAGTCGAAGGGTTGAGTCTGCGTCACAACAGGTCTCCAGCCTTGGACCTACCTTCCTTTCGGGTGGCTCTTCTCAGAACCTTCTACCCAGACTTCCCCTTGTCTCCGTTTTTGGGAGAGTTTCTGTCTTTTCTCTGATGAGTGGAAGTCGCAGAGCAACATCGCGGCTCCTTCCAGGCTCTTTCCTTGTAGATACGGAGGAAGGAGGATGCTGGCTTAACAACTTCTCCCCATTGTGCCCCAGAGGTTAGGCACCTTGCCATATACAGATGGTATCAAAAATGGAATCATTTTATAAATAAACCGTGAATTAACAGCAGTCTGGATAAATGTACGCTTTGCTTCAAGGCTGACGTATTCCATTCTATGAGAACATTCTCTAAATAAACGGAATGTTTTCATTTTGTCCCTTTTTATGATTTATCGCATTGGAGTTTGTTTAAGTCTTTCAATGCTCTCTCTTCCATTTGCTGGACTTTGGATACAGAATTAGAACACCCTTGACTGCCCAGTCTTCCCTCTGTGTTCGAAGGCGAGGCCACGTAGCTAGCACAAGGGATTAAGGCGTCCTACGTTAAAAACCTGTGTCACTTTTGCAACTGGGTGCATTTATGCAACAAGACATCAGTCGCTGATGGGCCCATCTAAGACACTAACTTGAATGGACACTTTTTTTCATAGCCGTGGTAATTATGAACACTCTGAAAAAGGCTTCTTTGCCAATTGTAGCCCAAGAAAATCGAATACTGTTCTCTTGCGAAAAACACTCCGCAAGTATGCAGTCATCTTGTTCCATTACACGCCGCTACAAAAACCAGCAGCTTGTTTATTCATTGGAAGTTACAGGCACACACACTACATCTCTTGAAGGTCCATAAACGCGGCTTTAACCTGCTTTCTGCCGAATGCATAGGCTCAAGCTACAAACCTTTCTAAAGGGCTGCTTCCCCGTTTATCTGCTACGGGCAGCCCATAGCGCTCATAGATCCATAACCATGAAAACCCAGTGATCCCCAGTTCTTTCATACAGAATTCCAACCGCCGCCTTTGCTCTCTGGGCTCGGCCACCGCAGAGTGACGGGGTGATCCATCCACTCACCTGCAGGGAAAGGGTTCCCTTTGGGGGACATCCCCCCCCCAAAAACATCAGGACCAAACTCTCAAACGCGCCCAAACCAACTTTTTTTTGAGAACTAGGGTTTTCCAGGAAAGAATATTAATAGTGTTGAGGTATATTCACAACAAACGCCTTCTGCTGTTATCAAACATACCGACTTGCATTTGGTATTTAGTTATGCCTTAAACCATTTATTTACTGTCTAGTTATGATTCATGGAACTATACATTGATGCCAAGAGAATTCCATTACCATGGGGACATTTGCAGACATTTTAAATAGTTGAGATAAATACAATAAACTAGAAAAACACTGAGAAATAAATGGATATAAAATGGGAGATCGCTGGCTCCAAACTGGAATTCAATACAGGGGATTTTTGGAACAGCACAGCAGTAACTGCACGAGCTGCGTAATAATATGCTACAGGTAGAACAATACTGTGATTCTTTTTGCAATACAAGGGGTCAAATCACTTTTTAAAGAAGGATAACATCGGCAAATATTTGCTTCCTACACAACCGAACCCTCTTTCGGTAACAATTCTTCAGGTCGATATTTCAAGGAAATAAAGAATGCAAATAAATGTAAATGTCATGTCCAATAGACTACTTCTAGCGCAGAGTCTTTGATGAAGAGGAATAGTATCTGAAAACAGGCAAGGGCATTACAAATACTAGTGTACTCATAAAACATGAAGTCATGCAACTAGTCATTCCGTGTATATATATAAAAAAAAAGGTGGTTTTATTTAGCGTGTTATATACAGAGATGTTCCCATACACTCTGCAGAAGACGAGATAAACTATCAAAAAATGCCATCAGTGTACAACCAAACAGCACATGCTTCACGTATACTCACCCACTGGTTTTAACCATGATTTTTACAGAACGTTGGGCTGTTAGAAAAAAAAGAAAAGAAAAAAAAAAGAAAAACAAGAAATGTTGGCAAAGAGCTTAGAAACATTCTGGGTAGTACGAGTCCATCAATGCTGCCAGTTAGGCTAAGGACATTTAATGACCCCGTGATCCAGAAGTGGGGAAAAAACTGTAGTTTCATAAAACACATCCATGATATTATACAAATAACCCCAACCCTAATTTTTCTACACACACACAGACTATGTGTGTTGCATTAAAATGTATACACTGGAAGAACTAAGCCTGAAGTCTGGCTCTGTAACAAGCACAATTTCTTCAAAAGCTCTCTAGCACTCTCTGTTATTACAATAATACAAGAACTTTTCTTATCTGGAAGACCAAGGCTATGCCTTGGGTTATGCTAATGGATCTACTTTGAAATAAGCGCTTGAAATATTCTTGGCTTATATTGTGGATTCATCATCAAAAAGACCATTATCTTCCATTATGAATCCCAAACATCTACATAACAGATTCTTTCAGAAGTGTACTCTGTCTCTAGTATTGCTCAGTCATCACAGCAAAATCACTAAGTACTGTTCTCCTTCTGTAAAAAAGCAGTTCAGCATGATGTAATTCAGAACACAAATATGAAGGAGTAAGCTGAATTAAGTTGCAGCATTTTCCCCATTGCGCACCTATAATTTAACTGACTGGATTGCACTGGAATGTATTTTGAGTATTTCTCTACCGTCACATTCATATTTTAGCTGTTCATAGTTTTCTTAGAAAACATAGTTTTGAGACTTTTTGTTTCCTCAGAACAGACAGATTTGACTTGTAGGAGATCGTATAACCCATTGCAAAATTCCCACCGGCATCGCTGGCAGTCGGCTTCAGTCAGTTCCACACGTCAACAGACACTAATCCTTAAACACAGCTTAAAAAAAACCAAAAGGATTTGCTTTTTTACTTACTGTTAAGTGTTTTCTACCACCTTTTGTTGCAAGGGACGAGTGCCTCTAATGGATTAACTAGAGCTACGTGCATAGGTGTGTTCAGCCTAGTGGCCGCTGCTGGATAAACTATCACCAAAGCCCAAAAGCCAGGTACAAATAAGCCATCCTCCGATAAAAGCAGGAGATAAAGCCAAGCGTCGAACTGCAACGATCGTATTCGTTGATTCTAGCCCAAGGGTGCAACAACTGGTTTTAAGCCTGAACCTAAAGACCAAAAGCGCATGGAATATCTGAAATTGCGAAGGGCAACTGAATATCTGAAAGGTGACTTCCAGGAAGCGTTGGGTGGATGTTCTGGTGCCAAGGCTCCAGTAATTCTGTTCATGCAAAGCAACTGGTCAGAAAAACCAGGAAGGATAGCCTGGCTACCTTGGGCAAGTTCCATGTGTATGCACGGCAGATTAAACAGGAGTGGACCTGTCCTTTATGAAGAAAGACTGAGAGAGCTGGGACTCTTTAGTCTGGAGAAGAGAAGGCTGAGGGGAGACCTTATCAATGCTTATAAGTATCTCAAGGGTGGGCTGAAGGAGGAGGGAGCCAGACTCTTTTCAGTGGTTGCCAGTGAGAGGACGAGGGGCAACGGGCACAAGTTGGAACATAAGAGGTTCCACTCAAATATGAGAAAAAACTTCTTCCCAGTGAGGGTGACAGAGCCCTGGAACAGGCTGCCCAGGGAGGTTGTGGAGTCCCCTTCTTTGGAGATTTTCAAGACCCGCCTGGACGCCGTCCTGAGTAACATGCTCTGACAAGCTCTAGGCAATCCTGCTTTAGCAGGGGAGTTGGACTGGATGATCTCTATGGTCCCTTCCAACTCTAAAAAATTCAGTGAAATTCAGGGAAATTCTCTTGTGAAGCGCTGTGCTCCTGGTATGGTCGCGATAAGCAATTAATTTTGCTTAATCGACTCATTGGAGTGCCAGGTGCAGCCTCAAAGAGTGGATCCGGGATCCAGGTCACCTGCAGGTAAGAGGAGTAAGGTAAGAGGGACTCTTTGTCAGGGAGTGGAGCGAGGGGACGAGGGGTAATGGTTTTAAATTCAAAGAGGGGAGATTTAGATGAGATACCAGAAAGACATTTTTTGCTGTGAGGGCGGTGAGACACTGGAACAGGTTGCCCAGAGAAGCTGTGGCTGCCCCATCCCTGGACCGGTTCAAGGCCAGGCTGGATGGGGCTTGGAGCAACCTGGTCTGGTGGGAGGTGTCCCTGCCCAGGGCTGGGAACTGGATGATCTTGAAGGTCCCTTCCAACTCTAATCATTCTATCATTCTATGAGTAAGCACAGCGGTGGACTCGGGACCTGCCAACCCAGAGGGAGCAGGATTCGGGCTTATCCAACTTCTGGTACAAAGGGAGAGACACATCACTTTGGGATGAGTTTGGAGAGGACTCCAGATTGTAGGTAGCCCAGTAACCATGTCAAAGGCTAAAGACACATTTGCAGGAGTAAAGGGACTGGGACAGGGTGACAAAGTGATTAAAATGCCAGAAGATAGCACAATCTGCAACATTTCGCTTCAGTTGTTCAACAGTTATACCCAAGGCCTTGCAGGTGGCACAGTGCTACCGCAACTACTATGGCTTCAGTGTTTGCAAGGACAAAGCCCGACGCGGTGTCCCTAGGGTGGTGTAGATGTCCTTTAACCGAACGGGGACAACTGGAAAAGACAAAGCTGGACTGCAGGGACTGCAGCGGCGCAGGGTACACAGCACCTATCATCACACCCCGCCACTGACTTTACTTTTCGAATAAACAACATTCCAATATGAGCAAAGAGAATACAGAGCCAGCAACTGCACATACAGAATTCATCTGTTTTCATCCTGTGATATTTTACTATTATTTATTCTACAATATTTTACTTCTGGAATGGAAAAAAAAAATCTTGTCTAGCATTTATGCAGGAAATTAATTTTAAGTTCATTACTCAGTTTAAGAAAAATTATTTTTCTTTCGGAGGGCTTCTTTTCCTTAAACAAAAAAAAAAAAGCAACAAAATGCCACATTGCATTGATTCTGCCCCTCTGCTCTGCTCTGGTGAGACCCCACCTGGAGCACTGTGTCCAGCTCTGGAGTCCTCAGCACAGGAAGGACATGGACCTGTTGGAACGGGTCCAGAGGAGGGCCACAAAGATGATCAGAGGGCTGGAGCACCTCTGCTGTGAGGACAGGCTGGGAGAGTTGGTGTTGTTCAGCCTGGAGAAGAGAAGGCTCCAGGGAGACCTTATAATGGCCTTCCAGTACCTGAAGGGGCTACAGGAGAGATGGGGAGGGACTCTTGGTCAGGGAGTGGAGCCATANGGTCTGGTGGGAGGTGTCCCTGCCCAGGGCAGGGGGGGTGGAACTGGATGATCTTTAAGGTCCCTTCCGACTCTAACCATTCTATGATTAAATGCCTAGTATTTTTTTACCTCATGTAATATACAAAGTACGACAGCAAGAGGTTATGCTACAGTAGGAAGCATTTGTTGATATAAATTGGAAGTAAGCCTGGCGCTCTGAAGGCCTTGGTCTCGCCGCGGCGGCAGTTTGAGTAGACCCTTCATGCCCCGAGGCCTCTGCTGAGACGCAGCAGTTGGTCGGTATACGTTCGGCTGCGGCACCGGTTATTAATGATTACACATCGGGGATATAGAGAAAGCCTCTTAAGGATTTACAGAGACCTGCCCAACCCCGATAGAGTTTACTTATTAACAAATAAACAAACGGAGAACTGGAATTACAGGGCAGGCGCTGCACACAGTCGCCTTGCTCCTGGTCCATCCCAGCAGCCGCTGCCGGCAAGCGGAGGGGTGGAAGGGCCCGGGGGGACCTTTTGCTGAAGACTCTTGGTCCCTGGAGTTGGAAATCCATCGTTCAACCTGCCAGCCCACCGGCTCGCCTCTGTCACTGTCCTACAAACAACGTTATTACACGCTGCATTATTTTCAATAGTTGAGCGTTACTGGAAACGGGCTGTGGTTCCCAAGCCACAAGTGAAGGGTGAAGGAAAGTGCCACAAAGGTTGTCTCTCACCTCTCTTAAGGAAATAATTGTTCTCAGTACGAGTCCACGACCAAGGGTTAGGCTGCTCTCCCGCTCCTGCCGATCTATATTCCCTGCTACGCAACTGTAACCGCACAAAGCAGCCATTTTCTACCTTAAACAATAAGTGCATGTGTGTGCCTCTCACAAGGATCGCATCATTGGGTCATAATCTATCAAAGCCTCTTTCTTTCGATAATTGAAGTAATGGATGTATACCAGGACGATACAGTAAACACACTACAAAACAAGAGATGCTGTATTTCTCCCGTAGCAATTGTTCAATAGGAGCCTGTGTTCATAACTTTTACAGCATTTTATAAGCACTGGCCGATGAATATAGCTCTGTCTGATGGTTGCTGAGCGTTTTTTAAGAGCAAACGGTGAGAGTGAAAAGGGAGGCAAGAGGTATACATGTTATGTCGCTTCATTTGCACATTCGTAGAGTAACATTGTAGGTGGCAGCCAAAGACAACAGCCATGACGGCTGTCACAATGACAGGATAGTTGGTTACTGTGCTGCTTGGGAGTTTGCAAGAGTCTTCTGTTTCATGACAGCCCTCCTCTGAATTCAGAAAATACAGGCCTGATTTATTCAGGCAAGTGTCCCTAATTACTTGGTAAAGCTCAAAATAGGAAAGGGTTGATGGACAAGAAGACATCAGGGCCCAATTAGATGTGATAGAATCATAGAATCGTAGAATGGTTAGAGTCGGAAGGGACCTTCAAGATCATCAAGTCCAACCATCCAAACCCACCACTAAACCACGTCCCCCAGCACCACATCTGTCTGTCTTTTAAATACCTCCAGGGGTAGTGATTCCACCACTTCCCTGGGTAGCCTGCTCCAACGCTTGACAACCCTTTTGGTGAGGACTTTTTTCCTAATAGCCTTCCTAAACCTCCCCTGGTGCAACTTGAGGCCATTTTCTCTTGTCCTATCACTTGTTACTTGGGAGAAGAGACTGACCCCCACCTGGCTACAACCACCTTTCTGTTAATTTTAGAGAGTGACTGCCCCTATAGCCCAATATAAGGTTGATATTTATCAACCCTCTGGGGTGCTTGCTAAGGGACCTCTTTTTAATGCATCTCTGAGATCCCTTTCTACTTGCCCCCTCAGTGCCTGCCCTTCAGGGGAGCTCCCCTCAGGAGCATGGTGGGCTGAGGTACCAGCTCTAACAGTCGCCCACACACCGTCACCACTCCCTTCCCCTCAGCCCCTCGCTCACGTCACCCAGTCGGTATAATAATCACTTCTGGCAAGGGATCTCTTGGTATGCAAAGATCTGTCACACTTACACAGCAGCTCAAAAGGATGCCGCATACATTAGACTGACTGAGCAAGCACAGTTTAGTCTGGAGATGCACCACGTGCCCTACAAATCCAGGAGGTGTTGGGAGTTGCCGTGCAGGAGCAAGTCATCGGGGTAGAAGCGCGGTAATTCCACCACATCCCATGCTGGAGCTAATACTAGGTGCAAATTCACCTACTGAGTCACGTCTGCTTGCATTAAAAGAAAAAAAACACCAAACACCGGAATAGTCTTCACATGTCTCACTGGCAAAAAGACACTGAAACTGGCTGGGCTGGTTGGGAACTGACCTGGTGGCAACCCTAGTTAGCAGATTCTGTAATTAAGGTGAGTGGGTTGTGTTTCTGTATCCGAAGACGAGAAGGACACAAGTGGGTTCTGAGTTGTGGCACAAAGTGCTCTACGTTTAACTCTGCAAAGCTTTTGATTAATTTCACAAAAAGTAGTCGCAAACTGCATCTTTTTTTCAAAAGAATCAATTTAAATAGAATCTGAAGAATCTTGAAAAGTACTTGCCGAACTCAGCTTTTTAAAGTTTAGTAACAGGTTTAGTGAAGTCTTTTCCTTTTGAAGGATGAACAGCAGACTGCTACAGGAATGGCAAAGTTTGGATTTATTATGTTTTCCACAGAACACAGTATTCTCCAAACCTCAGGGACCCATTTGCATTTGCTTTATTTCTTTTCAAAACGCATACAGTTTTGCAGAATCTTCCTCATCCCATAAATTACCCTTTGAAAAGAGAAACCTCCTGCTATTCACAACACAGAAAAATGGGACATTAACCTCACATAAAACCCACTTGCTTCCTCATTGAAGCTTGTGCCGGTTTTGCAGTAGAATTCAAAGGTGCAAGCTCCCTCTTGTTTTCCCAATGATCAATCCACAAAGACATGTCTTTCTTAAAAGGAAATGACTTAAAAAGTATGACTCCCTTTTTGCAGACATCCCCAGCAGTTATGTACTACTTTCTCAACACTGCATATCTGAAAAGCAAGAGAAATGTTTTTGAGCAATTTGAAGCCCTTACTACAAGACAGAAAACAAGTATTATTCGTATTGTTTGTTTTCCCACCATGTATTTTTATGGGAGAGCTGCGGGGACCATATTTTGTATTCAGCCAACAACTTCTGTGGTGTAAAATGTCTCTTTTTGGTACTCAACCAACCACAAAAGCAATGCAGCTACATCTCATTGCCACGGACATTACCACCTAAATCAACCAGAATGAAAAAAAAAGGTTATTTCTTACCTCATCCATTGTGAAAGACAAAGATTTATGAGATAACATTTGGCAGTCCTGTGACCAACGATAACAGAAAAAATCTCTTTCCCTTGGGCATCCGAGAACCACAGTATGTTGTAACACCACCACTTCTTAAACAGTGCTGAACCACATCGCGCAGGGCTGCATACCTTTCTGAAAAGACGATCCTTGTTGTTGTAAAAAGTATTTGTTTATCAAATGCACCCAAAAAAGGAAAGTCACGCATTCGACAAGAAAGAACTGGATGGAAATCCTAGAGAAACAAGCGTCATCATTGCTGCTCCTGTCTGCCCTGCTATAACTCTGCCTACAGAAATACCGCATTATTGAAAGCTTTCCTTTTGCTGCTGAAATTAAAATTGCTATTTTCATGCTTGTAATACCAAGGAATGCTGTTAAATTGTACTCTTAATAACGGCAGAAACAAATTACATCATAGGCGTAATAATTTTATACATTTTTCCCTTTTTGCCAAGTACCTTTCCCTACTAGAGAAGTGTACCGTGCCTCGTGTGAAATAAAAGGTGAGGGAACGGACCATACATGGAAATCCCCAACAGAAAAGAAAGTATGTTAGGTTTCAAATCACACATCATAAATACAGGCCTCTGGTATTTCAGTTTGGGCATAAAATATCTCAGAGTTTAAAAGGCTCCAAAGATACCTGCCTCGATCATAAAGAGGAACCACAATGTTGAGAACCATTATCGGAGTAGGAAAAGCAAAAGTCATTTTTTTCTGCCTCTCTTGGAGTCCATCCTCTTCCCGTGTCACTTCTTTACCTCAGCAGACGCCTACCCTGACTCGCAGCAGCATTTCTGAGGAGACAACTCATGGTCTCGGGTACGTGCCACACCGGCCAAAGCGGCAGGGCTTGGCACAGCGATCCCTGGGGTGTATAAGCACCTCTTTGGCCTCCTAGCCGGATTTTATCTGGTACCTGCCAACAGCAGCGTTCAAATGGTATTTTATTAAAAAAAAAAAAGAGTGCTCATTCACTTGGGGGGACTCGGGCACTAAGCCATCGCGGCCTGATGGCCTCCGGGGCCCACAGCCGCGGCTGAGCAGATGAGGCGGCGGTCATGAATGGGACCCAAACGCCCCATCCTGGGGCGGGCAGGCCGGATCCGCGGCGGGATGGCGCCGGGGCCCTCTCCTCAGCTCGGCGGGGATGATGGTGGCCTGTGGGATCGCCGCTCCGGCCTAAAGGTGGCCGAGGGGCTACTGCTGGCCGCCCCCCCTCCCCGTCCCCGGCTCTCCTTCTCCTGCCCGCCTCTCGCACGCCAATTGCGTGGGCGGGCGGGCGGAGGCAGCGTAAGTCTCCGTAGCGCTCACTGGGTTCCGCAAGGCGCGTACGCACTAGCGACGCTCCGAGAATAGCGCCGGAGGAAGCGTGGGGGGGGAGGGGCCGTTGCGACCGCCTGGCTCAAGCTCGTCAGCGCCGGCGGCCATCTTTGTTGCGGGCAAAGCCCTGCAGGCGCCGGGGTGGGGGGGGGCGGACGACACTTTGGCGCTCCCTGAGCGTGCCCGGTTTCAAGATGGCCGCCGAGCGGGCTGTTTTTTCTCTGCC
>VXAK01020631.1:0-42872 GCA_013399435.1 Arenaria interpres
CAGACTGCTTGTGTTTTTCATTAGTACTGTTTTTTGGAAGACTATTTACAGCACACCTTTCCTGAATGAGTCTCTTACCTATTAGTGGGTGCTCTGGATGAGTGCTCTAACTATTAAATGAACTTATTATAATAATTTATGTAGTTTTCTTGGGCATGTTTAATGGGTATTGCTAGGAATGCAGTAGTTATACTTCATGAAGAAGTTAGACACCTGCAATTACAAATAATTAATTATTAATAATTTGTTAATTTAAAAAAAAAATGGTTTCTTAGTTCTGAAGATTCCTATTACTTTTCCGAAGGATCCTCTGTGGAAAATGAGTGTCTGTATGGTGCTACCTAACTTTGGCATGACCTTCAATACTGCGTGAGAGCGGTCGTGCAGAGTAGTTGTGTTTTGAGAGTGCAAATGCAAACATTTTCAAAAGTATTTTAACACAGTTAAACTAAGGCTAATTATAGATGTTTGTAGAATTGTTTAAAATTGCTAGTGTAATGGATAATTTTTCTTTTGTCTCTCTCAGATTTTTCTGTACAGTATTTGAGGATCAAAGTGAAATTAATACAAAAAGGTCTCTAAGCTAGTAATAATGTACAGATGAAATATCGTTGCACATTTGGATTCAGTGTCCTAATTGCTCTCGATTTAGAGATTTGTATTATACTCCAGTTACTCTTGATTTAGTGCACTGAAGCTAATCTTACTGGTCATGGTAGTATTACGTTTTTGTCTGAGAGTACAGCTGTCTGCATTTGAATTTCAAAATGTGAATAGGTGCACTTTATACCAGCATAGCATTTGTTAGCAGAGATTGATTCTTATCTAGAGGGTGTACCAAGCTAAAATAAGCTCATTTCTTTGCATAAATAGTTCATTATTCTTCCTCTCTTTTTTCTCCTAGGCATATACAGATTATAGTGATTCAGTTTCCAGAAGAATGGGTTTCATTCCTCTTCCGTTGGCTGTTTTAGTAAGTTGTCTTTCCTATCAGTTTTCTGTCAATAAGATACCAGACTGAGAATATGTGCCTGTGAGATAGCTAGCTCATTTTGATGTTTTGAGAATGAAATGATCACCCGAAGTAAATGAAATGATGCTGCAGTGTTGAGTTAGCACTTGCTATAAACTATATCACATACTAATTATGACTTCATGAATATGTTACTGTTTTTCAGCCTGTCATAGAAAATCAAACGTATATTAATTTTATAGAATTTATAAGCACTTGAACTGCAGCAGTGGAATGAAACTACATCTGTGCTTATTAGACATTTATTCCTTTTGGCAATTATCCTAGTCATTCATTTGGAATAGTCAAAGCAGCTGGTTGCCAGAAGGTTAGCAATACTGTACTAGGTTTTTTTTAGTTTTTTCATAGGAGTCCTTGTGGTTGTCCCTGTAATGGCATGCTTAATGACTCAGTTTTCTTTTATATGGGACACTGACCTTCTGAGCTGTTGTAGAATACATAATTCTGAAATAGTTGACCCTGTTACATGGAGATGCTGCTATGAAATGAATCACTTCATTATTGGAATTGTGTCCACGCGCTGTCTGTTCTAAATTTACTATTGTAGAATGTTTTCTGTAAATAGATGCTCTGTTTTTTTCCCATACACACATGTAGACAAGCAGTAGTTACCGTAATACTGGGAGCGTGTCCTTGCTTTGCCAGCAAAGATGCTAAATCATAATTTCCCTGGAAGAATATCAATATGAATTAACTTTTAAATGTAATGTTCTCCCATACAGATGGGGAAAAATACTATTGACATGCTTTCCCTGCATTTAAAACAAACAACAACAAAACCCCAACAACAAAAAACCTAAACCAACCATTATAATAATTATTTCTTTCATAACTAAGTGAAAATATATCCAGTGAGAATTCGATTGAAATGCTGTTTTCAAGTTAATTGTGTTCCGATATGTTATCCTGGATACTAATGAGTTTAAAATGAAGTGCTTTGCTAACTTGGAACCCGAGCTGTGAAACACTGAAGTAAAACTGAGATTTCAGGATCATACTGAAACTTTGGATTCATATGTCCAGTCCACAATGCTATTTTGTATTCAAAATGTTAGCATAGTGTGAAACACTGATTCTGTTTTACTGCATCAGCATCTCCTGACATTTTCCTCAAAAATTGTTAGCTCAGCTTCCAGCCCTTGACTTTTGGGGAGGGTTTTTTCACTTGTTATTCTACTTGGAAGTCAGTGGTGAAGGAAAAATTATCAGACTGTAGTTTTGGCAAGGTTGTAACTAGGTGCTAGTATAATACTTACTCAACTCAAAATCTTGACCACTTAGTGCTACCAAGGGGAACATTAGAATAAATTTCTGTTAATGTAAATGTTTCTACTTTTGCCTTGAATTTACCAAATAAGAAACATCTGTTAAAATATTCTATTAATAATTTTGTGCTATATGTTTTAACTGTTTAACTTTTATCCTTAAAACAGCTCATCAGAGTTGTAACAAGCTCAATAAAAGTACAAGGAGTCTTAGCTTATGTTTGTGTTGTGCTGTTCTACTGTGGGTAAGTAAATGCATACAATTGAAAAGTCTTTACCATTATTTGATCAGATATGTGAAAAAAAGCTTCTGTTGATACTTTTAAGTGTGTACACAAAAGTTTATGTTCAGCAGAACAAATATGTAAAACACTTATGCTCGTAAACTGAAATTGAGAGTGCAGATTGGTCCCCAAGTACCATAACTGCATTTGGGATTATAGCTCTCAATAAGTAATTTCAGTAATGAAAATAATTAATGGAAAAGTGATTGGTAGAATTTATGACAGACAAGCACTGTACTTCTGCATAAAAGGGGAAATTGAATTCTGAGGAATGAAACTTTGTGTGAAAAGAAAGAAAGATTTAATATGCCAACAAAAATAAGCAGTTTAAGTGCTCTGGGCAGCCTACAAATTCTCCTCTCTGGTAGTTAAAAGCAAGGTGTCTTTGTGTTAGGAAACCGCTATATGAAAAAAAAGTATATGCAAGGCTCACCTTTCTGGGGAGGAGGCAGTCGGTAAATAATCTTAGTTAAGAAATATAATGTCCTATGGCAATTTATTTTCCAAAACCGCTGATTTACAAGTATTCCTTCACTGCCAAGTCAGTTTCTACTTGTATTATCCTTAACTTCTCACCAGTCGATACTTCTGAGGTGCTTTAAATCCAGTTTAGTTTGTCACTCTTGAGGCACTTGCTGTGGACTGCGTGGGGATAACCAGTTTCTTGGAAAGCTGCATACTGCACCGTGTCAGCGTTCATTGTGACTCGGTACTAATTGATACTGGAGTCCTCCTAAAATTTGTCATAAAGAATTAAGCAATTCAAATCACTGCAGCACAGAGAACCTGTCTACAGTAACGTGGGAATATCTCTTCTAGTGCCCTGCCAAGGTGTGTTTGTAACTGAAGGCAACAGAACTTGGGCAGTAAAAGACTGGGGCAGTGGTTCAGCAGGTGCACTGGAAGAGAGGAGGCTGCTGTTCTGTAATACCTTATGAAAAGAATGGGAATGCCCCACAGTTTTATAAATAAGTAGACTCTTCTCTCTAATCTGACCTTGCAGAAAAAGCAGAACTTGGTCTGTTGTGTCTAGTCCACATTAGTGTAGAGACACATCTCTTTAGTGTAGGATACCTAGGACTTTGAGATATTGCATATAGGTGAAATATTAGAATATTAGCCATATTTCTCTGCACCATACTTTGATTTGTTCCCCGGCATGCCACATGCTGTGCCCGTGTTCTGCCTAAAGCCAGCTCTCTATAATTGAAAGCAGCAGTCCCTGGTCATCGCATTCAAGCTGTGATATACCGAGTTCAGGACATTGATTCTGCTCAGTGGGTTTTCTTTTTTCCCAATCTGTGCAATACTTCCCTACTTCTGCCATTCCACTGCTGCAGCCCATTCCTGGATTTTTCCCTGTCATTGCAGCTTGGAGGATGGAGAGCAGGAAAAAGTAATGTGCTTAACGTGAAAGATTAAATGCTGGGTTTTGATGGCCATAGGTCACAAGAGTAAATGTATTTTGGTTGATTTTGACCTTATTGAAAAGTGAGAACAGATTTTTGCTTCTGCCGCGATCTCGGATTTGGAGCTAACTCGCCTCTTAGGTCTTTCAAGTAGTTTGTGTTCTGAGCCTAAATCTCAGCTTTTCATCACATTAGTATAACATAGATGTGTGAGAAACAATGTGGTAAAATCTGAAACAGTTAACTGGGCAAAGGATTGAGATTATAATGTGGAGGATGTTATTTTGTATTGATATTTAACAACTGTAATACTGTAAATTACACTATTGAAGAGTCTTGCCCGGCATATGAAACCCGAGTTCTCTTTTTCTAGGGTTTTGAACAACTGCAAACTTAGATTGTTGTTAGAAATTTGAGCCTGGGGTGGACTGGCAGAAAAAAATAAAGGAGAATCGCTAGAAACTCTTGCATAATTTTCCCTGAGAAGCTGGAACTGATACAGCAGAGTGTTGATTTATGGCCTTTTCGACTTCTGATCTCATTAAATCGGAGTCAAATCACGCTGTAAACACCTACTCTCCCGGAACAAAAGCATGTTACATAAAAAGTATGGGGAAGGGGGAAAAAAAACACCTCTGAGACTTATTGAAAATGGAGGAGAGCTTCTCAAACTCTCAGAAACAGAATCTGTCCTGAAAACCTAATAAAATTTTAGAGAATAATGGCTTCCAACTAGTATAAAATGATAACTTCTTGTGTTGCTTGGATACTAAAATGTCAGTTTCTTCTGAGTACTGAAAGTGGTCATTCTCCCATCTCTCTAAATTTCTACTACAAGTAAATGTATTGCATAAAATTCCCTTCAAAGCGCTGTGTGCTTTATTTCTCTGTTTGACAAGTGCTGATTACATTAACACAGTGAGAGAGAGTGAAGCTGCTGCTGAAGTGTGCTGTTTGCACTTTAAGATTAAGCAGTTAGACCCATTCATGGATTTTAATCTGTGAATGTTCACTTCGTCTTCTTTTTAGTCGGTTAGTGATGTACATAATAAACAGATTTTCAGAGTAGAGAATGATTTTTAGAGCCTGCATTTGGTCCAGCTCTGTTACGTAGGTCGATTTGTGTGGAAGATATTTATATTCATCCTACAGAGAATAGTTCACCGTTTCCTTGTTCTGTAGCGAGTCTTCACCTGCTTCGCCTCTGCTTTCACCTCGGGAGCGGACATTGGTCTGCCTGTTGTGTAATACTAGTGATGGAATCTAGATTTTACAAAGCTTGTTTGAGTTGTAAATCTTTAGCACTTGATGGTAGATGAGACCTCCCTAAAAGGGACTTCATGATTTGCTGAAGTTTGTGCTGCAAATTAATGGTAATAGGAAAGGAATCTGCCATCAACTGGACTGTGCTATGATGGTAACACAGTGCTGCCTTGTTAGATTTGTTGAGTTTCATGGACTGTCTTTTGTAGTGTGTTTTCTTTTTATGATGAGTCTGTAATTAGTGAAAGCTAGATATATTTGCTTTCTTGTGGCCCAAGGTCCACTGGTGATCCTTGGCTGGGACAGTTAAGGCTACAGTTTTAACAGCAGTGGATTTAACTTTGACTTGCACTGTTGAGGGCCTTTTTTAGTTCTGTGTTTAGGTATTTGATGTAGTAAACAGCTGCTTAACTGTCCTTGTAGTCCTTTTGTTAAACTATGGTAAAACTGAAAAAAACTGATGTTTTTCTGTAGATAACTTCTGAAAAAAAATTAAAAAAAAGAAAATTTAAGCATTGAATCTGAAACAAATTGTTCAGAAAAGGAAATTACCTTTTGATCCTGCAATTGAAGGGCTTTAATTTGGTAGCTAATTCTCCCAATACAGGAGTAACCAAGTGCAATTATTTTAATATGAGTAATTACAGTATGAATAATATGCAATTATTTTAATATGCTAATGCAAATATGTAAACAAATCCTTTTATTTTTTTCAGGTTAATATCTCTGAAAGTCCTTAACAGTATCGTATTGCTGGGGAAATCATGTCAATATGTAAAGGAGGCAAAAATGGAGGAGAAATTATTCAATCCTGTTGTGACTGCCACCCCAGGGAAGCCAGCTGGCAAACAGCAAAGCATGTTTAAATCTACCCAAGGTAAGACTAACTGCCTTGTTTTGTTTTCGACTGTAATGAAAATTGCTTTCAGACTAAATTTAGTATTATACCAGATGCGTGACATTGTTAGCTGCACAGCAGCCCTGTTGCTGGACATTAATTGTACCGTATCACAGCTGTGAGCACAAGTCAGTAAATGTAATAAAATTTATTGCTTCTAGTTCATGCATCTTTTGGTTATAGATATTCATCTCTGATAAGATCCCACCCTGATACGTGGAGGTGATAGAGACATCAGAACAGTAGCACATTTTTTTTGTTTGAAAATCGTAATCATAGAAT
Source organism: Arenaria interpres (assembly GCA_013399435.1). Taxonomy (NCBI): domain Eukaryota; kingdom Metazoa; phylum Chordata; class Aves; order Charadriiformes; family Scolopacidae; genus Arenaria; species Arenaria interpres. Next base: position 6,435 of record VXAK01020631.1, read on the forward strand.
GGTTTAGGTTGGAAGGGACCTTTAAAAGATCGTCTGGTCCAACTCCCTCTGCCATGTCACTACCCAAACAAGTAAATATTTACACGTCATCTCTGGCAGTGCTGAAGTTTAATAAGGTAGTAATCTATGCATTTCTTATGGAAATTAATGTGAAAGATGGCACACAATAGATCTAATTACTTATAATTGTCATGGACACACAAATGAAAAGCTTTATGAAATCCAAATGGGAACTTCAGCTGGTCTCTGCTCGCTTCATTTCCAGTCTGTGCAGCGTGGCTGTCTTGTATGGGTCCTCAGCGTTAGCGGTTAATACATAATTGGAATGGGGCATTATTATATTGCTGTGGCATGTTAGAGAAGGAAACAAACCTCCATTGTTCCAGTCAACTGAATTGGATTATGTGTCTTCTTCTGTGAAGAGCTCAATGAAAGCCCCGGAGAACTTAACAGTGAGGCTTTTATTGTGTTCACTCTATCGCTTGCCAAAGACTTGGACGGCTTGAAATATAAGGTGCTTATTAGTCGTCATAGTGTCTCGCCAGCAATAGTAGAGTTAAGAATCTGTCAGTGTTTCAGTCACAAATCTGTCTCACCTGTGTCAAAGCAAATCACGCAGAAACTTGGTGCAGACATTTATTTTCAAATAGCTTAAATTCATAGAGCTGCTTTAGTGTTGTCGTGAAAGAATGTAATATGGATTGGTCTGAATGCCTTTTGCATTTCACTAGACGACTATCACAGTGATGAAGTTTTAATAAAAGATTCTAGTACTATGCTTGGATAGGAGACTTAATAAGCTGGACTTTCTTAGAGTGATCCTTAAACTTATAGCAAATAAATTCTGAAGACTATTTTAAGCTGAAGCAGCAGCAATTTTACGAGGTCAGTCAGCGGAGATGCTTATTTTCTCAAATGGAAAGATTTTGATTATAAAGTAGTAATCAAAAAGCTTTTTGTTCATTTTATTTAGAATATCCTTAACTTCCATTGAGCTTCCAAAGCTCAATTTTTAACATTTTTGCAGAGTTTCTTACACCTTTTAATGTCTTTTATTTACTAGAAACCTCAATTATGTGGAAGAATGTTTTTACATTCCCCAGCGTCTGTGTGTCTGCATTATTTTTGCTGGGTTCTGCAATATTGATTAATCCTTGTGCCCCACTTATCAGGTTTTTTTTAAATAGTCTTTCAACCCACCTCTTACTAGGATGAGGGTGAGGGAATTAATCTGGTCTACTTTCTATCAGCATATAATGCAAGTCAGTTTGTTTTCTTAGGAGTTTCCAGCTTGTCTACAGAAACAGCTTAAAATTTTGAAGAATAAAATTTTATACTTGCTCTTGGAGGATGGAACTTCTAATTACTGGTAACCATTTGTAGGCTGACCAGCTTCCTCTGGAAGCTGCTGGGTTAGAAAATGCTTACCTTTGTAAAGAAGTTCTATAATTAGCATTACTTACCTCCTTTCTCGATGCAAGTTTAGTACTTTGACCTGCATAAGGCTGTAGAGAATCATCCACGTACCTTCAAGTAGTAGATGTTTTACTGTGGAGGCATGCTATACAGAAAGAGGGTTTTGTAGTAATTTGGATAGTGCTGAGATTGACTGATAGTGTTCCCTTGGGCTGGTCTGCAGTATTCCCCACATGAGTCAGATCGTTTCAGATTCCTTTAAAAACAATAACTCAGTCTTTACGAGGAGATAGTAACTAAGAAAAGTTTATTTCCTTGTCATTTGCATGTGCATTTTAATTCTTTAAATGTTTTGACAAAATGTGGAAACAATACATGCATGCTACTTAAAAATATGGTAGGTTACTGGAGCCAGTGTTCAATTCTACTGAAGTAAGAGGCAGGAATAAGAACAGTTGTCTTTAACAGAACTGCTTTAGGAGCCAGTGCTATTAAAGTGTGTAGCAGTGCATGAGTCGTTTATTAGCTATCCCTAGAGAAGCCAGGTTTATTGTACATATGTAGAGGTTTAGGCACATCTAGTTCCTACTGCAGAGATTCCTTTTTTTTGTTTTCAGTTCAGTAGAAAGTAATTTGTGTGATTCACACAACGACTGTCAAAAACCTTTTTGTCTAAGCCGGCAAAAATGAGTATGTAAACCAGAAGAACGTAGTGTATGTCCTAACATCTCTTGCTTATACTCATGCTCGTTATCTGAACTTCTGTAGAGTTCATCTTCTATCTTTTTACCAAATTAGAAAAGGAGATTTCTTATGGTAAAATTAAGAAAAGGTAGAGGCTTCCACAAAGCATTCTTCTGTTGCTCCTGCTGGTTTGATGCAGCACACTTCTTCAGGGTAGCTTTGGATGAATCTGGATGTTATAGATGCATCAGTATGTCTGTGTTAAATTAATTGGTTATCTTTGTAATTGTCTTGTGTTCCAACAGGAATTTCCACAGATGAAAATGGATCTACATCAGTTACCAATCAGCCTGTGCATCAGAAGGAGAACACGCCTTCTTTACTCGTAACAAGCAATTCTGATCAATTTCTGACAACTCCTGATGGAGAAGAAAAAGATATAAGCCAAGACAGTTCAGAATTAAAACACAGGTCTTCAAAGAAAGACTTGTTGGAGATAGACAGGTTTACTATTTGTGGAAACAGAATTGACTAAGATTTTCTTTTTTTTTTTTTTAAATCAATGTGCTAAGGATACTGAGCTGTTGGGACAGCAGATGCTACCGGAATGGACAGTTGCCAAAAAAGGCACATAAATATTTATTTAAAAACTTAAATTATTAATGGCAAAAAAAAAAAATATTAATTTCTTTCTACACGTAACTTGGCTTGGTATCTGGTCAGGTCAAGTAAGTGATCTTTAACTTGCCTCTTGGAAAATGTGGTGGATCGTGAGTCTCTAGCCTGGTGGCAGAGCTGCAGTATCACTTTTCTGGAAAATAGACTGGAAAAAAAGCATAATCCTGTTCCGTGCTACAAAACCATGCTTCCAGAACATACTACTCCTCATGAAGGTTCCTCCGGTGTAAGGATATTCCTGGAAATGTATGACAACTTGAGCGGAAGCTTGTCTTTCCAGTTTCCTTGTTTTATTAAACGTCCGTAAGCAGAATTCAAAACTTGTGCTTATATCAACAAACGCATAAAGCATTGGTACATACAACAGTAAGTCAAGATAGTTATTCTTGTCAACAAAAATCTTTTCAAAATGTATCTCAAAAATCTTGTAATCGGAATAAAATTTTGCCTTTAAATGAAAGACTTACTGCATACTATTTTATCTAAATACTAAACGCCAAGGAAAGATCACGATAATGAAGGTTCTGCTTAACTGGGCAAGTATGAAGCATATGCATTTTGTGTGTTGTGTGTCCTGCAAGGCAAATTATTTATAAAATTATTTTTAAAAGCTGAGGATATTTTGTTGCTGTAGGGAAAAATAATAAAGAGGCACATCTATATGTTGAGGAAAGGCAGTGATAATTGCAGCAAGCAAGTGTTGTGTTGGAACTGTATGTATGGCATTCACGCAACAGAAAAAGATATTATGCTGCATTTTAGGTTTTACTCTGGTAAGAATGACATCTGTGTATTAACATGCCTATAAAAGCTCATACTGATAATCAAATCAGAATTATCCATTTTAATTGATTGGTTTTAGCCAAACTTAAGTAGAAAGACTAGATCTATAAAGAGCATTTAAGCATCACAGTGCATCTTAATTTCTGGTGTGAGATGCCATTGTGGGAGAATTGATGAAGGGTGGTTTGGAATCCTCAGATCAAGAATGGAATAAATTTGAGCTCAAAGCTGAAGACTTAGATCAGAAGAGACGCTTTAATGATAAATTCTTCATATATTGTGGCTAAAGTGCGGCATGAACTTCATATGCCTTTCAGATAGTTAAGAAAGCACCAGTTCCAATTTCCAAGGGAAGGTATCATAAAAGTATTAAGTGTTGAACAAATGAAGACAAAATTTGCTCTTTGCTAATTTCATGATTTGTCAGGGTGGGAAAGCCAAAGTTCATTTGCTGGAAGTTTAATGTATATGCTAATTCCTGAACCTTGCAGGACTACAGTAATACAGCAAACGGAGACAGTTGGACAGAGGTCTCGTGTCTTTGAGCAGCCTTTGGTGATGAGGTCGCTTTGCCGTACAGGTTAGTGTGGTCTGCTCTGGTGGGAACTTCTTGCTGCAGTCTTACAGCCTCTCCTCTCCCGTCAGGAGCAGCCGGAGCAACGGCCAAAACCTGTGGTGACTGTTCAGGGATGATACTAAAAAGAAGAGGACTTGTGCTGGGGAAAAATCTGAAATTCCTTAATTTTTGATGTATTTTCTACTAATTGGAGATGTTCACACATTGAAATTCAGATTATCTGTCAATTTGGTGTATCTTATTTTTGAATTATTTAGCAGTTGCTAAAGAAAGCTTGGGATTGCTTTCATTTATTTTTTTTTTTCTGTTGGATGACATTCTGTATCAATTTTCTAAGTGCATCTTGTGTGAAACTCAATAAAATTCAATTTTGTAATATTTGTTTAAAAAAGGAAGAGTAACAGCGTCGACATTTCTTTCTTAGCATTCAGAGTTGGTGACCTTGCAGTGTATTTACAGTACTAAATTCTGAGTTCCAGTAAGTAAGATTCTTATGAGTGTGGGACACGAATATGCGTAAGAACTGGGTTATCGATGGCTTTACTCCTGATTTATTTCTGTAGCAGTTGGTTTTTGCCACTTGTAGAAAGAAGGTGTTGATGCCACTCTACCATTAATTTGTAGGGGTTGGAGTTGGTTAGAGAGGGCATCGCAAACCCAACATTTCTCCTGAAACTCTCTCAAAGTCTGGTGGGGGCCCAGCTGGACATGAAGTGTCATTGTTTTGGTTTTTTTTGGTCCAAGCTCTCTAATTGTGCTCATGTTTTTGGTCTTCATTAGTAGGGATTCCTTGAATATCTAGCAGTGACTGTTTCATGAGAGGTCACAGCTTATCCTCTGACCCTGGGTGGTTTTCTCAGAACTCTAGAGGTGGCTGAAGGGGAATAAACCACCAAAAAAAGCCCACCCAGCACCACCAAATTTCTTGTCTACAGATACAGTTCTTTATTTCTTGAGCTTTTCTGGAAAAGCTTCTGTCTTAACCTCAGATACTCTTATTTATTTCCCTCTTAAGTAGTGAATAAATTAAGTTCTTCAATTAATAAATCCCTCCGAACCCAAAATCTTGGCAGCTCTGATGCAAGCCTTGATATTTCAACTGAAGTCACAGTTGCCAAATTAATTCCAAAAGCACACACCGAGTACGGCATATATTTGTAATTAGTATTATTCATTATGAGATCATTAAGGAACAACTGTGTTTTCCATAGGCTTATTTAATTAATCTTCGAAGCCTTTCAGATGTTCATCAGCCGAGCAGAATTTCCCCTCAAGCAGAGTTGTTTTACAATCGCAAGTGCACTGGTAATTCACTTGGCCTCTCAATTTAGGCTGAGGTTGTTGACAGTTCAACTTTGTCTTGGTGTTTTGTGGTGCAAAATTTTCTATATTCCAAGTACTCATTTAGTAAGTCACTTTTTGTAAGTCACCGTAGTTCTTACGGTCACTTGTTAAAGCTGGTATTTACCCAGTAGGGGAAACTATGGAATATATAATTCAGGATCTCTTTGGTGATGGTAAGCAAGGATGAATGCAATGGAATTCTAGCACAAATGTAATGAAACTCTGTGAAACTCCTGAAACGTTGAAATGTTTTCCCTTACAATCTGGGCTGCTCTGTTGTGAGTAAATTGGGAGTTGCACGGACTGTGTCAGTCCTGGGTAATGATGGCTTCAGAAACGCTCTTCACGATTACGAAAGTTTGCTCTTGAAACTTCTTCAGAGTAATTGCTTTTTCTTAAAAATTTGGGCTCTGTTACTTTTGCAGACTCCAAGGCCTACAGAAGAGATGGGGAGGGGCTCTTCATCAGGGAGTGGAGCGATAGGACAAAGGGTAACAGCTTTAAACTGAAAGAGGGGAGATTTAGATTAGATACCAGAAAGAAATTCTTTCCTGTGAGGGTGGTGAGACACTGGAACAGGTTGCCCAGAAAAGCTGTGGATGCCCCATCCCTGGAGGTGCTCAAGGCCAGGCTGGATGGGGCTTTGAGCAACCTGGTCTGGTGGGAGGTGTCCCTGCCCATGGCAGGGGGGTTGGAACTTGATGATCTTTAAGGTCCTTTCCAACCATTCTATAATTTTAAGTATTTCACAGCCAGCAAAGGGGGCTGTAACAAAACCTGTGAAGTCAATGCAATGGGACCCTCTTTGTCTCAAGGAAGTTTCTGTAGGTAGTGGTATGAGAAGAATAGACTACAAAGGCTGTCAGAAACGCCTAATACAGCATTTTTCTATGTCTCTTTCTCTAGGAGAATAGCGTCTCTCATCAGCTGTGCCAACTAACCCTGAGCCTTCCTACCCTTTTCTTGGGACTTCAGTATCTGTTATGCCATAAAAAACACCACCAACAGAGGAGTTATAATACGGATCATTAACATATAACACTAAAAAGCTTTACTGAGCACACAGCTCTAGTAACAGAAAAATCAAAAACGTTAGTAGCTTTTTTGACAATATTTCTGTTTTTCCCGAAACAGTATTACCATGTTTGCAATGAAATAATCTCAGGTTTTAAAGTCTGCCCTTACTGCGCATGTGCTTCCCACCGGTACCTCACAGCTGCACTCGGAGGCTGTGCGGGCTGTCGTTTCTTCCGTTCATTTGCCGGTTTGCACCGGGGCAATGCTGTGGAGCGGGGCTGGGGTTTCCCTGTTAATTGGAGGCAGTTCTATTCTACAGCCAAACTGTAGAAAGCATTCAGTGTCCAGGAGAGAGAGGAGTCTGCTCTGTGAGTACGAAGCTGTGGGTTGCAGCACCACTGCCTTGGGTTCTAATTCTTTTTAGGTTGACTCTCTGGTGCATTTCTATTTGTAAAATTTGCTAAATAAATCCTGTATTGAATGGTTTTGTATCAGCATTACGGATTCATTTTAGATTGGTGATGTCAGATTGATGTTGCGAGATAAGTATATTTTTAACATCGCAATTTTTGGTGTTCAGGGAGGGCTCTGGGTTTATGTTGATGCTGCTTCTTTCCATCCACGCTTGATTTGTTGGACAAAAGCAACAGTAAGTTTCCATGTGTGTTGGCTGCTTTGAATATCGGAGTATGTTCCTGTTATGCCCAGTCCTGACGGATGCTTATATTTGCTGTTCCTGTTGAAAATAAAGTAAATATTGAGGTAGCTCAGGAATCTCTGGCTTGATGCTGACAGTTTAAAATGGGTAATTTGGAGAAGTGGAATTCTTCTCGGGAAGGGATGCCTGTGATTCGTGGAGCAGTGTGGCAATGAGATGGAAAATCCTCCATGGGACAGCAGGCTGCTGGGCTCGGGACGCTCGGTGAGAACGGGGACGGTGTTGGAGTTGGTGCTGGCAGGTACAACCCTGGTGACAGGACTGACTTGGCAGCCCGAAGTCTTCCTGCAGATTTGATTTGAACTTGACATTCTTGTTGAAGGCAGCGATATAGCCATGGGGCCGGCTTCTTTCTGTGGCCAAGGCAGCGGGAGCGGCGCTAAACCGGTCTGTTCTGGAAAGATTTCTCAAAATACCATGTGAATATGTATCGAACCCCGAAGCGACGGGACCTTGTTTTCAGGTCACTTACCGCTCTGTGCCCTTTAGACTCCTGCGAGGCGTAGCTGTGATGAAAATGAGTCGTGCGCTGAGGCTCTGCACGAGCTACTGATGTGAGATGATGTCCTTAATATGGACACCCACCTATTGGGCTGATCTAAGGATTTGAGTTGTCTTTAGTCACTTAAAATTATTTTGACATTGGAGGGGAGCGAGTTCTGCTCCATCTGAGGTTAACGGCTTATGGTGCTTGATCTGCCCTTTAGTGACCATGTGCTGTCTTGCCTCTGTGTGGGCAGGAGGGAATTCTCCCTCTAGTTTTTGGGCTAGACCCTCGTTTCTTAAAAGCAGGGACCAAAACCGCAGTGTATATTTAATAAGTGACTCTTTACAGCAGATGTTCTGCTAATGGCACCAGAGTCATTGCGTGGAATTGACTTACCCGCTTCTGTTCAAAATGGCAAATTGGGGGGGGTTCAAGGTTCAAAAGTTTCAGCTTTTGACCTTGAATACACCTGTCATTTATTTTATTGCTATTTATTTAATTGATTTGACAAGTCTAGTTTCCAAAACATTAAAATTCTAGTAGTCCCAGTTTTCAGTAATGCGGATTTTTATTTTTATTTTGTCCAAAAGGGCCTGAGGGCAGTAAATGTGAGGAGCTTTTGATGCGCAACCGAACTGCAAGCCCTAAGAAACAAAAATGGAAGCTCCGTAGTTCCACGGGACCACTGGAAGGAGCCAGATAATCTCTGGTTCACCTCTGGTGTGAGCAGGAGGAGCCCAGTAAGAGGCCGGTGGACAGAATACTCGCTCGGTCTTAGAGTTTACCTGTAAATTCTCACTCCGGTTTAAGCACCAAGGGAACGAGCTAGATCTTAAATGTGTTCTCCTTGCTGTCATTTTGGATATGTCACATTGTCATTGGTTATTCTAGTGTTCATCCAGGCCATAATCTGCAGCTTTTTTTAAGGACTAAAGACTGAATAAATCTTGTCTGTAGAGGGAAATATTCTCCCTGGAATTCAACTTGAGAAGGGAAGGGCTCTTGGACTACTAACAGATGTTAGTTGTCCTATTTTTATAGTAATTACCTTTTCTTCCTCTAAAGACAATTGCTGGCTTTGGATTTGCCATAATATTCCAAGTAGCTGTCGGCAGCCTGCGGCGAATAGCGAGATGGATATCAAATTATCAGCGTTACGATTTCACTGCTGGATAATTTGAGTACGAGGACACCTGGTAACCTTCAAACACAGTTCTGCTGCAGCTATAAACCAGAGCTGCCTAATTAACGAGAAGCTGTGCCCTAAAAGCCACATGAAACCTGTTAATTCTGTTTAGCATGTTATGGAGCATTTGAGAGTCTCTCCTCGTGTCTTGAAGAGAAATTGTTTGGGATAATGTTTTTCACAGGAAAAAAATAATCGGGGACTTTCTTCTTCTGCCCACCCTAATGCTCAGCAGGCTGGGGCTTCTAAAGCCCGTGTCACTTACATGGTGGCTAAGGATCTAGAAAGAATATATATATATGATTTTATTTATTAAAAGAAAAAAAAAAAAAGAGGGAGAGCGCTGATAAATAACTTCAGTGGGAAAAAAAAATATGAACTGTTTGAAAACAGCCTCTGCAAATGTAGAATTTCATCCATGAAGGGTACAAGTGGGAATAACCTGCATTTGGGTGCAGATTTCCAGAGATACATTTGGGTATGTTTATGTGGTAGGGACAAAGTAGGGTAAAGTCTTTTTTCGTTGTCATTGCACGCTCCTGGGCCATGTCACTTTGTCACTTAGCTCCTTCCAAGCAACGGAACGGTCCCTGAATGAAGTTGGGTTGTAACGTGAGTTAGCGGGTGCTTTTGTTCCCGTGGCTGGACACTGGGTCTTCATGTCACTGCCTCTGCAAAGGGCCTGGGGAAGGTCCTCCTTCGAGCAGTGTTTTCTCTGATACTGGACCAGAAGCTCTGGTAGAGCAAGACCTGAGTCTGTCGATGGGAAGAAACCCTCCCACCTTGGTCATGGACTGGTGTCATCCTTGACTCACGGAGCTCTAGGGCTCGGGGAGGAGGAGGGGGGGCTGACTTAGGGCACTTTACAAGAGCAGATATTTCCTCCCCTTTGTTATGCTGCTCAGGAATTTGGCCAGGTATGGTTTCCCAGTGCCAAGGCGAGGCTGTTGTGAACTCTGACAGGCTCTCCTGGATGTAGGTTGCATGTAGAGAACAGAGCAGAAAATGGAGGCCTTTGTCAAAGCCCCTTTTGTAACTGTAAATAATGCACCTTTGTGTCGAGGTACAGAAGTTTCCTACTTGACCTCGTGTTGTAATCAGTAAACGCTACACTCGCATCCAGAGAGAACCATTTAGGAAGACTTCTCTTGCATCTCCAAGTTGACGGCGGAGCACCCGGGGGAGGTGCTGTGGTGGTGGCGATGGTGATGATGGTGGTGTGATTTGAATGGCACAGGAAAGGAGGCAGCCGGGCTTTGTTCCACTTGCCCCATGCGAAGTGGGGTGGGTTTGTGTGTGGGCATGTAGCAGCCTGGCATACGCTGTGGGAGATGGGGGTGGGAACATCTGAGCTCCAGCCCATCTTCTACTAGACCTTTTTAAGCTACTTGCCTTATTAGACCGTACGTACATACGACAGTCACAGCTTTTAAAGATCAGGGAAGAATCAGGAACAATCTTTTGAAGAATCCAGTCCAGTACACTAGCATGGAGCAGCTACAATATTTTGGGAGGCCAATGTCATCACAGAATCACAGAATGATACAGGGTTGGAAGGGACCTCTGGAGATCATCTAGTCCAACCCCCCTGCCAAAGCAGGTCCACCCAGAGCAGGCTGCACAGGAACGTGTCCAGACGGGTTTTGAGGATCTTTCTGGTTTTATTCAGTTGTTTTCTCCGTGTTCCTCTGCGCTGGCGCCCATCACGTGGTCCAGCACCGGTGGCTGGGTTCCCTGCCACGACAGCAGCTGAGAGCAGCTTGATGCCAGGGCTGAGGTTTGTCCTTGGAGCTGGTCAGCTGGTTTCTGACTGTTTTGTGTCAGTACTCACTGCTGTATTTGCTTGTTTTACTTGTCTGCTTTGTTTTAACCTTGTTAATCAAGCCTCCTTCACAGTTACCAGAAGCTGGATAGAGCTACTTATTCTAGCTCAGGTCCTGTCCAATGCAGCATCCAATTCATTTACCTCCTGATAGATATTTGCTTAACTTCTTCCTCAGTCTTTAATGACAGAGATTCCACAACCTTCTCGAACAGTAAATATGTACACTGCTAATGCTGGTATTGCCTGTAGAAAGCTTCCTCCTGTCTAAGTCTTCCTTACTGAAATTTCACCCCCCCGCCCTACTTTTTGTCCATCCTGGGCATGGAGAATAAATATCATCTCTCTCTCTCTGTGTTTCTCTTACATCTTTGGCAGCGGAGTCTGCCTCACGTTTCCCTTCAGGCTCCTTTGCTGAACCACCCCAACGAGTTCAGCTTCTCTTTGTGCTGACACTTGTCCCGCGCTCCTCCTGGGCACAGAGCTCCAGCTGATGCCTCCTGGCCCTCAGCTGAGCGGAGCCTGAGGGTCACAGCAAACGGCTTTCAGTCGCCACATCCTGGTATGGGATTTACCTCTTAAAAACAGGATGCCACTTCTGACCCGGGAGAGTTGGAATGCACTGCGAGATCTATACGCTTTCTATGGAACCACCTAATTGTTCCCAAGCCTGCGCTCGTGCTGTAGCGTAGTGCTGCCAGAATGTAAAATCCTGTATTTTTTACCATCTGTTTCTGTGGTTAGTCAAGTTCGCTCTGAACGCCTGTCGCGTAGCGTATCCACAGCCCTTCCTGTACCTTTCTCTGGCACCAGCACAATGCTGCTGATTAAAAACCCTGAGTGGCAATGGAGCAGGAAGAGACGGATGCAGAATCTTAACTGCTGCGCGATGGAGAGCCAGTGAGAAACACTCCCCCCGCAGGATTTCCTAACGAGCTTTGTCAACTGCTCCAAGCAATTTCAATCTGCACTATGTTTCCTTAGTTTGAGAATATCGTGCGAGAGAGTATCGAAAGCCTCATGAAAATCAACATATGTGGTATCTGCTGCTTCTCACCTTATGGTGTATTACGCTGTTGACGGGAAATGCACTGGTTTGAAATGATCTGACAAATTCATGTTGGCTTTCGTTCATCATCATGCTGCTCTTTGAGCGCTAAAAAGAACAAAACCCACATCTGATTCCTTGCCCAGAAAAATCCTGGAAGACTGCAGTTGGCTTGATCTATCGTTTCCTTTTTCCCGTGTTCTAAAGATTGCTCTTTTAAATAGCAAGAAAACCGCTAACGACTCTGTTAGTCACCTTTTGGAGTTTCTCGCTTTGGTGCCCAGGATAAAACCTAAGCTGGGTGAGAACATCGCACATGCCAAAGTGCTGATGTAGCGGAATCTCTACGAGTGTCCATGAAACTGGTGGGTTTATGTTTGACAGGGAGAGCGGTGGGTTTGTGCTGTGTTTTGTCTTTGCACAAAGAAGGTTGATATGAATCTAGCAAGAAGCTCTCATAACGTGTTGTGCAAAGCTTTACTCAGGTGCCTTCAAGTACCTATGGGGAATATAAGGAGGGAAGTGCTAACCTGGCACCAGAATCCATGTTTATTGAAGGATACTAAGGAGGAATAGGGAAGAAATGAGAGAAACCTCTGAAGTCTCTTGTGATATCCTAATGTCCAGTGATGAGAAACGAGAAAGCAAAGGCCTGTCGAAGTCATCCAGGCAAGGCAGTGTCCCACCATGACCCTTGAGCACAGGGTGAGGGCTGCAGCCCTCCCCCTGGTCCCTGTCCTTTGCTGGTTTCAGGAAAGGGAGCAGATCAGGCAGTATTCAGGCATCTAAAACATTCAGTGGAGAGATTCCCTCATATTCATTCCTGCCCTTCCCTTGCATCTGCAATAAGGACCTGATTTCTTCTGGTCCTCGGATTTTAGTCCAGACTGAGCTGTTATTGCTTGCCAATGGGCTCCTGTTACTCTCTTCCTCCCAAATCTTACTTAAAGCCTCTCCATCCTGGAAAGCCTGCAGCCAAAGAATCCTCGTCAAGAGGGTTACAATCTTCCTCAATAGCATGTGCAACATCATCCCATGGCTGAGGGTGACAAAGCCATCTCAGAAACATCACCTTGTCTCCAGGACTCATGTGGCTCCACCCGGTCCTTGAGCAAAAGGATTAGATTCACAAATCTAGAACAACCACCTCTACTTTCTCTCCTGTTCAAGCCTTTCTTGAAAGTAGTTCAGCAGCCATGGTCACTTGGTGAATGGTTCTTGGCTGTCTTTTTGCCTCTCTGGTGCCTTTGAGGCTTGGGTGCCGACAGAGACCCCATCTAGGGGGCAAGAGCCCTTCTATCACATCCAGCTGAAAGTCACCAGTCCCTGCTGCTGTTTCCTTGCAGTGATGGCTGTGGAACTTGGTTTTTAAGCGAGACATTTGTAATTTTCTGCCACAAAAGGCAAATCCTTACTTGTGGGCAGGATATTGGAGCAGCAATTTAAACAGTCTGGCAGCTACCTGTTTAGAGTAGAAGCAGAGGAAGCCTGTGATATGTTCATTTCCTTTTTCCTTACCCTAGCGATGAATCACTTTCTTCATAACAATATTTTTAGTGGAAGACTGTTATCATACCTCTTCTTGATTGTCTTTTTCGTCTAGACTAAAGAAGCTTAATGATTCTCTCCTCCAGACTCTCTGTAATTTGTCTACATCTTTGAAGTGTTGTCCCCAAGAGTGGAGGCTGTCCTTCTGTCAAGGCTTCTCCGGGAACAAAACCAACAGAATAATGATTTCCCTTCCATGTTATGCTCCGATCAATGAACTTCATAGTGCATAAAGCAAATCTTTAATTAAGTTGTCTCTGTCAGCGTAAACTTTGGATATTTCCCATGTAGCAGCTTGGCTAACTGCACCAAGTCTGGGCTAGACTTTAAGAAGGATTTAGACACTAATTAATTTTATTTAGGCACCTGAAAAATTTGAAAAAACTGATCTCTTGTGTATTCTGTGGAGATTGTCGTTTTCCTTTATTAAGGTGTAATAGTCATAAATATGGCTTAATGGTTTTGCTTTGGGATCCTGATGCCTTGATTATAGGTGATAATCAAAAGCCACTTTTTTCAAGACCTGAAGAAGGCAATTAAGACGCAATATCGGCTCCACTTACAATGTCACTGTCTTGACATGAAATCCTAGATGTAGCGCTGTGAAGGAGAGATGAAAGGTGCAAGCTTTGCCTGATTTCCTTTGCACTTCAATAATCTTTACATTTACACTGCCAGTGAGGTGTCAAAGATTTGGATGTTATATTTTTGGATGAGAATTGAAATAGATTACTTCAGGCAAGAAGTTAAGTCTCCGGGCCTTTACTCTTAGTGGAATACCAGCAGACCACAAAGAATCAGAGAGACGTGCTTCACCCTGACAGGTTTCCTGAGCAATGGATGTATTTTATACAGTGCTCATTTTGTGTAAAGACCCCACTCTTGTCTGTAACATCTAATGAAAAAACCAAAAGTCAAATATTTGTTTAAAAAACAAAACAACTCACAAAACCCCACAAAACTCGCCCCACACTGTCTTTTTAAGGCGAATGATAGCAATTACCAGGGCACTGCAATTTACAAAAATCTTAAAAATTATGTGGGGCAGCTCCTCAGTTCTAGATGACTTTTCCTAATTAAAAAAAATTTGATCAGTAATTCCTAGGTTGGAAGCAGAAAGCATCAATATAGCTTGCCCTTCAATGCAGTAACATTTAAAGATACCTTTAATCTGAAGTAATTAATTAGGAAATATACTATAGTTCCCTCTAGGCAACTCCCCTAGCAAACAACTGGCACTACTTAAAAGCTTGTGTCTGCTTGAAAGTGAGATGCATATTAAAATGTATACCCCAAATTCTATAATAGCTTTCACTTAAGCCACAATGCTTTCTGCTTTTTGAAATGTGCAATAAATCCCTGCGCAAAGATAATACCATGCTTTCACATTTCAGCCAATAATCTCAAAAACAATAAATCTCAATTAAGCTTCACAGCAGCACAGTCTCCTGCAGTGGGACATAAAAGACTATTTCCGCTCAAGCAATTCATGAAACGAAGTACAGGGAATCCAGCTCGCTGACCCAAAATCTGTCTCGTAGTAAGGAACAAGGCCAGAAGGACCTTTGTCTCTGGCCCATCCCAAAGAACGGCACTTTCCTGAAGCAAAAGCAACTATTTGCTTTACTGTCGTCGTGCTGGGCTTCATCAAGGGAGTGTGCAAAGGTATTTCAAGCTTGGGTTTCAGGATTATCCATTCTCCATGGATAAAACTCTGAGCAAGTTTACCCCTCTGGAGCACCATGACTGATACACATCATGAGAATTAAAAAGCAAAAAGGTTTGCATCCCGCTTTCTTTTCTTGGACCTCCAGGACATCTTTTATTATTATTATTATTTTTACTATTATTTGGAAACTTTTGTCTGTAAACCCTAAGAGCTGGAGGCTTTTTTATCTAAAGTAAATACATAAATTGCAGATTGTCATACAACCAGCAGACCCCAGGAGTTCCAGCCTTAGGAAACAGGGCGAGTGTGAGTATTGTGAGGCTGGCAGGACTGCAGTGCAAAAATCAGGCTTGCCACCTTAGCGGAACATTTTCTCCCAGGGTGAGAAAATGCTTCTCTACTGCATAGAACCCGCAGAAAAAGTTTCGCATTGTATTACCATATAATTATACAAGCTTATTAAAAGCAATCATAGTAAGAGCTGAACAACTCCTAATTCTCCTCTCTGTCATGAGCACGCTACTGAGTGGCGCCTCGGCTGCGCGAGCAGCTTCATTTCAAAGCAGCAATTAGAGCAGATCTTTTTAACAACAGGGTTAGCTGATATGTGGCTTGGGGAACAATCTACTTTGACTGAAAAGTTGTCACAAGTTGTTGAGTTTATAGTCACAGCTCTCTAGAGCTAATAATAATCTGATAGTGCAGTGAACACTTTTTCCTCTTTCCTTCTTTAATGTATATCTGAGAATTCTTAAATCTAAGTCTTTTTTATTAAAGAATGTGTTTTCCTCTTTCCTGACCTCATGATTTCTCAGCATCCTTGAATGGTACGATCAGAGGTGAGAAGGCAGGTCTGCTCCAGATCTGATGTACCATTAGACCAAACTTGCTATGCCAATCTAAAAAAGATTGTACCGCTCTGGTGAGGTAAAGTATACATTAATCAGTTAAACATACATTAATACCAGTTTAGTTCTGACCATGGCAGCAGTACTGTACTGGAGCTCGTGGTTCATCTGGCAGAACTGTCGTTGGCTGTAGCAGAAAGCTCACAGTACAATTCAGATTAGGTAAGTGCTAAAAAAAAGCATCTTTTCTCTGTTTACACTCCATTTGAGCAACATCCCCCAAAACACATCAATGTGTATGTCTGTTGCCCAGTCCTGGCCTAGAAATTGTTCTTTAAAAGGTGGTGGAATTGAGCCCTGGTCACACGCGTGGAGGATGTGCTCTGAAGGCATTCCCCTGGCTATCAGGAGTATTTGTTATTTGATAACTATAACCATACCGAGTCGAGGCCAACCACTGCACTACAGCTCTGATCGCATTGTGCCAGGGGAGCTACAAACACGGGTTGGCAACAGCCATGGCTGTGTAGACGGTTAAGGACAGTACCTGATGCTCTGGAAACTTGAATTGAGTGAGTACCATTTGCTTCCAGCAGCATGCACCTGGGAAACTCACGGGGTGCATGAAAACAACACAGAAATGTCTCTTGCGTTAAACTAGGCAGTATTTAGTCATTCATCTGTTCATTACTCTGTTGAAAAATAAGTCAAAATTATCTAACTCAGCTTTAGGTTAGAGTTTTGATAGTCCATTTCTCTTCAACAAACTCCTTGAGTAAGTTGTAGTTCAAATTTATTCGTTTTCAAGAAAAATCACAAAATACAAATCTGTTTGTTTTATACTCTGTTTGTATTCTTATATTCTTATTCTGATTTATATTCTTCTGTTTCAAAATCCAAAAGTACTACAGGTCTATATGTCTATACAGTAATACGGTTCTAGTGTACAGAACTGATCAAAGGTTTAGTTAATAGTGCTTGAAACAAATGCTCTTTCTCAAATATTCCTCGAGGCAAACACGGTAAATGTTCCATTAATTTCAGAGGGCTTTACTAGGAGACTTTCTTAAGGGAGTCTGAAAGCGGAGTGGTGGTCGTCTTCATCGTCTTGTTCACGATAACGCAATGACAAGCCCTGGAGCAGCGAAGGTCGTTGTGCCCATTTCCTATGGGAATTACTTAACATCCGCGCAGGTTTCCCTCTGGGTGGCTGCCCAGCTGAACCAAAGCAGTGCAAGATCTGAAAGGCCTTTCAAACTGTCTTAACGGCAGGAGAAAACTGAGCCTGGACGCATCTTTGATGCGATCCTGTTGACAAAGGCTCTGGCATAGTTTAGCCGAGCCTGAGAAAGATCAAACAGGATGGCGTTTCCTTCCTAACATCTCGTGGGCCTTACAGCCGGCGCCCTGACCCAGAGCCTTGTCTTCACAGACTTTCCTTTAGGGTTCTCCTGCATGTGCTTTTGCAGCTGTACCCAGGGCAGTCCCCTCTTCCTTCCTCTGACTTGCTTTTCTTCTGTTGTGCTTGTACTTACGCCTACTTAACAATACCCCAGTGGGCTTTCTGGCTTTAACCTTGCCCTTAATAAGACTCGTAGGGGGTTTCCCCTCTAAACAGATACCGCTTCTCGAAAGACATCAACTTTACTATAGCAGTACTCTTCCCTTGTTGGATATGGTTTAAATGGGGTAAATCCTGGTAACTGTTGGAAAGAAATGAGTTTAAAGTAGACCACCAAGGCTTGCTGTGGGGCTTCACACCCACTTTCCTTCCTAAACTGTGACCCTCCTGTTAACATCCAGCCTCTTATCTCACTGTGTTTGCTCCCTGTTGCAAGGCCCTTCTGATACTTGAATAATCTAATTTAGTCTAATGGTGATTTATTTAATCTAGTGGTTCCCACTGTGGGTTTACGTGAGAACGGACCACGGCAGAAAGCAGTGATCATGAGAAAAGAACAGTGCCCAACATACCGAACAGCAGCTGCATCTCTAAAGAAGACCCTGTGTCATCGGCAGTAGTGAAGAGATGGAGATAAATGCAGCTGAGAATTAGTGCACAAGCAGGGTCATCAAGAATTTCTCATTTCCAGTTGCTTAGAACTGTTTTTTCTAGAACATCTGTTGTTGATACTAATAATCTCTCCCTCTTTGATCTTCCCAATTTTTTACTGCATATTTCTCTCGCACACAATCAGTGCGAGTTGTTTGTGCCCTTTTATGGCCACCATATGTTGGAAACCCTGAACTCTGGGGGGAGAGCCAGGGAGCGCAGCACAAGCTGTCCCAGTGTTCGGATGGAGCTGCTGGAGTTCTGCCAGGGGAGGTTGCTTCGGACCCATCCTGCTGGGTTTGCCTCTCTCTGCTTCCCAGATCCTGTAATATTCCCAATAGCTCTAATGAGCGGGGAAGACGCTTGCGCACACACACGAGCGAGAGGCAGTTCATATGATCCCCACGGGTTTTCAGCAGCTGAGACACTGAGCTGGAAGCTGGTATCTGTGAAGGACTCCAGGGAGAAATTTTCCAGGTTTATGTGCTGCTCTGTCCAGCTATTGTTTGATGTCCAACTCAGAAATATAAAACACTGTTGTCACCAGAAATTCTTTTGATGAATATCTGAGAGTTATTTCCAGCAGGATCACTATTTCCTCTGAGGTTTCTATTAAAAAAAAAAAGAAAAAAGTAAAAAAAAACCCAACCAGTTATTCAGAAAACAAAGCAAACCTCTTACTGTTATTTTGACAAGAAGCCCAGTCAGTTCCCAAAGCTTTTGTACATATTCTGACCTGAAATATTCACACCCTTTTCGTCTGGGATGTATTATTTTCTGTCAGGTGACTTCTCTGTTTTCAAGCCACGGTTGCCCTGCAGGTGATTTCAGTGCAGTTCTGCACAGTCACAACTGTCTGAATGAGAATCTTGGACTCCTTCAAGTCCAAGGCTGCACGTCCAAGGCTTCAAGTCCAAGGTTGCACGAGCTCTGGCTGTATCTTAGATGCGATGCTTGACAAAGGTGCAAACAGAGAACTAGATTGATATTTTTGGATGTCAGACATCCCTTCACACGGATCTTCTTTATGGTGAGTGCTGGCAAATTAAGGATGGCCCAGTGTGGCGGCCTAATGGTGGTGTTGACATCACTTCATTCAATGGTCTCACTTAAAGCTGTCCTAACTTTTGCTTTGGCTATTAGCATGACTAGGCTTGGAGGGACTGCTCCCATTGCATGAAAAAAATATGCTGAACACAATTGTATAAAAAGATAAGGGTTCCTTTGATTTTGAGAGCACGAAGGAGCTCTCCCTGACCAGTGCATGCTGTAAGGAAGGCAATATTCGCCCTTTATGGGTAACAGAGAGATGTTGAGTGATGAGGGCATGGTATGATATGGACTATCACATTGAGTGGAAGCATCACCTGAGCACAAATAAAAATCCAGTCTCTCCAGTCAACCAACTTGCAGGTAGAGAGGAAGAAACGGCCATAGAGGATGAGATGCCAAATAGTACAAATCTCTTTATTTTTTTTAATGTCATGGCATAAGTATGACTGGATGCACCCAGAAAATACTGAGAGAATGCTTCAGGTTGAACAAAAATATCTCTATTTCTCTGCAAATGGAAATTAGAAGAACTGATATTTTTTTTTGTATGCCTTCAGGGTGCATGTGGCTCCAAACCACAGGAAGGAGGATGTCTTCTTCCTCCTTTAACCTGGCTACATACTGAACTGTCAACACCATGAGCACTGAAAACAAGACACCACTGCGGCATGATCCAGCTGCCAGCTTGAGGAGGGACATTTTCATTTTTCATGTTCTTCCAAGCAGGTAATGGGAGAGGTTCCAGCATTGTCATTGGGAGGTTGGAACTAGATAACCTTCAAGGTCCCTTCCAACTCTAACCATTCTATGACTCTCTGATAAGAAGTTCTTCCTGCTCAGGAAGAATTCTTGGGGAATTGCGTGAGTGACACTTTCTGCTTTTCCTTTTAAACGTTGTTATTTCTGTGCCTTTAAGCAGCTTTGCACTGTGAATCGCATCTATTTTGAAACCTAGAGACTAAGTTTTACATGAATACCAGTTCCAGAACCTGAATTCTTATCAGCAAGACTCAAATCCCATTAGTATTGCCTTTTGCATAAAATATTCAAAATGAATTATATATATTTGTAGGGCAAAGTAGGAGTAAATTAGTAAATAGGGGAAAAAAAAAAAAAAAAAAAGGAGGAAAGCAAGGCCTGAAGTGTGTATCTGAGATTTGGGAAGTTATGCATAGCGAATAGGTAAGTGTGCTGTTGAATTTGGATATTTTCTGTAGGTGGATGATGGAAATTGCACAGCACTGGTGTGTAAATAATGCACATACACTGAGTAAATCTGACCCGTTGCTTCTGAAACAGAGGCGAATGTACCAGGAAGAGCTTGACAATAATGCTCAAAATAAGTCTCCAAGCCACATGGACACACACAGTTTCCAGCAGCCATTACTGAGGCAGACTGACAATTTGGGAATTGTATTTTGATGGTTCCTTCTCCCCTCCTGCCCTCACTCATCACAAGGGGGGATTTTGGTGACTATATGGATGGGGGCTTCTAATGCATGACTTGTTCAAATACTGAACTTTTCAGTTGCCAGAGGGCAAATTCACATAAAACCTGCGTCCTCTTTGTGTGCTACTGAAAACAAGTACATACACGGTCTAATTTGTTTATAAAATCTCAGAGACGGACATGTGCTGTAGATGAATCTAAAAGAACAGCTGGCTCAAGCTAGATGCTGTGGATTGGAAATATTAATTACTGTTTTTCTAAAGGCTGTATCTCATACCACAATTCACCCCAGGACTAGGGAAAAAAAAATAATATTCACAGCAAGAGACCAAGCATTGCAAGCATTTGCATGCTACGGAAACCTTCCCTCAAAAGCATCACAACCCTGCCCTGAGCTCTTCCTCTGCTTCCACACCCCTAAATGGCTCTTTGCAATAGATCACAGTGTTTGTATTTGGTGCAAAACGGTTGTAAATGCCTAAGGCAATAGGAACTAGTTTTTCTATATCCCAATATCTTATCTGCCATCTTCCTGCTCTGGTAATTGCAGTGGTCTTGGCAGTGAGAAAGCCCTAGGTAACTGTGAGGAACCCTACCTGCTCAAAGTGGGGCCACACGCTGGGGAGTCTTTCTTCAGAAATCCCCTCCTTCTTCAACGTTTTGGTAAGTAAAGGTAACCAAGTGTTGTGAAATCTAGAGAAAATAACTTCTCTGCATATTTTTTTAATTATAGAGGACAAAACCCCCCACTTTCCTTGTCTTTGATCTCCACAGATTAACTGGGGGGACTCAGTTGAAGGCCTGGGTCTTCCTCCAGTTGACAGCAGTGTTCTGGTCTTTATTTCAGCCTCTGGTCTCTGAGGCTCCAGGACTCCTGCTGTCCTGGCAAACCTCTCCCAAATAAAGAAATGCTGTGGCTTTTGTAGCCTCCTGTCGGGCTTTTTATTGTCTCACTGGCAGAGTGTCCCTTCCTTGCTGTTTGTTGAGAGACCTTCAGCAGCCTTTTTCTTCCTGTGTCTTAGCAAGACCAAAGAAAGATCTTTCCACAGTACAGAACCCAGAGCTCTGTCCCTATCTGAAATGCCATCTAGCAAAATAGATAAAGGAGTTAAATCTTCCTGCAAGCATCTCAAATAGATGTGATATGCATGTTTGGAGGTGATATATGTTCTGCTCCTGTCCAGTGCATTCAGAATGGATAAGCAAGTTGTCGCGCATAACTTTAATGGTGAAAATAACTTTGTGTGGGTGACAGAATGGGGATAAATGCATTTAATATGAAATCTTGTTTTATGTATGGATGCAGAGGCTGTATTTCTCATACGCGATAGTGTAATTTCTAAGGCATTTTCGAGGTTTTTATAACTCCAGTTCTGCTCAGAAGAGAATTCACCAGACAGTGTGGAAACTCTCCCCTTCCTGTAGTGGCTTAATATGTGGGCAAAATAGGCAGTTGCTGAAGACAGGAGCCTGACAGGGACAGAAAAAAACCCTACAAGGGGCAGCCACGGCCTCCTTTGCCTACAAGAAGGGAAATTGCTGCTGTTAGTGAGGGTTTTGGCCGCAGGAGCTGCTCCGGTGGCTCTTCAGTGGGAGCTGTATCAGAGATGCTCACGGCTAAGGAACAGAAGTTCAGCCTCGTCTTCTCTGTTAAGAAGACTTGGATTGGCCTTGCCCCATCCTGACCCATGGGAAGTTGAACCTCTCTGCAGGGTGGGAGTCTGCGTTTTTAGTAACGACACTCTGATCTCAGCTGAGCTTCCCCAGTGCTGCAGGGGAGCAAATAAAAGGATGAAATGGTGGCATATACGTACGGCATGTATGTAACAGTTTTGAATTGGAAGAGGGGACATCTAGATTAGATACCAGAAAGAAATTCTTTCCTGTGAGGGTGGTGAGACACTGGAACGGGTTGCCCAGAGAAGCTGTGGCTGCGCCATCCCTGGAGGGGTTCAAGGCCAGGCTGGATGGGGCTTTGAGCAACCTGCTCTGGTGGGAGGTGTCCCTGCCCATGGCAGGGGGGTTGGATCTTGATGATCTTTAAGGTCCCTTCCAACTCCAACCATTCTATGATTCTATTTTGGAGTCTTCTGCCCTGCTATCGACAGCCATGACAGCTGCACGAGGTCACACTGAAGGCAAGCTTTCTCTCAATCAAAATACTACAAAAAGAAAAAGCTCTCAGTGATGCCCATGCTGTAATTTCATTTCTAATGGTTATTCTACTATCTGACATAAAAGTCCAGCACTGCCAGAGGGCTCTTGTATGGTTATGACTAATATAAACAAGTATTAAAAAATGATTCTTCCTTTGCAAGCAGATCCCATGGTGTGTTTACCTAAGCCATTCTCTTCTGGGGGTAGCTTGGTGACACACTTCAAGCATAAGAATCACTAAACTAGATTTAGTCATGCATACTTGAGTCACAGCCTGGTGTTACTTAATTTAGTACAGGCCATTAAATATTTTTACCTCTGTATTAGGGTCAGGACAGGAGAACTAATCAAGTGAGATTCAGTGAGGCTTTATATGTCATTCAAAGTGCTCGAGCTAATCTTCCACACTTCCCACCACATGTGACTGACACAGAGATACACAGGGAGGGGGGCGCATTCTCCACACACGTACACGTATATTTCCCTGTGAATTTGGTGATGCTAGTGTGTGTCTGTGCAAGGGTGACACTAAACATTAAAACCATCTCCGTGCAAAAGCAAAGCCTTTCAAGGTGAGGCTGAAGTTGTTCAAGGTGACAGCCAGAGCGGAGGCACGAAATCCCCAGGCTGGTCTGACCTGGAGATGTTTTGCTGGTACAGATACACCACGGATGCATTGCAGTGGCAGAAAATACTGCTTACTTCAGCGTGGCTACCTTGGCGCAGGATATGTTCGTTGGGGCTTCAAAGCACAAGATTTATTAATATATTAAGAGATAGTTACACTGGTGGAAGCATCCTTGCTACACAGAGGCCTGAATAAAAAGACACATGTGGCACAATCATTTTAGAAATCTTAATCTATTTAGCCTCTTTAGTATTCATCTTGTTAAACATGTGCCGCACTAAATAAATTGGTGCTACTTAAATATTTATCAGCTGTCTCCCTGTGTGTTTAAATAGCAAGCTGGCAGCCAGTCATAAACATCAGCTTTTAAAATTTTTTTTAAAAACCATCCCTCCAGGATCACCTACATTTCTTCTTTTCTCCTCAAAGGCTCGGCATTGCGGTCACCCCGGTGCCACTGAGCGGGGAGAAGCTGGGGAGGGTCCGGCAGGCTGCGTGGCAGCAGTCCGGGAGGCGGGCATGGAGATTGGGACAGCTTTTTGGGGACAAAACCCAAGTCCCTGGCACAGCAGCGGGTCCCCTTCCCCCTGGGCTGTGGGACTGGCCCTGGGCTCGGCCACCTCAGTTGTCACCCGGTGCTGTTCATGGCACCCGGCAGGCGTTTCGGCACGTTTTCACTTGGAACAAGTTTTGTTTACCCCCGCGATTCCAAATCTCGCTGTGGCTTCAAGCTGTTGTATTATTATAACCTTTTGCTGCAAATAAGCTTTAAAAAAAAACCTGGTTTGCACCATTGCCAGGAAGCTGAAAAAGCAGAAAGGAAAGAAGTCAACTATTTTAATATGAACTACAAAATCGTAGCAACCGCCATTAACACCGATTTGTCCCGCGCCCCATTTCTGCTGGTGACTTCGGTCCCTTTCAGCGATGCGGGAAGTTTGTGCCAGGTGCACACAGAGAATTATAATTAGGATTTGCTCCCAGCCGCGTTTCACACCGCGCTGTTGCCAGCCAAGCGCGAGCACGTGTCCTGCTGCTGAAGGCTAGAAGAGGAAATCAAAGCAAAGGGTCCCGACAAGAGGACAATGCGCTACAGATCTGGGGTCTGGGTCCTGCAACGTTATTTTCAGCCAACTTGAGTGAGGGCAGGACCAGATACACAACCTTTTCTATTCTGCACTTCAGGAGCATTTCCCCCCGAGGAGCCATGCACTTCACAAGCATCTTTGTTTCCCTTCTGCAGAGAAGGAAATCAATGAAAAGAGAGGTTCAGCCTGGAGAAGAGAAGGCTCCGGGGAGGCCTTATAGCAGCCTTGCAACATCTGAAGGGAGCCTACAGGAGAGCCGGAGAGGGACTCTTTGTCAGGCAGTGTAGTGACAGGACAAGGGGTAATGGTTTCAAATTGGAAGAGGGGAGATTTAGATTAGATACCGGGAAGAAATTCTTTCCTGTGAGGGCGGTGAGACGCTGGAACAGGTTGCCCAGAGAAGCTGTGGCTGCCCCATCCCTGGAGGGGTTCAAGGCCAGGCTGGATGGGGCTTTGAGCAACCTGGTCTGGTGGGAGGTGTCCCTGCCCAGGGCAGGGGCGTTGGAACTCAATGATCTTTAAGGTCCCTTCCAACTCTAACCATTCTATGATTCTATAATAACTTTGTACCATAATTATTGAAAGCTGTGGACAAACTGCTGTTACCATCGAACCATTCTTAATTCTGCTTTGTATGCAGCCAAGAAAACTGATGGCATGTCAATCTTTTCACTGTATGCAACAAGGTGGTTAGATACCAATGGCTCAGTGACAACTTCTCAAGGCATTTAAAGTGGGGTCTTTTGGGACCCAGCTCTGTGCTGCCCAATACTTTCCTCAACGATACAGACAAGGGAGTGGAGGGTGTGTTTATAAAATATGCAACTGGTGCTAATTTGAGAGATGCAGCAAACATTTTGGAGACAGGGTTATTCAAAATAATCTTTGCAAACTGAGAAAGTCCTAAATCAGATCTATGACACTAAAGAAAGCAAAGTGAAAAGGAGGGAAAATATCAAGGTTGGGCAAGTGTCTTGGGGTGCTCTGGGCAGACTTTGCAGCTGGGAGAGGGAACTGGGGACCCTTCCCACTCTGTTTCTATGTCTGCATGGTATTCCTGAAGTTCTGAGATCCAGTGCCCAAATGAATTGTGATATTCCTGACACTACTATTTGTCTTAACATTCATCTGGTCTTCATAGCAGCTTCTAGAACAAAAGAAGAAGTTAAAAATTTGCTCCAACTGGTTAAGCAACTCAATTGATAAGACTGAATAAAAGTGCTCCGGAGAAATTTTTTTTTTGGTCACAAGTAACTTCAAAATGACTTCATACTAGGATCAAAGCCCTGCTAAATCTGTGCTAAACCTCTTCCTGCCCACCGAGAAGAACTGACATTCTGCAGATTTGAAATACAGCAACTGAGGCAGCCTGGATACAAAGGTTAACCTAGACAGATTAATATGAGCTCGTATAAAGCTCTTAATGCTGTTCCAAATGCTAATAGTGACTGACATTATAGGGTTTCCTGGAACTGATTTAGAAAGACGAGAACTGTTTGCAATAAAAAGCCTGTTTATCTAATAAGAAGAGCAAAAATTCCTTAATTACCCAGCAATTTAACCAATTATGATCTCATTTAACAGACATATCATTTCTAAACATGGCATACATCTGTCTGATTTCCCAAGACACCATACCGTACCATACAGTGCTCTTCAAACAGGGCTCCAGAGGCACTTCTGAAGTATATGTTGACAGAAACCTGTGAAAAAGGCAAGTTTTATTATAACCATATTGCCAGCCAGTAAAGTGGACTGCAGGAAGCACAGTGCTTTCTCAAGGTGAGAGAGAGGGGGGGACAGACAACTTCGCAGGGAGAGGTTTTAGGTCATGACATCCACCTTTTGTTTCCAGCCTTGGGATACACAGCTCCTGGTTAAGCAGTTAATGATTCTCTACCCTCTTCAGCACACAGGTGTTCTGTGGAGATGCTTTTGAGGCTTTTCAGCCATGCACATGTTTTTCCTTTTTATTTCAGCCATGCACGTGCTTTCCCTTTTTTTCTTTTTTTCATTTTAGTGAAATAACAAATGCGAGACTATTGTGAATCTGGCAAAGGCGTAACGGGAATTTTGAGAACCTCGGGGAGCTGAGCCATTTCACTGAGAGTAATCTTAGCTCACAAATAGAACAGCAGTCCCTGGTAGTATTGCAAATCCTGCTTCAGCAGCAAAAATGTCTTAGAAGATTTTTTTCTCCCCCTCTCCAAAATTGGTGAGAAAATGTATACTTAAAATCTTTAAGCATCCAATTATAAAAATACTGTTCCCCCCTCCTTTATCGCAGAAGAACTTCAATATGAAAAAAATGAATTGGGCTTCTGAGTCACAATCAAAAGACAAGATATTTAATTTACTGTCTTTCAAATGTTGCGAAGTGACTACAGAAAATAAATATTGGAATGTTTATAATATACACAAACTTGGGCTGGAAATTCAACCGGAAGGATTTTTCAAGTGTACGTGGTATGCTGTGTCACTAAGTACAAACTAATTACATTTGATGTACACCAGAATTCAGATTTGGCTGACAGAGACACATACATATATCTTCTCTTGTTGAGTTCAATGTAAACTGTATTCCCATCCCAGGGCAGACCCTGGTTCCTAGTCTTTCTGGGAATGTTCACAGATTTCACACGGGTGGGAGATATTTTTCATGTGATCTCTCTGCTCGTGCTTTGGCAACTCTGGGACGGAATTACTACGCTTCTTACAATGTGTTGCTGGGCTTCGCTCTGTGCATTGAGATATTCTGCAAGCTACTTAAACCCAATTGCAAAACCACTGCGATGTGCATGCTTGGTAATATGAAACAGCTGCTAAAGAAAGCTTAAAATACATCTAATGTGCAATTTTTAATTGCATGCCTGTACTGTATCAGCTCTCAGACAGCTCATATAGAATACATAAACCAACATGCTTTACTGCAGTGTATTGAGGATTACTCTTTGTACGATGATTGCTTCTACAACTGAAGCACGGTTAGGGAATTTATTTCTTTGCCTTACTACAAATAGCAGAGGGCAAATACTACAAATCTGCAAAAGCAAATGTTTAAGCCTGTACAGAGGCAAATGCTCGGGTGAGGAAGGTGCACCAGAAACTGCGATCTGGCACCTTGGGAAAGCTTTACCAGAATATGGTGAAAATGACTATCATTTGGACTTGTAAAGTTAAATGCAACAAACAAACACAAAGTCCCTGAGTTTGTGGGAATAACCTGTCTGGCAGGCAAGTGCCCTTGATTGTCCTGTAAGTCCTTCTGTGGCAGGATGAAACGCAGAGGAGTTAAATGAAGTGTCCGTTTAATGAGAGGAGTGGGAAGGGGAGTTTGCAGTCTAAGCTCAACCTATTGGACCTCCAGCTCTCCAAATGTATGTGATTCAATGTTCAGGGAACTAACGAGGAGAAATACTGCCACAGTATGAGTCAGGTTCAGATTTATAGATAAAGCATTAGAGTAACAAGCAATGGCTTCCAGATTTGTCAAAAGACCTTTTTTACCTTAGCAGCCGTGCAGGATTTGCAGGCTCTCTACGCTGAACAGAATACTGGTGCCTCCTAGTTGGAATTGGCACCAGATTCCCAATCTTTTATGTGTCATCTCCACTTTGGACCACTGCCTTTTCCAAGCACAGACCCTCTTTTCCTACACTGTATAGCTTGAACCATACTTGATGGCAGGGAAAAACAACAATATGTGATCACAGGCACTATTTCAATCAAGTGACCAGGCAATACCAGTGCTGGGAGTGTTAAACCATATTATTAAACATGGTTCTCTCTAATATTTATTTCAGAGAAGGAGACAAAAGCATCAAAGTTCTACTTAGCAAGATTCTCTTCAAGAATGGTGCTACACTATCGTAACAGCTTTAGTTTGTCAAAGACTAAAAGACTCTCATAAAGGTCAAATGGCACCAAACAGCATTGGGTCATGATGTAGGGGTTAGACTTGAAGACTAGTATCACCACTGAGTGCTACCACACCTAATCCTTTGGTGTTGCTTGGTACTGCGGAGACACTACATTGTTCATCACTATTACGAGGCTGTTGGAAAGAGTAGAAAAGAAATTGGAAGCTGAAAGAAGACAACTCAGGGGAAGGCCAAAATTTTAATCTTTAATAACGCGAGAAGATGGTCATTCAGACAGTTCACAATCCAGCCAAGATCTACTGCCATCTCAGGCCTAGGGACCTCTCTCCAGAAGTCTGGCACGTGTGATGAGCCTGATGTTGAAACTCCCACGTGAGTCTCCACGGCTTCATGGCACATTGTGCATATGAATCACGAGCAAAGTGATCGGAACAGTCTCCTCTGACTGAAAAGAAAAGCCCTGTGAATCAAGGCCCTTAGGAAACAACACTTGATCATTCTTTTCTTGACCCGACGCAGTGCAGACCAAAGAGTGCGTGACTTGCTGCTGCAGTCCCTTTTATGAAAGCAGGCGATGAGTAAGTACCATGATGAAAGTTGGCCTTTCTTTTGCCCAGATTACGTGCGCGATGTCTCTTTTTCTCTGTGCCTGCGTGGGCCTCCCTCCCCAGGCCAAATGGTGCAGACTGTGGGACGTGCTCAAGTGAACCTCTTACTCAGGCTAGATTTTAAGACAATGGTTTAACTCTAAAGCAACAAACCTCAGGTGTCCTGCCTCCGACAGTATAAACGTTTCCTTGTTCTCAAATGCTTAGTGATGCCACAAAATACTTAGAATATGGAAAATTATTTGACATTCTGACATGCGAAAAAGGCAAAGGAGCAGAGTTAAAAGTCAGCTTCTCTTTTGTATGTCTTGCATGCTTTCACAGCGGAAATACCTTTCCTTTTCTTTGTCTCTCATATTTTAATCAGCAGGGAGGTAGAATACATTAATGAGAACACTACAGGGGGAAAAAAAGCCAATATCCTCCATAAAATTCTGAAAACACCTTCCTTAACAAAAAAAAAGAAGAAAAAAAACCCAACAAAACAAACAGAGGTTATATTACAAAAGTAAAAATGGCATTTTGCTTGGGCATGTTATCATCAGGGCTGCAGTCAGGCTCAGCTGTAATGAACATTTTTTTTATTCCAGACCTGAGCAGAGCAAGGAGGGAGCTGGAGCTGTGAGGTGGCAAAGGGGAGAAGCAGCACTTCTGTTGTGTGTGATAACAGCGTGTGGATAGTAGGTTGCACTCCCAACCATTCCGTGGGAAATGGAGGCTTGGGATGGGAAGGGACAGAAATGTTTGGTGTTTTTTTAAGTGTTCGGTTTAACATGAGGAGAAGGAGGGAAAAGTTCACCACCTAGACCAGAAACCTGGACACGGTAACAATAAAAATTGTTCTCTACCCACTCTGTGGGAAACTTGGGCATCGGATACTCAGCACTTCTCTGTGAAGGGAGTATAAAACCCAGGCCTCTTACTATCCTGGTAATAAATTTTCAGCCGAGGTACAGTCTGTGATAGATAAATTGTTGCACCTCATATAGTTCATTTGAGGAGACTTGCACTAGGTGTAAAGTTAATAATAGAAACTAGAGCGAAGGGGCCCTGTCAGGTTAATCCCACGATGTGTGTTGTTTATGTGCCTCCTGCAAGATGTTGTAGGTGGTGGTGTCATTCTCCCCGAAAACATAATGAACGGATGCCTTCCTTTCTTGTATTTTGTTGCGCCACAGATTATTCTGTACTGATATTAAAAATAACCTTCTTCCAATCTTCTTTACTCACGTCAGACAGAATTTACACCAGAGCAAGCAGACAAAAGAAGGTCACTGCAGCAGTTAAGCTCCTAAGGTAGGATTACATTTGTGGGAAGCATGGGATAGTTATCCTGCGCTGAGGGGACTTCTGCTTATCACAGGGTCACAAACAGAGAGGAATACAGATCTCTGTTTTTTTCCTGACAACTGACTTCCAAGATGAGTGACTTTGGTTCTGTGCTAGCTTCCATGAGTGTACTTGGTTTGGCTGATTAATTATCGCTGTCGTGTTTTGTTCTTACTGACATATAGATACTCTTATTAGATTAATTGCTTGTTTAAACCCTATCACAGAATCACAGGATGGCAGGGATTGGAAGGGACCTCTGGAGATCATCTCATCCAACCCCCCTGCCAGAGCAGGTTCACCCAGAGCAGGTTGGACAGGAACGCATCCGGGTGGGTTTTGAATGTCTCCAGAGAAGGAGAGATTACAGCATCTCTTGCCTCTGCCCAATCAGTCCAGCTCAGGTCCTAGCTCTCAGAAGAGGTGAATAAAGGCAAAATCAAATCAAATAAATAAGCCATGAGGGAGAACGAAGAATTTCTCAGTCCTAACCTCCAGGTTTCCACGACTGTAGCCTGTGGTGATGCAGTGGGCCAGGCTCGGTGCTGTACCACCGAGCTGCTGGCCACTTGGACCACACACAGAGGTGATTTTGTGAGCCAGGACTCAGCTTTGTGGCTGTGCCTGTGGTACCCAGCCTGGCTGAAGCCCCTGTGTGCCTCCACAGGATACCGGTGCACCACAAGAAACAGCCCTAGTGGTAGTCAGCGACTAACTGATCACGAGCAAGGAATTACCAGTAGCTGAGAACAGACATGCCCCGTGGCCATACCCTCATGTCTGAGGGGAAAGGCACCAAACTGTGTGTGCAAGTTCGGTAAACAGGAGCAGCCTTATTTAAAATCTTTTTTTTTTCTATAAGACGAAATTACACTTACGCAGGAGGTTTTCAGGACTTCATCTGCAAGCATTATTTTAAGGCCATAAATTGCTTTCTAACAAACTGAAATGCCCTTGCTGATGCAAGCTGGAACCAGAAATCTGGGGTGGTAGTTGGCCACTGCTCCCCAATCTGTCATCAAACAGCATCAGAACCAAGTCGTGCTCCTTTTGTTCCAGTGTCAAAAAGAGATGTGCCTTTCCCAGTTTAATTTCAAGCATTCCTGACATGGTAATTTATCAGGATGTCAAGCGTCAAAGCTTGCAAGCAGAAATAAAACACAGAGATGATGGAAAAACCGGGGCGGGGGGGAGCTCATAAAAGAAGCTACAAGCTCCGAGTACATGCATCATGTAATCCCTGTCATTTTGTATCTTTGTTTAGCTGTGAAATCTGTTATAGCAACAACTAGTGGTTTCCTCAGATGAAAAGCAATGAATATAATTTTTAAGTTCCTTGACGAGTTGTCATGCAGATCTATCACAGTCACGAGGAGGGGGCACAGCAGAGTGTAATGGCAAGACATGTGTAGCTGACAAAACATCAACTCTCTGAAGGCATCCTGAAGTGATATACAGCAGGATAAATCTTCCATTCAAATGAAGGCAATCCGCACTGAAATCATATCCTGAACTGGCATGAATCAAAGGTCTACAATAAAATGTCATGTTGTTTTCTAAGTTTGAGAATGAATGGGAATAAGATTGTCCATTTCCTCTTTTTGTTTTCCCTCGGGAGTAAGAAATTAAGCAAATACGTGGCAGGCGGTAGCACGCAGAAATTGTGCTGTTTTCCACCATCTTTTATGGGTCTTTCAAAATTGATGTGTTTTGTGTCCAACACGGTCCTCCTGCCTGCTATAACCCCTGCTCTCCCAGCCTAGGCTTGCCTGGCTCCAGCCTGGAAGAGTTCACAGCTTGGAGTTTGGGCTGTGAACTCCCGCAGCCCGTAATCCCTTAAGCCTCGCATCCCGCAGGAGAATTAAGGAGGAGGAGGGATGCAGCTGGGGATGTCGGAGAGGGGAGAAACCGTGCCGATGGGGAGCTGAGAAAAAGGAGGGCATGGGGTCCGCGGGGTAGCTGGTGGGTGCTGCTGGGTGGCGTTAGCTGATTGGGAGGGCTGGCAGGATCTGAAGGGCTAAGCCAGACCTGGAGAGTGGCATCGGGTGGCAGGAGGGAGGACAGAACTAAGTCTGCAGGGTGGCGGAGGGCAGGGAAGGTCTTGGAGGTTATAACCCACAGAAGGTGGGCAGGTGTTGGGGTAAGGGGTAGAGCTGATAAGAGGGACAGGCAGTCAGGTTGGATTTTGGGGGTGTTGGCAGAATTCACGCTGATTCAGCATGTTCTTGGCAAAGGGTGTAAATCACTTTTCTCTATGGCCCTGGTGTGGGGAAGGCACGCTGCCCCTCTCCCCCTCTTCCGTGTATGCTTCTCTCCCTGCCCACGCACTCAGGGAACAGCCAGAGGAAGACTAAACACAAAGCAAGAGGGTTTGGTGCCTCAACCTTTTTCTTTTTGGGAGATGGAAAGGTTGGATTTATGATTTTAGATTTCTTCAGGCAATGCTATGCCTTAGCTTAGCTCCAACTAATGAAAAAGGCTATTTATCTAATAGACCTTTAATCACGAGCTCTACTTAAAAATCAATTACATGATACAACCATTATAGTTAAGCTCTAAATCTCATGTATCTTCCTGTTATCTGAGGATTTTCCTCTGAGATAACAGAGATGATTTATACGCGGCCAGATTTTCAAATGCTCAGCAGCGAGTACGGGCCAGGTTTTTTTTTCATCCAGCTGTTCCTGTTTCGGATGCTTATAAAGCAGGTTTTCAAAGGCCTTAGCACCTCCTGTGCGGTGGATTTAAAGACGGCTTCCTCATTTATGTGAGCAATTAGGGGTTTTGCTGTCTTGGGAACCTGACCGCTGCTCTGAGATCATTTAAAAGTATAAAGCTAGAAGGCATCCTGATTAATTTTAGCCCAGTCGCCCTAAGACATGAAGGACCAGAGATAAAAGATGGTGCAGTCCCTGGAGGACGAGTCTTCTTGATGCTCCCTGAGCCTGCTAAGACTCCAACTCTTTTTTTTTCACAGAATCATAGAATCATCTGGGTTGGAAGGGACCTTCAAGGTCATCTAGTCCGACCTCCCCGCAGTCAGCAGGGACACCCCCAACTAGACCAGGTTGCCCAGGGCCTCGTTGAGCCTCACCTTGAATATCTCCAGGGATGGGGCCTCAACCACCTCCCTTGGCAACCTGTTCCAGTGCTCCACCACCCTCACAGTAAAGAACTTATTCCTAATGTCTAATCTAAATCTGCTTTTCTCCAGTTTAAAGCCATTACCCCTTGTTCTGTCATTGACAGCCTTTGTAAACAGGCTCTCCCCAGCCTTCCTGTAGGCCCCCTTCAGGTACTGGAAGGCCGCTATTAGGTCTCCCCGGAGCCTCCTCATCTCCAGGCTGAACAATCCCAGCTCTCTCAGCCTGTCCTCGTAGCAGAGGTGCTCCAACCCCCTGATCATCTTTGTGGCCCTCCTCTGGACCCGCTCCATCAGGTCCATGTCCTTCTTATATTGAGGGCTCCAGACCTGCACACAGCACTCCAGGTGAGGTCTCACCAGAGCAGAGTAAAGTGGCAGAATCCCCTCTCTGGACCTGCTGGCAACACTTCTGTTGATGCAGCCCAGGATGCCATTGGCCTTCTGGGCTGCAAGTGCCCACTGCCTGCTCACGTCCAGCTTCTCATCCACCAGCACCCCCAAGTCCCTTTTAACACGTTCTGCTTTTCCAGTGAGCCTGTGTTACACCGTGCGTGCAAACCACGCGCCAACAGGTTGTTGGCAGCGCCCAAGAGCCCAACGCCAAGCGGGAAAGCGTGCAGTGAAGCCAGCCCGGGCACGGTTGTGATGGGGATGGCAGGGAGACAGGGAGCGAGGGAAAGGGCTGCAAACCCGTGTGGTCTTTCCCACTCCGCCGAGGTCTGCCCCTACCTGCCAGTAAGCAGTTAGCGGAGAGGAAACATCAAGGAAAGGTCAGCAGCTGCTGGGAGCACTTTCAGGTCGGACGTTAGGCTTGGGGTTGCCAGCAACGTAATGGGAGGCAGCTTGAAGAGGTCAGGCTTCCGTTTACCGTCTCAGAGTGACAAGCTCTGACAGTTTAACTAGGTGCTACCCAGGGAACATGTTTTCAGCCCCTAATGCAACGTAAATCACCGTAACTCAGTCACTTCCAGAGACCTTAGGGAAACTCCTTGTCTCAGGCTGGATACCGATAGTACAAGGAAACTCAGATGTCACTGGAAAGCTTTCTTATATCGGTGGCACCATCCGTAAAAAAGCAGGAAAGCTGTTACACGTGGGTAATACTAATCAGAAAATGGGTGTGGGCTCAGCCTACTGAAGAAATGCCTCCGTTAATAGTGTTGGGCTTGATTTAGTTTCAGTTCTTCTCTGAAAGCTATTATCTTTTTCCTGTGACTCCATCTGCATGTCCTTGTTTATGCAAATTACAGATTTGATTATGCAGATTTCTCACCTAGAAGTCCTGTGGTAGCCTAGAATAAATGGTAGTAAACTCGTAACTTGCATTAATTAGCAATCCAAAAGAAAATCTTAGTGCTTTCGGTTCCAGTGAGGCTAGATTCCCTGGAACTTCATTCCGTGCTGTTCTCTTCCACCTTTCCACATTCTCTTCAAGTTCCTACGGACTATTCCACCCTTGAGGTTATTTATCACTGTAGCCGTGTGCCTTCACTCCACAGTTTAAAATCAGTCGATGCATCAATGTGGCCACTGAGATTTGGCCTTTCTGTTCTGACCCTGTACAGAAGCAAGGGAATCAAATCCCCCAGATCATCTGATCGATAGTGTCGGGCACTCACAGCACGTTATTTGGAAGGAATATTCTCTTGTATTTAGAACAATTTTGATCCAAAGCTTAAGACAGGAGATGCATTTCTGAATTTGGGGACTATCTGGCTAATGTAACACGCTCATCTTTTGGTCAAGACGTTCTGTGTTTTGTGCATTGCCTCTCTTTGGCTTAGGGTGCATATGAGAACTATAAAAAGAACTAGGTCAAGAGCCTTTCTCTGAGCTCCGTGCCACTCCATTTTGGGTTGTATCACTACGTACCCTCCCGCCGAACAAGCCCAAGATTAGCCCTGGTCAGAATAGTCGTCCTTTCTATGTGCAGCCAACGTGGCAACCTGTTCTTTGTGTGCCCCGAGCTGAAATACAGGTGAAGTTCAGCAACACCAAACACCGCTTGTGGGGAAACTGTTCGATGTTTGGCCAAACTTGCATTAGCAAAGCAGCCCACTGCCATGGCCACGGCCTTGACTTCTTTCTGCCTGCCAATGCATCAAGCCAAGAGGGAGACTAAACACCTTCTCCCTTTTTTTGTTTTAAGGACTTCCAAAGAACGAGCACGACCTTGGATCTCCGGTGTAAATTCTTACTTTGCCGTGACAGGTAATGCTGAATAATGGAGGGAGAGGTAAGAGTCACGTTGGTGTTTTAATATTGCGATGGGGAAACCATGTTAAAGTATCAAAGCTGCAAATAAGAACCACAAAAGGCAGAAGGCGGAAAGTGCAGTGTCTGTTACTGTATTGCGACCTGGAGGAAAAGTGCTTTTTGTCTTACCAATAAATCACCGGCTCTCAGAAACAAAACCCAATTAGGAACGCAGATATTAGCCCTAAGAGAAACGATCACAGAATCACATGGGGTTGGAAGGGACCTCTGGAGATCATCTAGTCCCAGCCCCCTGCCAAAGCAGGTCCACCCAGAGCAGGTTGCACAGGAACATGTCCCGGTGGGCTTTGAATGTCTCCAGAGATAGATGGAGACTCCACCACCTCTCTGGGCAGCCTGTTCCAGTGCTCTGCCACCCTCAAAGTAAAAAAAGTTGCTCCTCATGTTTAGGTGGAACTTCTTGTGTTCAAGTTCGTGCCCATTTCCTCTTGTCCTGTCACCGGGCACCACAGAGAAGAGACTGGCCCCTTCCTCCTGACGCCCACCCTTTAAGTATTTATAAGCGGCCCCTCATCAGGAAATAAGACACCCCTTGGGAAGGGTAAAACAAGACGTTTTGCCGCAAGCTAATGGGATAAGCCATCTTGATAAGGAAAAGCGAACCCGCCTGAGCCCAAACCAAGCCCTGGGAGGAACGGCCCAGAGAAGGATGTCCCTCGGGTCCCGGCGTTGGGGGACACCGTCCCGGCGGGGGCCAGGTCTCCCCTGGGAGCCAGCCCGTCCCGGGGAAGCAACAGGTCTCCCGCGGCTGCGCGTCACCCGCCTCCCCGCACGGCTGCGGGTTCAGCCCGACCCGCCTCAGCCGCCCTTAAATAACGGCGGCACACAGCCTTCCCGCCCCCCCGCCCCGCGGGTCCCTCCGGGGTTAAACCCCTCACGCTCCTCCTCTTCCTCAGCCCCAGCCCGCCGGGGTGGTCCCGCAGCCCCGGCCCGGGGCAGAGCCC
>VXAK01020633.1:0-10524 GCA_013399435.1 Arenaria interpres
AAAATCAAATGAAAAGAGAACACCCTCATTAATCTAGTACTAAAAGGGTGATTGGGGACACAAAAAATGCTGCCTTCTGCCTGCTGCAACACATCCTTCCCCCCTCCAGAAACATCTGGCCCAGGCTGTAGAGTGGTAGCATACCAGTGAGAACAACCTAAATCCCTTCTGTTAAAGTTACTCTGCTTCCCATGAAATAACAAGTGCTTCACAGGAATCGGAAGACAAAGAGAGCGCTGTTGGAGCTGAATAGTTGGGATAACCCCATGGTTTCCCTTCTTGGCTCCAAGGGCTGCTCACTGACTTCATACTGTGTAACATATAGGCATGAATGACATGAATAGAGAGTGCTCAGAGGAGAGACTGGAACCCAGGGGTTCCTCTGTCAACATCAATCCCTATCATATTTCCCCTGGTTTTCCTTCCCCTCCTCCCCTAATGTTTTCTTCTCCTTTTCTGTGCTATGACTGAAAGAAAAATAGATAGGAGCCAAATTTCAGTTCTAGCAAAAGCACTGGATTTCGGGAGGCTGGAGATGTTCAATTATTGCTTTTAAAATCACTGCTTGGGAGAAAAGCCATTATAAAACCAAAAATCATTGTACTATTTAAGTGTTTTTGACCAATTGGACTAGTAATTCATGTATATAAAGAAAACAATATCCCCATACATTATACATTATGGATATCATGGTATTCATTAGCAGGGAAAACAGCACATAGCGATGAAATGTAGCATTAGGAACTTTTTAAAGACTTTTTCATTTACCAAATAAGTACCGCAGGGTTTTTGTGGAGGGTACAATTTAAGGCCACCCTCCTGATCTTTACTGAGATTTGGGAGGGGGAAGAGCAAATATGTATTTCTGTCCTTTTTTTAGGGTTTTTTTTGTTTTTTTTTTTGTGAGTCATTACTCTCTTCTTCTTAGTGCTTCTTATAAGAGTCTCCATGAGCTGTACATAATACTATCTTAGCTTATTTATGGATGCATTAAGTATCTTTTAAAGTTCAGTGCATTCTATTCCCTCCAAGCTACTCAAGCCCTTTTATTACTTTGTTCTTCTGAATCACTAACAATATTTTACCCCACTCTGATCATTATACAAAAGTAGCTGTTATATGGAAACAGAGATATGAGGAATCACTTTCTCTTATTTTCCTGGAATGAAAGCCTCATTAGCCAGACTAATTCTGCCTTGGCAACTGCTCATTTTGACCCTGGTCTGGAAATACATAATGTTGTGCGTAGCACATCACTAAAACTTGGAGACAGAGTTTTGTTATGTATGGTCCCAGTGGGCTATGTAGCTCAATGGGACTCTCATACCTGTCGAGAGTCTCTAATGTGATTCAAAGACAGAAGCAAAGTTAAAAGCTCTGAAAAGAAGTATCTGTTGTATTTTATCACTGCACACAATCAGATTGGGTGGGAATAAGCTAGCCATGAATAGATTAACATTTTCAATTAGTAGAAAGGGCCTAACTATGTGAGTGGAAAGGTTCAAAGACAGCATGTTTTGGCAGCAAAGCAATTTGACCTGTTTTAAGGAGTTTGATAACTATTCAATCACTTGGGTTAGTGGCGGACTAGGAAAGCTCACCTGCCGCTCTGTTCCCACTCTGCGTATGCTCAGTGTGGACATTGCAGAAAGAGTTTCAGCTGACTCTGTGCCCTTGCCTTGTTTCCTCTGCCTCCAGAGGAAGATTTTCTATGTGGATCTAGATACTGCAGTGGTGAAGTTAAACTGTTCTGATCTTTCTTTGTCACTCAGAGTGGATTCCCAGTTCAATGTCTATCAATATCTTTCTCTCAGGAAGCTTGCACTGCTCTCAGATCCTGGCCTGGACTGCTGCCTTCTGTGCCCTTGTGGTTACCTGAGAGGTCTAACTTATTTGTTATGCTTGCAAATTCTGGGAGCAATAACTTTGCTTCAGAAAGAAAAGTTATTGCGTGATTATTTATTATACAAAATCACAGAACTTAACGCAATACAGTTACACACATTCACTCCTAGTTTGCAACTTTTGCTTCCCAAAGCCTTGAGTGCCTGAATGCTGCCTTACATAATGGCAAAATTGTTTCTTTGCTTTGGAATTTATCATCTAAATTTTAGCCTAGTCCTTTGATGTCTTCACTTAGATAAAGCCACTGCTGCTTAGCTGTCTATAGCCTTCTGCTATCAATGACTACCTCCAGCAACAATAAACAAATCCCGTGACGTGATGGAGACAGAATGGAAGAGCTGTGAATTGAGTAGCTCCTAACGTCATTTTACAAACTTACACCAGAAATCCCACAGCCTTTATGCTTATCTTTCAAAAACTTTTTTTTTCTCTCTTGTTAATAGGTAAATAAAACCTTTCAGATGGAAGCTTTAACAATTCAGTGAAGGTATTTGTTGTGTCTAACCAGAGCCAGGGCAGCAATCACACTGATGTGTCAAGGAAAGAATAAAATGGAGTTGTTGAATGAGTGTCATTGTATTGAGTGGCTGGATGGTTTTCAGACACGTGAGCTCAGGTTCAGCTCTGGATAAAGGCATCTAAATTCAAATGTCTACATGTAAGCTTGGTGTCTAGACTTCCACTATTCTAAGAGGCATTTAGGGTGTCATTCAACAGAGGAAACACAGATGTCTTATTTGGGGCTAAGAGTCAACCAGAAAACTCCACAGATGGCATTGTCTAGTGCCTTGACTCAGTTATCTGAACACAGGAATCCAATGTTGCTTGAGATGTCCGCAATGGCTTGGCTGACATGACACAGGAGCTGCAGAAACCCATGCCCTTCTGGAAGAACAGCTGGAGGTCAGTGGGGCATTTCTGGGTGTATTACTTGTCTCTGTGCACGAATGTTTCAGCAAAAAACCTGAACCCTTGAATTCCACTGATAGCTAAGTCATGTGCAGAGGCTTAAATAGGTTTCCTAATCTGGAACTGATTCATACCTGTAATGTTTTTTTCCTGGCTATGAGAATACTCGGTGAGAAATGAAGCACAGCTAGATGGCTGCAACTGTCTCCTCTGTGGAATGGGAAAAGCCTCCTGCCATCAGACACGGATCCTGGGGGAGTACTGACCCCTCCATTCCCTACTGACATTGAGCAAAAGGCAGAAGTGCTACCAGGAATTGGTTGGATACTGAGCCCGTACAAAGGCACACAGTGAGCACAAGGACAGCTCTTGTCTCTTGCAGTTCCCAGGAGATCTTCCTAGTCTGGGAAGAGGAACAGGCATAAAGCCCAACCTCAGCAGAAGTACCGTGGAGGCTCTGCAGCCGGTTCCCCCCTCTTGTGCTGCCTTGCTGAAGGTCGCTGCCTGCATACATTTTCAACAAATGCCTTCAACTTTTACTCTTTCATCAATAGATGGCACTAGGCAGTTAGCAAGAACCATGTCTGTTTATGTTATTTTTGATCAGTAAGTAGACTATCTGTTTCAGTACTCAGTACCATGTACTTTATATGACTTAAGATCATATTTTCACAGATTCTACTGCTCTTCAAAATTTTCTTAGTTATAAAGGACAAAAGATGTAACAAGAAGCTCGCAGTTCTGACAAAGAGCCTCAGTAATGGTAAGCCTGAAGATTCTTTAATTAAGATTGTAAGCATGGCCTGCAATGGTAGCTTTCTCTGTGAAAACTCTGACCCAATCTTGATTTGACTGAATTTTGTTTGTACCCATAATTTCAGATCAAGCTCCTTAGCACTATTCTGAGCTGCAGGGAACACTTTGAGGCTATTGACAGAATACATTTTCGAGTTTAATGGTGTATAGTGGAAAATACCTTGTGAAGAAGGAGAGGGGGGAAGGAAAAGGTGATGGTGGGGGAATCCCATGAATTACTGATCCCATGAATAGTGTGAATCTATCACATGTGATCAGGAGGGCAAGCAGACATATCACTAGGTTTCTGAGAAGAGACAGGCATTAAAATCTCACCTGTAACTCTACAGCTTTTTCCATCAGGTTGTAGTAGTTAATCCCTCTGCAGCATGTCTCATTCGTTCTGTAACTGTGATTGTTAAAGAAAAGGAAGCGGGAGAGCTGATAAGGTACTTTTAGCTCTTGTAAAAAACATTTATGAACCAGGATTAAGATTTCTTGATGGAATCAAGATAAAGTACATCAAATCCCCAAAAGAAGGTACAATAAGAGCAATGGGAGAAGACCCTTCTATTCGTGTCCAATATAGAAAAGTACAAAGTGCAGTTTAGTCTGTTTAGCCTGGGTCTGTTAACAGACCCAGCTGTTCTCTCAGCAGACTGCATATGCAGCACTCTGTTAATGATCCAGAGCTATTTTATCCATGCAGGTTTGTTGCATGTATAAAAAATAGTAAGGCAAATTTAATTTTACTTTTCCCCCAAACTAGATTAACACATAATCCTAAGAGCGGCTGCTGGTGTTACATTTTCTGATGAGGCTTTCCCGTACGTTTTGCTCTCGAGGGCAGCCTGATCTGAGTGTTGGAGCCTGACTGCATGTCAGATCACAGGCACAATGCTGAGTGCAAAAGAAGCTGGAGTCAAATAATGAAGAGCTCAATGGAAGGCGTAAGTTTCCCATCTCTTTATTTCACCTACTGTTTTAGTAAGACCAAGGCATTTTGGTCTGTCTAAATGCATGCAGTCTTGGGCTGAGTAGGATAACACTTCCTCATTCCAGCTACTGCTATCTACAGTATGTGCTGGGGCATTTCCTGCGTTATGATTTAACACCGATGACACTTTGGTGCTGTCATGAATGATGGAGATCAAAAAGGCACCA
The DNA here is from genome assembly GCA_013399435.1 of Arenaria interpres. Lineage (NCBI taxonomy): Eukaryota > Metazoa > Chordata > Aves > Charadriiformes > Scolopacidae > Arenaria > Arenaria interpres. The sequence goes on from VXAK01020633.1 coordinate 4,774, forward strand.
GGAGGTGCCTTCTTCTGCCTATACTTGCTGGGCCTGGCTCTTCTCTTCTTGTTGTATTAAAGAGCTACAAGCAACAAGCAGCCTTAGTTTGGAAGGAATACACCTTGTCACAGTCATTAACTGCTTTTAAAAATAGAATCTCAGCATTCACAAGTGAAGGAAAAGCTGTAGATGCTCTATGTTTCGATTGCACTCCCGCCTTTAATTATGGTGTCGCACAAAATTGTAATCTCAAAATTAATTCAAATTGACTTGGAAAGGAAAACTTGTCATGCAGATTGAAAGCTGACTGCAACACCATAAACAAAGGGTGATAGCAAATACAGATGTACCCCATTCAAAGCCAAAGGCTTGTGGCCATTCTGAGGTATAAATGACTGATACCATTTAACAACTTAGTGAATAATTTAAATTGTCTCTTGTCTGAAACTTAGGACTGGAACAGAGAGTCTCTAGGGTTAAAACACAAGGTTGCTACGCAGTCTGAACTGTTGATGGGGGCTGCAAAAAACTCGCCTGCTCTGCAAGTGGAAGTACCAGGGGCATTTTTATCTTCCATGAGGCAATAAGTTACATTGAGAATATACATAATGCTGACATATATAGACACTGGCAATAAATGCAAACACCCAGGAAGACAAAGGAAAAAAGCCTGACTCCAGTTCTCATAAAAATAAAGGAGATGATCACAGTTTGGTTTTTTTCCCTGTTGTTTGTTTGTTTAGGTTTTCATTTTTTAAAAAAATATCCTTTAGTTGGATCAGACTATGAAAATAACGAAATGTGATTCAGTAAAAGTCATAGTAAGACACTAGGGAAGCATCAGGTGCAATTTAAAGCATGTTCAGTGGGTCATGGGAACGTGGGAGCACCACAACTGAAAGAGACCCATGGGTGATGGCAGACAGCAAAATTGTACTGCTCTCAGTCTCACACGTTCAGGCTATATATATAACAATGTAGCTGTGAAATTCTACACATGTATTCTACACATGATATCAATTATTTCAATACACTCATTTTTTAAATGTCTAAAACATTCAGACATTTTATGAAGTGACTGATTTTGTTCTTACAGTCAGGTTGTTCATTCTGATGTTCTGAGCATCTTGTAGTGCTGTGGCTGTGAAGAGTCAAATCATTATTGTGAAACAGTGTTCTCAGCAACTTTTTACTGAAATAAATATGCAGATTACATTTTGACAACATACAAGACTTACATAATATATTTTGCAACATGTGCCACTACGCTTGTATCACAATGTCTCCAGCTGTATACCTCAGGCACCGCATAATGTCTAATGTTACAGGGCCCCAAGAAATTGTTCTCTGAGCACTGATGAAATCTGGTTTTAGTACCTGTCTTCATTGCAAATGTCAAACTGAAGGGTGATATTAGCCACTTCCTCGTTTTTTTTTCAAGCCTACTCAGCTGTCTATCTAGAAATGCCTCCCACTCAAACCCCACCTTTATAGGACTCACCTAGAACTGTGATCTCTCCGCTCCTGGCCAGCTTATTTCAAAGTCCAAAGTTTTCACTTAAACACAGGTTGGAGAATTGTGTAAGCCTTGGTTTCTGAGGTAAGCAGGCAAAAGATGATCACAGACTGCAAAAATAAACGATATACATGTCTCTGCAGGCAGACAGGAGCTGAGGGAGACCAATTAGCTGAAGTACCGGTAGACCACAGCTACGTAACCTTTGTTCAGTTTGCAGCATGGACAGGGTTTGCTTATGGATGCCTGTAAACTGCCCTGAAAATTCAGATATCATGCAGAGCCAAGGAGTATGACCGAAGTCTGTTTTGTCACAGACCTGACTGATTGGCATTACTTAACCTGAGCCACAATGTAACACAGCCTTTTGGAACTGATTTGTGCCAGAGCCCTTTAAACATGGAGTTCTCCAAAGGCTGTATTAAACTGTAGGGTAATCTTGTATAAAACAGCAGGGGAGCCATTGCTAGAAAATGTCTTATGGGACAGAGTATTAGGAGATACTAATTTCAAAGTACCTGAACGTGGTGCATTTGTAAGCAGGCTCTTGGATTACTCCAAAATTAACAAATTCTTCTCCAAGTTAATTTGCAATTTGCAAACGTATGTACTAGAGCAAATGTGGCATCGCAGTGTGGATCAAGCACCCTAAGTTTGGACTTGCCTCTGAACTCATGCCCAAAGGGTCTTCCCCTTAGCCAGGAGAAAAGAGGTGACTGGGTGACTCAAGCTGGTTGTGAGGTGACCCTGGGCACGAAGGTGGCTGTGGCTGTGCCCCACTGGTGCTGAGTTCCCATCCGCTTTGGCCACCAGTTGCTGCTGCCAGCACAGAATTTACAGGAGCTGCTCCTCCAGAGGCTGGTGGTGGGGTGGCATGGAGCCAGCACATCCTGTGTTCACCTGCACTTGCCATGTAGGTGGATGATTCAGAAAAGCCCAAGAAAGCCCTCTTCTCCCTCCCACAATATGCAAAGAGGTTGGATAAATCCAGTATCAAACTGATGAATAAGTCTTGAAAGGGTGGCCTGCCTTCTCGTGCTAAGTAGATTTTCAGATAAGCACCAACTGCTTCCTTTGTGAATCAAACTCCTTGACACTAAGCAAAGCAATTGTAGTGGGTCTTCTGGGAATTAAATGTATTTACTGCTGATGTTGTTTTTAAAATAGATGTTTACAAGGTGTCAGATAGTAAGAGTGTGTATGATTCATAGCAAATTGCAGCATACCAGAACTTTAAACTCTCCTTGCATGGTAATTTGCCTGCTAGCTTGGTTGGATGGAAGGAGAATATTCAGCTTTCTGCTGTAAATATATTTTATGATTAGCACTCTTAAAACAGAAAATGGGAAATACAGCACAGCAACTTCTGCTAAATTTGATATAAACAGCATTAATCAAGTTCCTTCTGCATTGTATTCTCCTTGTATTTATGCCCCAAATTGACCATTCTCTTCATCCTATGTTACAATGTCTACCCTGTATTGTTTTTTGTGGGTTTTGTTTGTTTTCTTTTTTTAAATGTATATGGTTTGAATTTCATTTCAATGACCTTGATAGACATCTAGGACATTTTGAAATATGTACAACCAGTTACTTCATTATTTATTGCACTGTAACTGCCCAGAAATGAATGGAGGATTCTGTTGTATTTGCCGTGGCACTGTTGATGCAGAACCTGATTAAACCTGCTAACATGATGCATACAGCTGCATGGGAATTTTTTTTGTGTCCTTACAGAAACTGCTCAGACACAGTGTGGCAGCTATTTTGAGCAGCTTAGACAAGAGAGGCATATACTGATTTTTTCTGGGTAATATTTTCTTACTTATTGGAATGAAAGATGTCCTGCACGGGGCAAGCATGCCATATACTCTTTGTAGAACTATTTATCTGCTTCCAAGAATGCTTTCTGTCCTGAACTCAGATCACTGATGGTAGAGGTGGTCTAGGAAGGCCTGTGAGAAGGCCTGTGAGAAGGTATCACCACTCCTGACTCACTTCCTGGTCAGTGGGACCTGAAAAGGGACCAGAAAAGGGACCCATCAAGGGACCAGAAAAGTGGGGGGTGAAGAAACTGGTGTAGGTTTCCTAAGCCTTCCTGTAGACAAATTCTATTTTACATGTTATACCAGGAGCTAGAATAAAGACTACGGATCTATATCCTACTCCATGCTGAGGATAAGTTTCTTAATTTTGCCAACCATTTAAAAGATCTGTATACCTGCTGGTTATTGGACAGCACTGAGATGAGAGATGAATTTTACTCTTGATAGATGGGTCATCTACAATACTTTTATTAATTAACTCTCCCCTGCAACATGCATACAATGCAGAAATGGACGAACACACACATTCATTTAATTTCTGCAGATATTTTGAAAATATTTTTATTTAGGCATCATTCTTACTTTGTTCTTACCTGTACTGAACATCTTTATTCACCTTCTGAGGTGAAAATACCTCCATGAAATCAGAAATGGATTTAACTAAATTTTGATTTTAAATTTCTACTGAAAATCAGAGCTGAGGTTTGTGCTTGCACCCATGAGAATCTTTGACCTCAAGACAGGCTTTTAGATCTTCACAGCACACATCACCATCACAAAATTAAAGTACTATGGGCTATGCTGGAACTGAGAATAATGGCAACATTTATGTAAAATACATCCAGTGAAATGTTTGGTGTGTCATTCTATTTAACAGTTCCAGTTTGCAGAAGTTCATTTGTCTACTATTTTTCCTAGTGAAAGAAAAATAAAAGTAGAAAGACAGTTTTAAAATTCATACATAAACCAGTGAGGGGAATACATCATGAACTAGTTCTTCTGCTATCGTAGTTCTAAACATTAGAGCAGTGAAAAGTATTTCTTTTTCCTTAAATTAATTTATTTCCATATTTTTCTCTCTTTTCCTCTCTCAGACAATTATTCTTTTCTTTTTTATAATGCTCTTGTTAAGTACCGCTGTAATCTGTTGCCACAGCATTTGTAAAGCTGAAAACACTACTGAATTGTCATCATGTTTTCAACTTCATTATATATGACAACCTGGTAATCAGCTGTACAGACTGTATTACCACAGTTACAGGGAAATCTCAGCTATTTTCCTGCCATTAAGTCATCCTAACAGTAACCAGCACACTACAGAGTTGAGTTGCTCAGCTCACATTTCACGTTTCCTAATAAGTTGCTTTGAGAGAATTTGGAATTTGCTTTTGTACATCTCTCTGGAACAAAGGCTACTCCAAACCCACTGTTTGAACTAGTGGTAGAGTGTCGACGTAGTTTGCTGGGTATGACCAGTTTTGAAGTAAAGTTTGAGCTGTCCTTCCACTGCATTGAAGAATTGGAATTTGTTAGGGGCCAAAAGTACTGTTCAAAGAGAACTGACTTTGCTTTGCATAATGCTGGTTAAATTGCATCTTCATTTCACGGAATTGTGGTCTTTTGGAAATGTCATGTATGCACAGGTAGGCCATTCTGATTTTTCTCTAATTCCACCAATAAAAAGCCTAATGCTTCCTTACAGAAATGTTTTGAAAGAGGGCAGAGGCTGAAATTGGCACAAGTGAAGAGCAATGCAGTCAAGGAATTAAAACTGGAGAATGACAATAACATTATTTCCTTAAAAAAAGACGAAGAATCTAATTGGCCATTCCTGACTGGACCTTTAGGACTAGGACAAAAGTATTTTAGGCATGGTTTGGTGGAAGAAAAGTAATAACTTGGTGCCAAGTTTGGAGGTGTTCACACAAAACATAAGGGTTAAGATGGAGGAAAGTACAAAGGTGCTGATAAAAGTCTAGTCAGAGTCAAGACAAACATTGGTGACAGAGCAGAATTGAACCATGGGAAAGGAGACTAATTGTTTGTCACAGAAAAGCAAGGCAATGTTTTCTACAGGAAATAGAAAGGAAGTAATCTGAAGGTGATGCAGGGAACAATTTAAGAGAGAGCGTCAAAGAGACATGCAAAAGAAGTGGTTCTCGGGCATCAGATGAATTTAAATTGGAAATATTTATAGAAGAAACAAAGCGACAATAGCTGCAGTAGTCAAATGAAGCATCTCTAAGAGAAAACAGAGCAATTTCAGACAGGGAAGGACACAATGAATATATGAACAGAGGAAGAGGAGAAAGGAGCTGAAGATGACTTCCTGGTTCATAAGAATCATTAATGAAAAAATACATGATGGAGAGCTGTATAGCCAGAAACCAGGTATATAAATGAAAAAAGAAACAAACTATAAAGACA
>VXAK01020643.1:0-28068 GCA_013399435.1 Arenaria interpres
CTCCCCGTCACCCTGATCTGGTGATCTGTAGCAGACTCCTACCGTAACATCACTTGCCCCTGTGGTCCCTTTAATCCTGACCCGTAGGCTCTCCGTCAGGTCTTCGTCCATCCCCAGGTGGAGCCCCACACACTCCAACTCGTCATTGACATAGAGGGCAACACCCCATTCCCGTCTTCCCATCCTGTCCTTTCTGAAGAGTCTGTAACCCTCCATTCCAACAATCCAGTCATAAAAGCCATCCCACCACGTCTCGGTAATGCCAGTAAGATCGTAGCCCTGCAGGTGTGCGCACATCTCTAACTCCTCTTGCTTGTTCCCCATGCTGTGTGCATTTGTGTAAAGGCACTTCAGGTGGACATCCAATGGGGCTGACTTACTGGCTGGAATGGCTCCATTTCCTTTGTGTTGACTTGACAGATCTTCCTGTACTTTCAGGTTCAAGTTTATGCTAGGTGCAAAATTGTTCAGAGAGAGAACTGAAGCTGTTAGCTTCAATGTGCATGCCAGATTGGAAAACAGCAAAAATGAAGGGGTAGCTAGGAAATTTTTCACAGTTAACTATATTCCTCATAATTTCATATAGACATGAAAGAATCTGTAGGAGAGGAAAAAAACAATCAGAAAGTTTTGTAAGCAAGTTTGTAGGTCTAGTTTCATTTTGAGGACTTTTTTGTGTGTTTTTTTTATTTTTTGTTTTTATCCCTACAAAACGAGAACTCTGCGCAGACCAGACTGTGTAGCCCTGATTTTTGATATCACAGATCATCACTTAATGTAATAACTTTCTTAAGTCATTCACCAGAAAGCTCCAGTTTAAGGTAGCTAAGTATTTGTCCCAATTCTGTACCCCTTTTAACCTCCACTTCTTCAAAACACCTAGTGAAGTTACAATGCTCCAGTGCCTCAAGGCAAAGATCTATGGCAGGGGTATCAACAGCCTGCATTTCTGACACCATCAGTCATGAAATGACAACACGAAAAGTTGGGCTTAAGCTCTCTTCAGAACTGGTAAATGAGTCAATCTGTTTGTCAGAACAAGACAAAAGCAATGGTTTTATGTGGGATGGAAAGAAAAGAGTTGCAGAACTGTTAAGGCAGATGACACCACGATGAGTGAAATGGATAGCTTCATCTACTGGGAGATAAGGACAGTGTCTGATCTAAGGAGGTCCTAAGTGGATAGTGGTGAGGCCTGAAGTCCTGAACTATCTGAAGATGATCTGGAGGGAATTTTTTTGTGCAGAAATCAGACTTCTGAACACAAGCTTTTCTTCCTTGCTCCGCAGGAGAACGTATGTGTTTAGAAACAGCTGATAAAAGGAAGATCATTGACCTTTGAAACTCAGTCTTCTGAGTGCTTACCAGATCAACTAGCAAAATTACATCAGAAATAAGTAGATCAAAATATGAGTACACAGTTTTTCCCAAGTCAGTAAAGTTTTCCCAGGTCAATAAAGCTTAAATTCTTTCTTTTTCATTGAACAGATTTGAAAAATGCCTTTGCTGGACTACTCAAGTTGAAAACTGTAAGCCACCTGGCAGCCTACAAGTGCACAGTACTACTGAATGGTGAAGCACACCAAGACAGTACCTGTTGAAGTATCAGGTGCATTAGAAAGGAAGGAGTGGTTTATTATATGGGAGTGACTCCCTACAGTGGCTATGAGAGAGAGAGAAAACAGCTTTGTAACTGTGAAGCTGTTGCAGAAACACATTTCAACCCTGAGTGTATCAATAGCCAATGTTTACCCATTTATTTTTGTGACTTTTGTCTTTAAGGAGATATAACCCATTTCCATCTCTTGTGTTAATCCCTCAGTCTGACAGAAGAGTTATATCTTCTGCATCTGCATGTTACTAGGCTTAACATGCAAAACTCTTCACAAAAGTCTATATAACAAGGATCCCTAATGGATTTGCAAATATTTTAAATATGGCATGGGCTCCCAGGGGAGCTTTTTCAAGCATTGCAAGGACTGGATAGCCACAGTAGATGTGCCTTGGGAAGCCGAGGTGTTCTTTGGCTGTGCCTACTGGACAGCTCTGCTCTTACAACAGCCACTTATAAGGTAATGTCTCCATCTCTTCTGCTATTCCTAGTAGGCCTTTTCTGATACTTAAAAAAAAATATAAAATCTATTAAAAAGTTCCCTATTTCTACTGTGCAGTACAAGTTTTGAAGCAGATGGGCTGTAATAAATAAACTTTTAAGACAGGCCCAAAATTTTGGATATTGAATGCCTCTTCTGAATGTTTAAGACAATAAATTTGCCAGTAAAATTCATTTTGTATTTTACTTAAACTTTGTCATACTTAGAGATAAATTCTTTCCAGGACCACTGGGCTTATTTGCGTTCTTATAAACCTGTGGAAACAGATACATGAGCTTCCCCATTTGGTGTGCTGCCAGTTTGAGGCTGGCAACTTAAGGTCCAATTGATGGAAGTATGCGAGTTTTTGACAAGTAGCACTTGTGACATAATCCCCACTGTTTTCTGAAGCTGGCTCTTATTTTTGTGAAAGATTCAGACTGCTCATCTACATGTCTATTAAATTTTTATGTGCCTCCCAGATCACATTTGATGCAGAAAGTGTTTGCCTCCCTGTCTCAGAACTTGAAGATTTTTAAATTCCTTTTGAAGCACTGAAGACATCAGTTGAGAATCTCATCCTACATGCCTAAAAGTTAGGCTTTTCAAGATCTGACTATATATTGATGTAAGACAAATTTATTGTTTACCAGACACCTATACAGGAGGCAACATATTTCAAAAGCAGGAGGGGGAACTGCTGAATGACAAGAAGGATTTGCATAAAACCCAATGAAATGAAATCCAGAAAATCATAAATTTCTGAAATCACAAACACAAAACCTATTGCACAGAACCAGATTTATGATTTATATAGAGAAGATAAAAGGTCTTTTCCTTCTCTGATATTTGTATGCCATGATCATTTTTATAATAGGTGATAAATAGGAGCATACAGTGCATATTATATAAAGTATAGGAAAAAAAAATTAACTTAAGTGTCCCAAAGAACTGCAGATTTTTCTAATTTATTAATTGTATAAATTAAAGCAGTGTTATGACTAGCTCTACTTCTGTAAACATTTCAGGTAGCATGATGGGACCAAAGCTGGTCATTCTTGAATGATCTTCTGTTATGCTCAGTTGGACAGAATATATTTTCTAGTATTCTGTGCATCCCTGAAAACTAAAAAATACCATTTTTAAAAATTAATAGGATATAGGTTACAGGAAGAATTATGTTGCTTACGGTTTAGAAAACTTGTTCCTCTCCCCTTCCTGTTTCTAAAAGCATTCAGTTAATGACAATGCCATTTTTGCTACAAAGGGCGTTATGCCTGATAAATTTGGTGGCCTTGTATAAATGCACTACATCATTGGTAGATAAGGGGAGAGCAACAGATCTCATCTACCTGGACTTATGCAAGCATTTGACAATGTCCTGCATGACATCCTGGTCTCTAAAATGGAGATACATGGATTTGATTGATAGACCACTTGGTGGATCAGGAGCTGGCTAGGTGGCCACACTCAAAGGGTTGTGGTGAATGACTCAAAGTCCAAGTAAACCAGTGATGAGTGGCGTTCCTCGGGGGTTGGTACTGGGACCAATGCGGTTCAGCATCTTTGCTGGACACATGGGCAGTGGGACACCCTCAGCAAGTTTACCAACAGCACTAAGCTGTGTGGTGTTGTGGACACGCTGGAGGAAAGGCATGCCATCCAGAGAGACCTGGACAGTCTTGAGAGGTGGGCCAGTGTGAACGTCATGAAGTTCAACCAAGCCAAGTGCAGGGTCCTGCACTTGGGACATGGCGATCCCAGGCATAATACAGGCTGGGCAGAGAATGGCTAGAGAGCAGCCCTGAGGAGAAGGACTTGGCGGTGTTGTTAGATGAGAAGCTCAACATGAGTTGGCAATGTGCACTGGCAGCCCAGAAAGTCAACTGTATCCTGGGCTGCATCAAGAGAAACGTGGCCAGCAGGTCAAGGGAGGTGATTCTGCCCATCTACTCTGCTCTCGTGAGACCCCACCTGGAGTACTGCATCCAGCTCTGGAGTCCTCAGCACAGGAAGGACTTGGACCTGTTGGAACTGGTCTAGAGGAGGGTCACAAAAATCATCAGAGGGCTGGACCACCTCTCCTATGAGGACAGGCTGAGATAGTTGGGGTTGTTCAACCTGGAGAAGGCTCCAGGGAGACCTTATAGAGACCTTCCAATACCTGAAGACAGCCTACAGGAGAGATGGGGAGGGACTCTTTATCAGGGAGTGTAGTGATAGGATGAGGGGCAACAGTTTTAAAGTGAGAGAGGGGAGATTTAGATTCGATATTAGGAAGAAATTCTTTAGTGTGAGGGTGTTGAGGCACTGCAACAGGTTGCCCAGAGAAGTTGTGAATGCCCCTTCACTGGAAGTGTTCAAGGCCAGGCTGGATGGGGCTTTGAGCAACCTGGTCTAGTAGGAGGTGTCTCTGCCTATGGCAAGAGGGTTGGAACTCAATGATGTTTAAAGTCCCTCCCAACTCAAACCATTCTATGATTTTCTGATTTTGTCTCTCCAAAGTGGTGCCTCTGAAGAGAGAAGGAAATCTGTCCACATGCATGTTTTAAAGTTCTTATTTGTGTTTGATGTTAACCACATTCCATACAGGTGACTGTAACATATCAACATTTGGTCCTTCCTTTTACAACCTTTCTAAATGGAACCTTATTTCTTGAAAGCCTCTATGTGAGTTTATTTTGTTTTCTTACGAAGCTATATTTTTTGTTCTTCTCACACTCTTCATGTACTGTTTTTGATATTTATTTTATTTATTTTTATATTTAGGTAGCTGGATAGCACTGTACTAATTCATCTGTCCTTTTAGTAGAAAAAATTCACTAACAATTATTGTGTGCAGTAGTTATCTGTTACAGTTTTTCTAGCATATTGTAGCTTATATTCGTGTAATGATTTTGTCACAATTCAATGGAATTTTGTGGTTCTTATTTCTCCTACAGTACAGACTGGTTCTTTGTTACCATTTGCAGTGATTCCCAGCATGCCTGCAGTCTTCTTATATTGCATTTTCCCACAGCAGGATTACATATTTTAGCCACTTTTCTGGTATTTTTGTCCAACACTCTAGGCTTGTCTGGAATGCTTCAACATTACTGTACAGATATTGTAAATGTACAGATGAATTCATCTATTCTGGTTTATTTTTTTTCTCTCCTGGCCACAGAATATAACTTTTTCAGAAGTATCTTTACTCAAAACTAACAGCAATTACAGAAAGTAAACAGAAACCTCCCACAGTTTCTTCAAAATAAGAGTGTTTCCAGAGCAGCTGAACCATGTGTAGATTTCTGTAAATTAAATTGGCTCAAGCTGATGTACACCAAACCAAAATATCCATATGTTTACAGGTTAATCAAAATCCACTTGTCAGGTAAGTCATGGTAATGGCTCTGCATGTGTTCTTAGCTAATTCCAGTAATTAAATAATCTAGTTTAAACCATCTAGGGTGCTTCTGTACTCCTCACCCACAGGTTTAAACTAATTCCTGCACAGTCCATTTGAATCACAGGAGTTTCATTGCTTAATAAGTATTCTGTCTCCTTAAAAACTGAAGAACTAAGTCTGGTCTTCATTTAGTTCTCCCCATAACACTTGGGCTTAAGAAATGAGAGAAGAAATCAAGAAGTGTAACAGAAGGCTGTTTTCTGCAGTGCCAGCAAGACCTCATTGGGCCAAAGGAGCCCAATGAGGTTAAATGAGGAGCCAAACTCCTTAAATGTAACAGAAATTAAAGCTTCACTGGTAGGAATTCATCTTTATAACATGGGAAATATCCAGGCAGCTACTGAAGATGAACAAAGAACAGGCAAGAAAGAGCATCTTCCAGAAGGGAGACATTACATAGTTCAAGAAGTAAGACACTGAGATCTGAAGACCTCAAAAATTCCTAAGCTAGAACTTCAAAAGCTAGGTGAGCAGTAGAGCCCCAATGGCCTAGAAATAATCAGATAAAAAGAGGTTTTTCTATAAAGGGAGAAAGTGTTAAATGGGAAAAAGTTAGTTCCAGAACTGGGATTGACTTTCACTTTTGAAGAGTAAAAAGAAAAATAAACTGCACCCGACCGGAGAACCAGCTCATGACTTCAAACTATTAAGATCCTTGAAGAGAGCATAAAGATAATGGATGCATAGTCCAAGTTCCTACAGAAGTGTCTTCCAGAAAACAAATCTACTATTACATAGCTTCTGTTTTCTGGAGTATTAGTTCAGTCGCCAACTAGTGAAAGGGACTATTAGAATTCATACTGGCTTTGCCTTATAATTCCTTGAATGTCACATTCACATTTTGAAACGAAAGTAGGGTTGATAACTAGTCTAAATGCTACATACACAACATAGTGTGCGTCTGTGTGTACATGTACATAAGCACATGTGTACTGTTTGTACCTTTAAAAGCAATATAAATTATATAGAAATAAATACAATATATAAATTATATAATAATATACAATAAATTATNATAAATATACAAAATATATTATATTATTCACAGTAATGATAAAAAGTATTACTACTGAAGGCCAAAATACTGCATGATTCCTAAGCTTAGTAATTATGGAGTAAGCTTTCAAAACCCTAAACATTCATATTAAGAATATTAATGCTTTTTTTTTTTTTCTCCTAAGCTGGTTTACTAAGAGTAAAGGTTGCCAGAAATAGAATATCTCTTATGAACTTTACTATGGCAATTTGTACAGTAAATTGAAAAGCACTTAAAGTCACTCTTGGTGTACTTTCTTTCACACCATATTTTTAAAGTAATGTCTCCTATTTTAGCTTATTAAATATGAAATTGATTTTTAGGTGAGAGTACAAGTGTTATTTCAGCTAAGTTTATTTTCCCATTGGTATTAATTTGTAGCTATTGAAGGTCACATAATTTGAAATTTTGTGGTCTTTGCAAAGAAATATGAACATTCAAAACTTATTACTACCTCCTTTATATATCTTAATTACATTATCTGGTAGATGCCAGCATATATCTATGAATAGAAAAGCTTTTTTGAATATACAACAACTGTAAATAATTGTATGAGGAGATGAGCTTGTGTAAACCTGAGTACTTTGAAATACAGTGTGGCAGGTTCATTGACAAAACAAATTCCTTGTTATCTACCAAGACAGTAATTTGACAGATATAATGTATTTTTTTCTTTCCTCATAGTGCTACGCCTGTTTTATTGAGTTTTTGCGGCAAGGTTTTGGTAGCAGTGGGCTACAGGGGTGGCTTCTGTGAGAAGCTGAAGCTGCTAGAAGCTTCCTCTATGTCTGACAGAGTCAATGCCAGATGGCTCCAACATGGAGCCGCTGCAGGCCAAGGCTGAGCCCATCAGTGACAGTGGTAACACCTCTGTGATTACGTATTTAAGAAGGGGAAAAAAGGTGCTGTGCAATAGCAGCAGCAGAGAGAGGAGTGAGAATATATAAGAGCAACAGCTCTGCAGACACTAAAGTCAGTGAAGGAGGAGGGGGAGGAAGTGCTCCACGCACCAGAGCAGATTCCCCTGCAGGTTGTGGTGAAGACCATGGTGAGGCAGGCTGTCTCCCTGCAGCTTAAGGATGTTAACTACCGAGCAGATATCCCCCTTCAGCCTGTGGAGGACCCTATGCTGAAACAGGTAGAATCACCCAAAGGAGGCTGACATTAAAAGGGGATTTACTACAAAAATAAGAGGTAAGATTTTCTGGCAAGGTTGTCCTTGCCTCAATTCTAAATAGAGACAGGAATGAGGCAAGGATAATCACAAGAGAATTTCTTCTTTCTCAGGAAGGCTGCAGCTCACAAATGAGTCATCCTTTCTGTCTCCAGTGAGGCATCATATCCGTCGCTGTCCAATACCATGGCAGGCAAAGCAGCTCGCAAGTGCAGATCAGCTGTAGCTCATTCTTTTACATAGTCCTTAAGCGCGGTACTTGAAAGGTATAACCGACAAAACTATTTCCCACCTGTGAATATTCGTTCTATTTCTGTACATGCAAGCTGTGCTGGGAGCTGTTAATTCTGGTTCAGTTCTACCAAACTTAAAATAACAGCCAGTTCACAGACAGCTTATTTTCTTGCTTCTCTGCAGCACAGCCACGATCCCAGGGTTTCCACTACCACAGAGAGCCCAAGTTGTCACTCCTATCCACAACCCTCAAGAAGGGACATCTTAGATGATTGAGCAGGGAAGATGGGGGAACTACAAAAAGGCTCAGAAATGGCCATTTTTGATCTGATCTTAGCAGGCTGTTTCTGCTCCTTTTTGAACTACTTGGTCTTGAATATGGAAATGATGGCAAAAAGGAAACTAAGGGGAGGAGAAGTTTCATGCGCCCTTATCCTGCTTCTCGACTAGTTGTTGATTAAAGTGTAATGCAGTTTTCTGTACTTGCTGAGTCATTTATATGTTGGCAGGTATAATCAAGACGCTCATGGGTACAGTGGTTTTTGTCCCAAGCACATGGAGAATAGCTCTATTCAGTACAAATAGCCACACTGATATTCAAATGAAGTTATTTGCTATTCATAGATACTTATCCTAATTTCATATGTTTCAGCAAATCACCAATCATAAACAGGATTTTGACACATGAAGCACAAAATAAATGAAGTAATAATGAATAAACAGACAATCTGCATTCAAAAGTAGGTTTGTTCAAGCCAGTATGAACAATAATTATATTCATAGGAAACAGTTTGATCAGAAAGAGGAAAGTGGATGAAATAGCTCAAAAACTGTTTCTTCAAAATAGCTTAGCTAGTTCTAGTTTACAGAAAACAGAGCTAAAATTTGTTAAAACCTTGATCCCATTAGTTGAAAAGGATTTCATACCACACTTGACTGCTTGACTCCTGAGAACTGCAGCTACCTCTCAGCTGGCTTACTACATTTTTTTTACTAGTTTGATTCGCTATGAAAATCCTTAAAAACAGCTAATACTTTAAAATCATGGCTCTCTCATATAACTATGAAAACAGCTGTAATCTGTACTCCTATTGAAGTGTCTATACAGTTATTTTCTTTGGTTTCTTTAGCACAGTATGCATAAAATCTGTTGAAGCATTTGATACAAATTATATCATCAGTCCAAACTATTAATTTTCTGAAATATAGAAGACATGGATTACAAATCATTCTTTGAAATAATGTCCTCTTTTTACCATTCATCATTGTACCTCTTGCATAACATTTTAAATATTTATAGTTGTTTTAATACATGTATAACCTTATATATGAATATCAGTTTGTGAGCTGATCTAACTGGTTAAGAACCATGAAGATGGAACCAAATGCTTCTTTAAAGTGACACCCCATATAACAAGGGGAAATAGCCACAAATTGAAATGGGAGAGGTGCAGATGAGATAAGGCAAAGCTTCTCTGCAAGGAGGGTGGTGCTGCAATGGAACAGGTTACATCAACAGACTGAGGAATCTCTATCCGTGGTGTTTTCCACACTCAACTAGACAAATCTGTGGTTTACCCAATCTAGTAATCTATTGGCAATAGTCTTTCTTTGGATTTTTTTTTGGAGGTAGGACTAAATGGTCTCTTGAAAACCCTTTCAACCAACATTTCTATGATTATGACTTTCCAAGATCACTTGCCATAGGGAGATGGCCAGACTGAAACCTACTTTGGTTAAACCTGCTAATGAAACACATTTCACTGTAGCTTCTGTATTTCAAGGATGCTGGAGGACACAGACATGAGAGCTAATTACAGCGTATTGAGGAAGACTTCCTTGCATCAGGTAAAATTGCAACTGTAGAACCATAATGAGACTTTTCCTTAATGTACAGCAAGACTAGAACAGTCTCCAGAGTCTCATGGAATAAGCTTCAGATACAAACGAGATTAACAAATTTTAAATGCACTTGTTTATACAGAACAACTGTAAATTAAACACTTAAATGGATAGTTATGGAATTTCAGTAATATTTCCATAAGCCTAGGGTGAAACTTGAGTTTACCTACTACATCACTTGTCTCTCTGGAACCTTAACTATTTCTTCTTCTCCTCAACCAAAATATAAATTAGTTCAGAGCTTTTTTATGAAATTTTACTAAATGAGTGTCCACCTGTAGTCAAAGAACTGAAAAATTACATTACTGTATTCTCTCAGTTCAGTTCTAATGTCTGGTGCTGCACTGCAGTGAAGCAGTGAAGCAGTTTCTCTATGCCTGACTCTAAGCTAAATTTTGATATACAGCATTTACTATACGTGAAATTAACCATGCATATTTCTATTTATATGTCCTTGGAAGAGCTTTTTAGCTTGTGAAATCTCATTGTCATTGTCTGTAGGAAATTGAAGTAATTTCTTTTAAACAACGGGAAGAATACAGTATCTGAATTATCTGCCCTGAACTGCCAGGTGTTTTTTTATCTTTTTTTTTTTTTCAGCAGAGTGAAGTCCTATCAGAATGCCCCAAATCAACATAATGTTGAAGTAACTTGGCATGTGAATTTACAAATATACAGACATGTCCCTGTTGAGACACATCCATAACAGTTGCACATGTGAGGCATATGTTAGCTAGCAAGTTATTATGACTTAAAGTTGGAATACATTTTGCTATGTGCTGTGCCCATCATTTAAATTGAGCATGTGGATAGAAGAATCTAATTCAATAAGAAAACACACTCTTCTTTAAAGGTATCTATTAAGCTTAATGTGAGAGATCTGCAAAAATGCATAAAACAATATCTGGAGAATGACATTTTTCAAGATTACAGAAATGTTCAAAACAAATACATACAACTCTCTCTAATGAATGCTTGGGAGTTGGTGTTTCATCTTGCAAATTAATCCCTTTCCATTGTGGACAAATAGAATATTTATTTTTTAACAGCTGCTGAACAGAGGTCTTGACAGCTCTCAGTGAAAATACATTGAAGTCAAAACGAACACTCTACTCCTTGAGAAGACAATCAGTCTCTACTGGTGCCTCATTCTGCCATACTTAATGGAACAGCATAGGGAGTACTTCAGGGTATTCCTTACCTCCAGTGTTGTGAACTGTAGCAGCTACAAGAAAAATAATGAAAAAAACCTTTATTGTCAGGATCATGAGTAAGATAGGATTCTGAAGGCAAAACAATTTTGTCTGAGTCTTGCTGGGTAACTTCCAAGCATTCAGACTCATAATGTACACATGTCTGCTCAAAGTCTCAGAGAGAAAATGAGAATAAGTCAGAACACAGGAAAACAGAGAAGGATTCATAAAGATGAAAGAGAACACTGAAGTGGAATAGTCTTGCACTGATTCTTGGAACAGCCGCTGAGATTTTCAGGAACAAGTTATCCTGAAAAAAACCAAACAAATAAACAAAGCCCCCAAAGCAAGCTACAGACAGCTGCAAGGCATAGAAAGGATACATTACAAATAAAACAGTTTGACAAAGCATGTTTGGGCTACTTAAATGCCAACACTAAACTGATAATAGAATAAAATATTATTGTATATTGACACACATACCATAAAAAATCTGAATGATGCTTGATTAACATTTACTAAATGGTGTTAAATTCTTCCATAATTAAGTCATAAATCAGTCAGTGTACAAAGCTGCTGATGATTTTTTTTTACCAATCCCATGCTTAGACTTTGACAAAAAGTCTGGCCTTTTACTTACTCAATCATTATGCCTACAAAGTGGTAATTTTAAAAGAACCCTTGTGTTACAGGAAACTCATAATCTGATATTCTGACTCATGCATGTTTGAGATTGGCAATTCTGTAGGCAGTGTATATTGTAATCCACTCACTATACCTGTCCACTATCCCAAGCCAGTTGTACCTGGACAATGCTTTGAGAAGATCTACAAGATGAATTGTCCAGTGATAGGAATAGCTAGCTAGGGAAATAAAAGTATATATACATATATTTAAATTAATATTATTTTTCATTTTCACATAAGTCACAAAAAAACAATTACTGAAAATATATAGCTCTTAAAATTGCTTATAAAAATGTCAGTCATCTTAAAACAAAGTAGTGAAATACTCTGATACAACATACTTATAAAGAAAAACAGAAATCTTACATCACTTTCCTTTTCTTTAGAAGAAAGTAATTCCTCCAGAGGGAGATGCTTGAGGTGTTCATATTCTGGGAGTTAGAAATCAATCTAAGTAACAAGGTTAGCAAACATGGCAGTTTGTGAATGTGAGTTAGCAGATATGTTGTGATGTCTTTTTAAAAACAAATGTCATTCATTAGCCTGAACTGGTACCTTGGCATCTTGGTTAAAAGTCCTTAATGACATTTCCTTATGGGATGCTGGAATCTTCTTAAGGTGATGCTTTAAAAATATTAATCCTGGAGGGAAGTTTATATTTACATAATTTCTGTGACTGTCAAAGATATTGGTCAGACATCAGTAACAATTTATCTGTTCTTATATGCAACAGTGGTAACACTTATTATCTAGTTTTTGAAGTTCTCAATGCCAAGTAAAAGAAAGGATCTTGGTATGAAGCCATCTGATCATCTAGCTTTACTGAAATAGTTACAGAAAAATTACACAGACATAAAAGGAAAAAAGGCTAGTGATCAATAATCAAATGAGTAGTAATCTTCCCATGTTCCAATCACTTGAATTGTTTTTAGCACCAGCCAGCAAATGGAGCTTTGAAAGAATTTTTTTGACCCTTTAAATTGTAAACACTAGAGCTTATGAAGACCCTATGTATTCGCCATTAATAAACTAATATTTAAGTTAAGTATGCATTAGTTTATTAATGTTTATTAGTTTATTAGATGTTGGTACCTCTGGGAAAGCATGTATAAGAAAGGCCAAGACGCTGTCTAGGAGTGAGGGAAAAAGTGTGAGAAATAGCTCTGCGAGCACCAAGGTGAGAAGAGGAAGAGGTGTTCCGGGCACCTGCATAGAGATTCCCTTGCAGCATCTGGAGACTCCACACTGGAGAAGGTATTTTTCTGCAGCCCATGGACGACCCCGCACTAGAGCAGGTGGTTATTCATTGAAGGAAGCTAGAGCCCTTGGAGAGGAGCCCACACTGGAGGAGTTCTTGAAGTCTGCAGCGCCTGGGAAGGACTCACAATAGAGCAGGTTTAACCTGAAAGACTATAATATGTGGAAGGAAATGTGTGAAGAAGGAGGAACGGCAGAGGAACTGACCACAATATCCATTCCCCACCACCCTGCACTGCCCAGGGAAAAGTGAGGAGATAGAGGAGTCAGGGATGAAGGAGTGAGGTTGAGCCTGGGAAAAAGGTAGGTAAGTGGGAGGTGGCAGCTGTTTTCAGTTTTGTATTTGTTTCTCACTGTTCTACTCTATTTTTAATTTGCAAAAAATAAATTAATCTTCACCATGTTGAGTCTGTTTTGCTTGTGATGGTAATAGGTAAGCAGTCTCCCTGTCTTTATCTTGGTCCATAAGCTTTTTCATCTTATTTTCTGCCCCTCCTGTTGAGGAGGCGGAGTGAGAGCAGCAGCTGGGTGGACATCTGGCATCCAGCCAAGATCAAATCCACCACATTTTTTAAGGAGACTGGACAAATACCTCAATACCTCTCAGAAATCATTAGCTCTTAAGATGGAGAAAAAGACTGAAATAATAACAGAAGATTTCTGACGTTATAAGATGAGGTGCCAAACAATTGTTCTTTTTCAGACTAAAAGTAAAACCAAGCAAACTCAGCAGGTGTTTCTAGAAAGCAAAAATAGAATCATAGAATGTATTGGGTTGGTAGGGACCTTTAAAGGTCATCTAGTCCAACCTCCCTGCAGTAAGTAGGGATATCTTTAACTAGATCAGATTGCTCAGAACCCCATCAAGCCTGGAAGGCTGCAATAAGCTCTCCCTGGAGCCTTCCCTTCTCCACGCTGAGCAACCCCAACTGTCTCAGCCTTTCCTCATAGGAGAGATGCTCCAGCCCTCTGATCATCTTCATGGCCCTCCTCTGGACCCTTTCTAACAGATCCATGTCCTTCTTCTGCTGAGGGTTCCAGAGTACTCCAGATGGGGTCTCACCAGAGCAGAGTAGAGAGGGAGAATCACCACCCTCGACCAGCTGTGACAGTTCTTTTGATGCAACCCGGGGTACAATAGGCCGTCTGGAATGCACTTCACACCATACTATGCTTAGGCTATTTAGATATTAAATCAAGACACTGGTAAAATTGCAGGCTTATTAGTGCATCTTATACCTTTAACAATACTTGTTTAAATGTTCAACAGCTAAATTTAGGAACAACCTTAAACTGAACTAAAAATATGTCAAACAATAAATTATGCCATCATCACTCTGTATTTCACAGGTTTAGTACCCACTTCTGTATAAGACGAGCACTAATAAGAAATCTGAAGATGCTCAGAAGCTTCAAGAGATACAAAATACATTCCATGTCCTCCATGCCACAGAGTGGTGGATGTGCTGTTCTGCACGAATACACCCTGAAAGCCACACTGCAGGGAACTATGTTTTTGATAATATTCAGTGGGCATTGCCTGTCTGCAGTGTAGGTAGGAACAGGGCTCATATATTTTGTTCTTCAGGTTTTTTTTTTTCTATTCTGTTCCTGTTAGTACGTAGACACATCTTTGGGTAACACAGAACAATTCTGACATGACAGAATTTGTCTAGATCACATCAAAGTTATTGCCTATTCATTAATTCTCTTAACAAATAAAACTGTAAACTTGATTAGCTTGACATTTTGGTGGGTCCTGATTGTACTTTTCAGTCTTCAGTTCATATTTCAGTCTTGTACTAACCCTGCTGTGAAGAACACAACATATTTAGAGCATAAAAGAAGGTAACTTCAGTATGACTGAGTCAGCAGTATTAAGTTAAGGGCTAAGAAATGGAATGGCTCCTAGTCCCTGTACCAGTGGCTATCCCTATACTGTCTAGAAATGCAACAGTGTCAGCTTTACTTTTTGCTTTTATGTTGTGTTAACCCCTGTAGCTGTCGTACTTAAGAGTACTACATGGAACTAAAGGAACATGTTTTATGTGAAATATGGTGCATAAAATCATTATGGTTGTCTAGCCAATATAGAAAAAAAAATACTGCTGTCTCACATGTAAGCAACTTGTTTAAATTCATTGATTACTGATTTAATATTTCACTGTTGGAGCACATTTTACATTTCATAAGACAGGATTACTTAAAATATAAAAGAAGCTTACCCGTATAATTTAAACACCTAGCAACAAGAAATGGGTCATCTGTTTTAAGCTTGTGCCACATATCAGATGTCCTAAGAGCACAAAAATGTAACTAAAAGTCTCTCATTTAGTCATTAACTGAAACTATGAACAAAAAACAAGATTCATGCACTGAACAGATCTAAGGTTCCACAGAGCCATCACCACAAAAAGTCAAAAGCCAGACGAGCATCAGCGTCACTTGTTTCCTTCAAGGGTCTGAGAAAAGGAAGACACAATTAAAAAAGTCAGAAAGGAAAGCATAAAGATTTTAGAGCAGAGAGAACTAGTAGCAATGGAGTAGCAAAACTGACTCCTGTATTAATGGAGCTTAGTGAAATTTTGTCTTTAATGGGCTTTGTGAACGCTTCCTGAAAAATTGAAAGCCTTAAAAATCAAATTGGTAGAACTGCAAGAAACAAACAGGAAACAGAAGAATGATCATAATACACTGATAGAGTCACAAAAAAGTAGCTGCTTAAAATCAGGAAATCCCAGTGACAGCAGAGCAGCAACATTAGTTCAGTAAAGATAATTTCCTTCCGTTTTTCATATTTCAATCATAACACTGATTAGACTGAAGAAAGAAAAGTAAAACTGACACAGACATATAACAGATGCAGTCCTTAAATCACTTACTTTCAGAAATCACAAAAACACAAAGTATTCGCTCATTCTCAAAATCTGCTTCCTAGAGGGAATGTAAAAGCACAAAAAGACTATATATAGCCAGACTCTGGTATATTAGAAGGCATTTTACAATAAACTAAAACTGCATTTATGGCCAGCAAAATGAATGCCAGGGAATATTCCTTATACTGCTAGATGTCCTTGAAATAGATGAACCTGCTATCTGCTTTGTTTCCTTACTGCTTGGTGAATTACAAGAAAAATAATCTCTGCTTCTATCCTCTTCTGCAAAAATTTGCACACCTTGAGGATTCCAATCTGCATTCACATGACACAGATGTAAGAAAGATTTCTTCTTCCAATATTTTCTGATTTTTAACATGATCTTTTCCTCTAATAAAAAAGGAAATAAAAAGCTCCATTTCCTTCTTTCTTGACATCAATATAGGAATGCATACAACAATATACTTTTGTTTCTTTCTCTTTTTGTCCATTTGCCCTCCTGCATTTCTCCCATTCCTCCTTCTTTCTCATATGTCCATCCTATACCCAGTGCCTGATTGGAGGCCACTGGGTAATGTAAAATGAGACATAATCAAGATTACCTTATGATAACTGGTTGAAACTGGTTGAAGGCTCTACAGAGGGATCTGGACAGGTTGGATCAATGGGCCAAGGCCAATGGGATGAGGTTTAATAAGGCCAAGTGCCAGGTACTGCATTTCAGTCACGACAACCCCAGGCAACGCTACAGGCTTAGGGAAGAGTGGCTGGAAAGCTGCCCAGCAGAAAAAGACCTAGGAGTGTTGGTGGACAGATGGCTTAACATGAGCCAGCAGTATGCTCAGGTGGTCAAGAAGGGCAATGTCATTGTGGCCTGTATCAGGAATAGCATGGCCAGCAGGAATAGGGAAGTCATTGTACCTCTGTACTCAGCACTGGAGAGGCCTCACCTCGAGCACTATGTTCAGTTCTGAGCCTCAAACTACAAGAAGGACATTGAGGTGCTGGAGCGTGTCCAGAGGAGAGCCACCAAGCAGGTGAGGGGTCTAGAGAACAAGTCATATGAGGGGAAGCTGAGGGAACTGGGCATGTTTAGTTTGGAGAAGAGGAGGCTGAGGGGGGACCTCATTGCCCTCTACAACTACCTGATAGGAGGTTGTAGAGAGGTGGGTGTTGGCCTCTTCTCCCAAGGGAATAATGACAGGACCAGAGGAAATGGTCTAAAGTTGCGGCAGGGGAGGTTTGGATTAGATGTTAGGAAGAATTACTTTACTGAGAGGGTGGTCAGGCACTGGAACAGCCTTTTCAGGGAGGTTGTTGAGTCACCATCCCTGGAGGTATTTAAGAAACGTGGAGATGTGGCACTTCAGGGCATGCTCTAATGCCCGAGATTGTTGGGTTTTGTCTGTTTGTGGGTGGGTGGGGTGTATGTGTGTTGGTTTGTTGGTGGTTCTTTTTTTTGTTGGGTTTTTTTTTTATGTGCTTGGACTCGATGATCTCAAAGGTCCCTTCCAACCATGAATATTCTGTGATTCTGTGAAACATATTATCTTTCACGAAAAGGGCCCCAAGAACAGGAAAGTAAGGCAATTTGTAAAAGATTTCTAAAATACCTTAATTGTTAATATCTTCCCCCCACCACCACCTTCCTTCCACGCTTTTAACTTGGCCATATTTTATACTTTATAATATAGTTTATAGTTTAGCTTCCATAAACCCCAGTGTTCTCCTGAGGACTAATTCTGAGTTATGATAGTTTTCAACTTTTTACCACTTTCTTGGTTTATTTTGTCTGAGTTTACTACTGCTTTTCTGTACCATTTTACATGTACTTTTCATGTACTTTACATGTACTTTTCATTCCATCTGCTCATTGTGGAACAGAATGAGACTGGAATGTTTTTGAAGTAAAAATTGAAATTAAAACAATATTTTGTAGTGATCTTGGCCAGCTGCAGATTGCAGACTGGAGTGTTGGGTTTTTTGTGCATGTGTGCATGTGTTTGTGAACTCAGAGTGGCCTGACTGGCCACTAGCTCTATGCACAAGGAGGCAGGATGCAACCCCCTGGGAACAGAAGAGCTTACTGTTAACTTGAAATTCCCACATAACATACAAACATTCCAGAAATGGCAAGTAGTAGGAATGGTGAGCTATTCTATAGCAGAGCTATGACTCGCTGCTATGCAAACTCTTATCAGTGCCATTAATTTATTAATTTTACTACATATTCTTATTTTTTGCTTCATGCTAAACAAAAACATTATACTGTCTCTTTGTGATGTTGTGCCAACTAAGCTGCACCAATGCCTCATCTCATGGATTCCTCCCCAGATATTTGAGCTGCTTTTGCAGCATGATACAGCAGATTGCCATATCCTCATGGCTTAGCTCATCGATAGGAAAATCTTCAAAGTGTAGTTGTGAGTTGTTACACATACCCTCTACTTTTGTCATAGAAATTGATTTGGTAGAGAAAAATATATGATCTTTCATCCAGGGCTCTGCGTGAGAATCAAGCATTCTCCTTCAAAATCACCTTCGTCTTCAAGCCTTCAAGTCTATGCAGAAGATCCAGAGACCCAGCCTGCCAGCAGTCAGTGAAACAATAGTTCTTGTCCTACTCAAGAAACAGCACTCTGTTTTATAATGTCTTGTTATGCCTATCATGTCACTTCCAAACCTAAAAGAATATTGAAGTTCTGATTCTTCCTCCTTGAGAATCTATCCTCATAAAGTTTTCTTATTTGGAAATATATAGCATGTGTTGTGTTCATCACCCAGATAAAATTTCTTGTGTATTGTCCTATTTGGATGGTCTGCTCGTAAGGCATCAAACTTTATTTTTCGTGGTAACACCATCTACCTCTTTTTTTTGAAAGAAAGTATGTCTACATTGCATTGCAAGCTCAGATGCAGTTGAACACAGTGTTGGCAACTGCCCACACTTGAAGCGAGTTGGAAGCCAGCCACTTCCAAATCAGAAACAAAGTAGATACACTAGATAATGTCAAATCTAAGCTAATAAGCTGCAATGAGGAACAATGTGCATTAGCTAAGGCTCGTTGTTTGACACACATCGCTTCCAGGCAGGTTAGCAAACTGGCAGGGCAAATTCACACCTGTCTGCAAAACACTGTATAGACATATCTTTCATTAGAGCAGATAATAGAGGTCCCATTACGAGAGACTAGATTAGACATGAGATCCTATTCCCCACTGTGGCTGCTCCTTTTCACAGAGCCTGATCCAGTGGGAATTCAGCCAGCACTGAATCCTGCTGACTTCGGCTGATATTTTCTAGTTCATTAAGCTTGTCTTGCTATTTTTCTCTACTACAATACAATCCTATTCAACAATTTCAATGGGATGTGCCATGTAGTACCAGAACTTTTGTTCAAAAACCAAAACATGAAGGATTTTTTGTAAACTTTCCATTTTTGGAAATGAGCTTGTGTAAAGAAGCATAATTTATTTGGATTTGGTTGTGAATGTTAAATCAGCATGTGTTCATCAATCAAAAAATTGCAGAATACATAACTGACATTTCACTTATTTTTTTAACATTATGGAATCAGTGTTGCTATTTCATAAAGCCTGGGTCAAGTTTGTACATTTGTAAAGCTTCCAACTTGTTTGAGCAGGTGTGCTCCTGTCTCTGTTGAGTAGTTTGGCAAACTGCTTCCTCGCATTTGTAAATTTGCAACAGATGTCCTAGCTTTGAAGCATATGTGTATATGCTATAAACTGCATCGAATAAAATCATCAGGACATGAAAAATTTATGAACTGACTTGCTAAAATTTTGACTATTGCAAAATCCATTATTGCTTCTCTTCTATTGGACATTCTGCTGCATTCAGATTCTGAGACATATAAAACAGTACCACTGCTGTGTTGTTGCTTTTTCCATAGGTATAAGTAAGCATTTGTTAAAACTGCTAAAAATGGCAACGTACCAGAAGACATTAAAGCCCAAATTTATCTTCATGTGACCTAATTGGATAATTCTGGTAAAAAAAGAAGTCCATCTTTCCTTCCTCCTTCTACTTGAACTGACTCGGAAACTACCCTGTCTCAGTAAATAGGAAAATGACAGATTTTGTTTCCACTTTATTTTTATTTATGCTGTAAATGCTTTGTGTCTTGGTACTACCATCATCCAGCTAAGACTGGACACGAGATACCAGAACACCATAGGCAGTTCACACAGTATTTGCTGCCCAGATTTTCAGATCCAGAAGGTTTGAACAGTCCAACCGGATCCTTGAAGGTATTCAGACTTTTCCTATTTTTTCACTTTTTTTTTTTCTTTTTTAGTTTAAAATGAATTGTCAAAGATTTTGAGATTTACCCACCACTAGTTTAATCCACATTTTGTTCTGTCTTGCTGTTTTGTGTGCATTGTGACTATATAACACATTTGAGACCCAGTTGGAATGAAGAATTTTAAAGATTTCATAAAAGTGTATTGGAATAAAAGCTATATAACCAGGTTCTAGTATTTGCTTTCACAAAGACTAGTGAGCTATACAATTAACAGCTGTATATGCAGCCTTTTAGCATGAGTGCAACATACATAATTTAAACCTTATTATATCATACATAATATATGTTTTAATCCATACTTACAATATTTGGATTTTCTTGACATTCAAACTGCTAAATAAGGCTTTCAATATAACTTTAGAATGTAACCTTAGTACACATTAATCTTCCCAAAAACCTAGCATCCCACCTTTTACTCACAATTAAATACATATTTATTGATAAATACTAAATGAAAATAAACTATGTAACAGTTAATGTATTGAATGCATTTCTTCCATCTCATTCAGTAAGCATATCAGATCTGGCTAAACCTCTATTTCATAAAATGTCAATTTTTCACTGTCAAAATTCAATTTACTGGCAAAAGGACAAAACATTTAGAAACAAGCTAGTTTTATCTTTTCTTACAATAGTGTTCCCAACTTAATAATTGGATTTTATCATTGCTTATCGCTGTGTGAGAGAAAAAAAAAACTAATATGAGGAAAAAAGAAAATAAAAAATAGTATATACTTCAGGCTAGAACATTACCACACTTATTTTAACTTCCAACCAAGTTATCTGAATTACTGATTATTTAGCAAATGGAGAGGCACATTCAAACACATTAAATCACTGAGAGCGGTGACATGCTCCATATAACTTACCATGAAGCTCATAGTGAAAAATATAAAAGTTACTGCTAGAACACCTCTGGAACAGAAAGGCAGAAGGATGTTCAGTAGGATTCCTTTCCTCCTTTGCAGCTTTTCCCTGGGGTCCAGGGAGGTTGTTTTTGGCTGGCTGAGTGACTGTGACATTGCCCAGGACAGTTCAAGCAGAGCATCTCTGCTGCTCCCACCCTGCATGCCAGATGTATCTTTTGGGTCCAGCCAGCAAATTTCTTCCCACAGCTGATGTTGATTTTGCTCATCAGAGCTGATGCTGCACAAAAAATTTCCCCTCTCCAGCTTCTGAGAGATGACAAATGAAGCTGGCAATACTCATATCACACAGCATCTGGTTTATGAACTGTTGAATTTCCTGTTTCTCATTCAGCATTTAGGTGATGTCACATTATGAGAGAAGACCTAAGAATTAAGACTAAATCACATTTTTTTAGCTAATCATCACTCTGCCCACAAACACCATTTACAGTGAATTCACTTTTCTGTAAAATAAGCAGAGTCTGTATTGAAGAGGCGATATGGAATGGTATTTGTGGGTATCTTAAAACCCAGGTAAGAACAACTGATCTGACAAAGAAAAAAAAATTCCCATTGACCTGAAAAAGATTCAGGATCTTATTCAGATCTTCTTCAAGTGCCTCAGAGCAACAAAGATACAGACGACTGTGACACTTTTTACAGTAGAGGAACGGGTTTGTCTACAGGTAACATTAAGATATCTGCAAAGCAATGATGTAGCACTCTCTGCACTGCAGTTTCTGCTTATGTAAAGGAAGAAAGCAGTGACATATGCCAAACCACATCACCTGCTGGAGACCGGAGCATGTGTGGCCTCTGTGTGTATGCACACTTGAAAGTAGATGAAGATTCCTGCTAAATGAGTGGTAAGACTCCTGCTGAATTCATCATTTCAGGTTCAGAACCACATAGCAGAAATTAAATAATTTCCCAATGTCCTCCGTGAAATGTCTGATACAGAAGCCAACCTTCTTCCTTCCTCAGACACTAAGGGGACCACAAGGGACCCCAAAAGCAATGATATCTGTGATTTCCTGAACTGTCCCTGAGATGTTGTGGTGACAAAGCATCAAATACAACTTGTGCTTTATTGTAGAATTCGGGAGCAGCAAAAAACTCAAGAAATTAACTGTTTGGGAACAAATATCTTAAAAGATGAAGCCTTGTGTTAGCTCTTGTGTTCCTACTTTTCAGAACCAGCCCATCCTAAACTAGCGGCTGTAGCAACACAGATTTCAAAAAAGCAACCACAAAGCAACTTCAAATGGGAGTTGTGCAACCTGAATTTACAGGAAATGACTGGGGAAAATACAGTTCTTTGGCAAGGTGACATCAGTATGGAATTAGAGATATCTAATTTAATAGTGATGAGCAGAAAGTCAACTCATCATAAAAGTTAAACATCCATCAACAAACAATCCTCAAATCACAAAGCTCCCTAATACAGCAAAACCACTGACAATAATATTGAAGCTTGCTTTTCAAAATCTGTCAAGGCAGCAGCAATTTATTCTATTATAAGACAAAGAAGAAATTTTAGGAAGAATATTCACAAATCCCTACAGACATTTCCATTATCTGTCACATAGCTGGGAAAGCTGAAAATCTAGCAAGTGAATAATATCCACTCTTATGGGATGATTAGGTGGATTTTGTTGTTACAGTTCTTAAAAGGGTACTTTAACAAACAGCTTGAAATGCTATAAAGTTTGCATTTATTATAGGCTAAAAGCTAAAAAATAAACAGCTACTGAATTTGTGTTAGTTTGTTGAACTTAACTCATTACTTGACAGATTGTTAGAGGACAGTCTGTAAAGTGCTTTGAAAATGGGAACAAATGCAGTATACTTGGTAAACTAGAAGTAAGAAACAAACCAAAGTTAATGTGGTCAGTGACATGCTAGAAAAATCAATAGCTGCAACATGGATGGTATAACAACATATGCCAGTGTTTGCAGTGCATTTTGAAATCTTTGAAATCTTAGAAAGTTTTCTTATTAGATACTAATCAACTACAACTGTTAATATTAGTGACCCTAACTTGTTCAAATTGCAGAGCATTTCAAAGAAAGAATGCAAATATTTTTGACAGGTAAATAAAATCATTGCATTGTTGATCTTTGAAAATATTAAATTTGTTTTCCTTTCTTATAATGTTAAAGCTATACAAAATGACTTCAGCAAAACCAGGAATTTAAGTCAAGTCTAAGATATTAAAGAGGCTGTCAGCTTCCTACCACTTATAGCCAAGAATAAGTTTCACTGTGATTTCTAGTTGAATGGCCACATTTTTTAAATGCTTATATAATTAACAACTGCAAGTAAAAAAATACACTAATTAAAAAATCAAATTTTTGAATGAGTACTTGAACAAGTGAACTACAAAAATATATTAACTATTCCACAACAACAATTCAAAAAGAGAGAGGTAACATTGTTTTGCAAAACAGAATTTGTGGCAGTTATAAGCAAAGAGTAAACATCGAGACTGCACTCCAAAATATACTTTGGTTATGAAAATAATGCGGGACCGAATAACTTTGTTAATTTCAAACATCTGACTTAAAAGACCAGACTGCTGCATCACTGTTACATGAAACAGTTAACCACATTTTCTTTCAACAGGTTTATTCAAAACGTAAGATATATTCTTTTTCTTGGTATTTTATTGAAGAATTATTGTTTATGCTTTAGAGATTGGGCAAATCTCTATGAGGAATCTAATGTAAAGGTAAACATACAAATAAAATGCAAATATTGGAATCAAGATATTTTTCAATGTTGCTCAAAAATGGCTCCTTCAAATCAATGTGAGACCTGTGTTTTCAAATGCTAACACAGGCATGATTCCTACTACTGCTGCATTACTGTGCATCAGCTGCTGGTGTTTCAAATTCTCTGGAAAAGAGAACTTAACCACTTATGGCTCTGCTAAGTCATTTATCTTTCTATTAAGCACTATAAACTGAAATACCTCAGAATAGATATAAAATAATCTGTCAATAACAGCATAATGATAATTTTCTATCAATTGCAAGTGAGAATTCTTCAAGAGGTGTTATTAAAAGGCAATGCTTTTTCCTTATAATACTTCCATTATGGTTGGCAAACATCATTATACGCATAAATTGACCATTTACTTCATGAAAGTATGAAGGCAATTGTGGTTTAGACAAATCTTTTAAATAACTATTGATGGAAAATTTGAAAACAAATAGAAGCCACTTCTAGTCATGTAACATCAATAATATGTTCCTACTCAGCACAAAATATTCACTTCAACCATTGTTATGCAATGCCAGGACAAGTTAGACAGTATGAAAGTAGAGAAAACATTTTCTTTAACTCATAAAACAATACTACGAGATATTCTTAAAACAATATAGTTTCCTATTTAAAGATACTGTTTTTTTCTGTCAAGGCTGCTGTTGTCATTAGTTCCTAATGTTCACTGAGTTTGCTACCAATGGATTTTTGAAAAACAGAGAACAGAAAGTACACATTGTGCCAGAGGCACCGAATTTATTACAGTGTCTAACAATTTCCTACTTTTGCTAATACTGAAGATGTCAAAGCTTTTTTCAGTTAGTTGTGTGCCAAGAATGACACACATAGAGAATTATCAAAGCAATGATAAGTCTTAATCTCTGATAACCTCCAAAGATAAAGTCTATTTACAAACAATTTAAGTTTCAGAAGGAAAGGATGTACATGAACATTAGTCTCAGTTTATGTCATCTGTTTAAACACTTGGATATATGTTTAAAGAAAAAAAAAAAAAACCACCCTGAAAAACAAAATGTAGATTACAAATTTACAGTAATGTAATGTAAGGTGTTTTTCCTCTGTAAACGTATACATGACCCACACATGCATTTTATACCTTTACACTAAAACACCTTGTTGATTCACTCTTGCTGAGGAATCATAATGTTTCTTATAGATGCACTTCCAATTTTATGCAATACAATTTTTATGTACAGAAATGTTTTGGTAGTATCTTGCAAACAGATGACACTAATTGACTTACATGTATCCAATCTACCACATACTGAAGTTGCATTTCAAAATAGTTGTCCTTCGTAACTTTCACTGCATTTAGGTTGAGATTTGATTGTAGCAGCAGGAACAACAGTAGATCTTCAAAATGTAATCATGTTTTTCAGTGGTGTGCATCACTTATTAACTTTTATTTGATTTCCCTCTGGCACCCACAGCTCCAACAAATGTTATCTTCTTGTTCAGTTTTGTCAAGATCACAAACCTGGCAACAAGTGCTGCAGCTGAGATTCTCACCAAATGAACAAACCTTTGAACTGTGCTGTAGCTGCTCAGGTGCAGCGAGTCCTGTCCTGCATTAGAATACCCGGTTCAGAAACTGGAATAGCTGAAAGAACCTGAGTGACTCAAAGGAGAAAAAGAAAATCACAATCTCTGATTTGTACCAGAACACACATTTATCACATCTTTTGCTGTACATTACAAAAGAGAAAGCTTTCTGTTCTCCTAGGATGACAAGGGACTTTGCTTGATAGCTTCTAGCTGAGGGTGGGTGCTTGTTTCGTTTTGTTTTGAAGAAGAAACATATAAGCCTATATTAACACAATTATATCTTCTTGGAAATATTTCATTTCTTCTTGGATAATGTCCAAAATCTATTAATTACCTGCCTTTTTCTCATTATTGTACAGGAATTAAAGATAGATTGATAACCTAGACAGACAGATAAGATTTGCAAATGCAACTAATATTCCATTAACTAAGTTTCTGGACAGATGATATAAAATTAAAATGTACATGAATTTCAATGGGTAAAAGTTTTTCAGACTGACTCACCCAAAAAGCAAATAATTTTTAGAAACCTTGGCCTTCCAAGTGAATTGAATAAATCAAGACATACCGTATGGAATTAATTTGGCTTGTTTTTCTACTCAGAGAATGTGTCAGAAAAGGTTTCTCTGTCATTGAAGTTTCTTTATTAGTTCAATTTATTATGGGATTTTTGCTAGCTTTTTTGAATCTATGGAAGTACTTAGGAGTAGTTCAATATTAATATTCATTATTCAATATATTTTAATTAAAAATATTGAATAATTTGGTAAAATTATTTGAAAAGCATGGAATACTTTATTCTCACCAACAAGATGAATCCTCTGTCTAGGTACTGGTCCATAAAAAGGTTTTGAATTTAAATTTGTCTGAGGAAAAAGACTAGAGAAGTACTAAGACTGACATACCCTTTCCTCTTTAAGCCATGCAGGAATTAGCTGATGCCTGTCTAATAAAAAAGCAATTAACACTATGAATTTGAGAAGATTGGGGTTGAAATACCTGTAAAAATAATGTTCTGAATAACTGAAAGCCTTCCTAGAGATGTTCTTAAAGGACACACATGAAATCTTTTTTATAAACTGATTCTTTAAATGTTTCCAAGACTTAGCATTCTCAAGTATTTTTGTATAAATGAAGTTTGGAAGCAATTATGGTTTGTTGTTTTTTTTTTTTTTCCCACATAAACTATAGACTTCTTGACACTTATGCACTATACCCTCCTCCTCCCTTCCACAGTCTCCCCCCACTCAAAAAAAGAAATAAAAGTGGAAGCTAATACGTTTTACTATATTAGAAGTGGTGATCAGGTTCCATTTGCTGCCATCGATAAAACTTCAGAAATACCAAAAAAATCACAATAAGTATTATATTAGAACTATATAATCCTTTTCTAAAGAATTCTTCACATACTTTCTACATACGGTAGAAAGAAAACCACCAAAACCCTCCTAAATTCAAATATACTCAAAGACAAGCTCCTGTCTTGAACATCAGATTCAGGTACACTTAATTAGAGATTTCTGTCGTGTGGTTTTTATTGTTATTACTTTTTGTTTTCTTGCAGTTGGAAATTAAAACATATAACAAAATATGACATAATATTAATACTAATATGATGGGGAAATTGCAGCTCAGATTTTCTCACTGAAAGCTGAAGATTTAGATTAAAGAAAATATTTGTGAATACATGCTAAATCTTTTATAGTAACGACTTTTTGTGCTAATATCACCAACACTGGGGACTGCAATGGTGACTGAAAATCACGATGCAGATGCTATCAAATTCTCAATCCATATTTAATAACTATAATAGAAATAGAATCTACCTAAAACAGTTCCATGGCACTTATTATAATGTTGTCTGAATGTCAATATATTTGAATTTATGACACATGTTAGGGGAGGAAGTCATTGTCTGTAACCACAAGCAAGAAATAACTTCCAAGCCTACCCTGAGGAGAATATATTGGGTCCCTTAATAAAAAAATAAAACTGTAACTAGGCAGTGATTAATGATTTGCAAGTTTGCTGGTGACACCAAGCTATGTGACACAGTCAACATACTGGAGGGAAGGAATGCCATCCAGAGGGACCTGGACAGGCTTGAGCAGTGGGTCCGTGCAAATCTCATGAAGTTCAACAAGGCCAAGTGCGGTGTCCTGCATGTGGGTCAAGGCAATCCTATGGCTTCAGAGCAGCCCCAAGAAGAAGGACTTGGGGGTGTTTGTGGAAGAGAAGCTCAACATGAACCAGCAATGTGCACTTACAGCCCAGAAAGCCAACCATATCCTGGGCTGCGCCAAAGGGAGTGTGGCCAGCAGGGCAAGGGAGGTGATTTCTGCCCTCCTACTCTGCTATTGTGAGACCACACCTGGAGTACTAGGTCCAGATCTGGGGCCTTCAACATAAGGAGGGCATTGATCCATTGGAGT
Source organism: Arenaria interpres (assembly GCA_013399435.1). Lineage (NCBI taxonomy): Eukaryota > Metazoa > Chordata > Aves > Charadriiformes > Scolopacidae > Arenaria > Arenaria interpres. The sequence continues at coordinate 27,901 of VXAK01020643.1, forward strand.
GGGTCCAGAGAAGGGCCATGAAGATGATGAGAAGGCTGGAGCACCTGCCCTATGAAGACAGGCTGAGAGTGTTGGGTTATTCAGCCTGGAGAAGAGAAGACTCCTTATACAGAAGAGAAGATGCTCCTTACAGTGGACTTTCAGAATCTGAAGAGGGCCTACAGGAAA
>VXAK01020644.1:8134-21779 GCA_013399435.1 Arenaria interpres
TCTGCTCTCCAAAGAGTGCCTACCTTAGGGCAGGAAACCTCTAATCATTTTGAAAATAAACTTGCTGGTTTTAGTTGGAATGATGGTACCTGCCACCAGGGAACTGAACTGACTACCTTTTAACCATATTAATGTGTGGAATGCATTACAATAGAAAAGCAGTCCCATCGATAAGCACTTTAAGAACCAGTTAGGTATTTTTAGTTTGTAGGCTATTTCTGTTCTGACCCTTCTTACATCCACAGCCATACATTATTCCTACGTATCTCACACTAGCACTGACACCAGTACAAAGGGCAGCAAGAACAAACACCTACAGCACATGGCAAATTAACAGAGGAATTAGACATCTGAAGTCCAAAGGAAGTAGAAACCTCAACAGTTTTTGGCCATTTGCAGCCCAATTTAGTTATCACATTCACCTGTTCAGATTTTAAACTCCTCAAGAAACAGAATGTCCAAGCACCTGTAGAACACTTAAGTTGTCCAGCTGTAAGGGCCCAGCCAGTGATTTTTCACAATTTGGATGGACTCATTAAGACAACAGATCCTACTAAAAATTTTTAGTCTTTTGGAGGAATCTTGATTACATTCATGTCAGTTAAACAATACTATTTCAATCTCCTTTGTCTAACCACATGATGAACACAGAACAAACATCTGGCCCTACCCACACCTCAGCATAGACGTAAAATCCCATCCATTTATATTCTTACTCTAGTGACTAAGACTTAGAACTACCTCAAGCAGTAGTTCTGCTTACCAGGATGTTGTTATCTCAGCAGGAGTAGGAGTCTAATTTGGACTCAAATTTAAAAGCCTTTTACAATACATGAGTTTCCCAAAAGCTATACTGAGCCTTAAGTCTTACTGAAGTTTAAGTCAGCCCACCCTACTACTACTCTCCTTGCTGCCCAAATATTCCCCATTTATTTGGGTAATAGTGTATGCAAAAAGGGGATTAAGTTCTTCCATTCTCATCTCAGTTTACTCTGGAGACCTTTCCTGTGTTTCAGGGGGTGACAAACTCAGGGGTTTATGGAGACAGAATCTGCAACTTGATTTTAAGACAGAACCCCACTGCAACTCATTCTGCTGCATTCTATGACACTGCATGGCACTACAAGCAGATGCTTTTGAGCAATGAGTTACTGTTTTGACACGGTTACAAAAAATAACTTACTAGGGACACAGCCATCCTCATGCCTGCTGTAATCTTAACTAGTCAGAGTTGTAGCAATTCATTGCCCTATTTTAAACAACTTACCCCTCCTAGCCTAAATGCTTCCATAGTTTTGTATTGATTCCCTTTTAACATCTTCTAGGGACACATTTTGTAGAGACTACATTGCATCAACATATTTCCTAAGCCTGAAAAATTAAACTGCCAACTGCCATGTCCCATAAGGGAAAGACCTGGATAGAAATAAACTAACTCTGCTTTAGCAAAGTTCATCCTAGAAACCTCTCCCCTTCTTGTTTATCCTTCTCATCATAAATGGGATACTCTCTAGTAGAGAGACGGGTAACACTAATGGATAATTCTGCATGTAGTAAGAGTGTCCAGCCTAGCTCACCAGATTATCAAGGTAACGAGTCTTTTTAGGAGGAAAAGTATCCCACCTAGCATGCAAAGAAAATAATTTAAATAGCCACTTTGATAATTACACAGCATGGAATTTCAGTGCTTTTCCTTTGTTGTCACAGGTCTATAGCAATATGTACAACAGAAATTCTTAATAGAATCTATTAAGGCAAAAATTCTTGTTCCGTTTACAAACATAAGGATTTAAACAACTTGTTGAGATCACATATTGTTGCTCACTGGTAGATCCAATAGCGCATTCAAAAAAAAGTAAAAACTGAGCCTCATCTTCAAGAAAAGAAAATAAGGCATGAGAAGAAAAAGTGACTTGCTTGAGATCTACAGAAGGGTCTCAATCCCTTCTTACATCTCTCAGTCCACATGGCTTCTTGCACTTGATTATATATTCTCTTAACAAGCTTTAACTCTGGTGCTCTATTTCTCAATTCTGCTGTCATGGTCGGCATTACAGCTGAACATCCTCCTCCTGAATTAAATACAAGATAATTTTCCACTACTGGCTTTACTAGAGACTAACAACTTGAAAACCAGCTATAGAAGCACTGACAGGTCTTGGATTTTATGTTTCTGTTACAATGAAAACACATTTAACAACAGTATTTTACTTTAGATAAACCAAACCTGTTCTCGAAATGAAATGGCAACATTATAAAGAAGGACAAAAATGTACTCTGCAAGCCTATTACACATACCTTACAGCTGGTAATTTCTTCTATTCGTGCTTCAGGTGTCTGTCCTACTTTGTGTCTTACCAATACATACACTGCTTTCACCTTAGGACAAGATCTAAGCAGCTTTTCCAGAAGCACTTTTCCCATGAAGCCTGTAGCTCCTGTCAGGAGGATGTTCTTTCCTTCATAGTATTCGGGGATGGAAACCATTATGACCTTAACAAAAGTTAAAAACAAAAGTATATTAAAGAATTTGTAGGAGTTCAGATTTACAGAAGATATAAACAAACAGACCAGATGCAAACATTCAATCTCACACCTGAAAGAAGTGTTTAACGGCCTTTTTTTTTTTCACCTACAACCAGCACTTAAAGATGTCTTTTTTCACCACATTCCAAGAGAATCCCACAGGGTGACTACAGTCATCCCGGATCTTCTTGTGAAGTGCCCCTGTTAACAGTGTCTTGAGGAATTAGACACTCAGCCTAGCAAAATAGCTCAACTTAGTCTATTTTTACCTCTATGTGCACGGTCCTTTACCACTCTAAGTGGCTGTTCCATGTAAACTAAAGGTCGTATCATCAAAATATAATCACAAGTAGATACTTCAAATACGTTGACAGAAGACAGGGAGCCAAGCATCTGCCAACTGATGGCCCTGGTATTTTGCCTATGTCAGCAAAGTCTCCTGTCAGCGTTAGGCTGAGCCTTCCTACAAATTATGCTAGGCCAGAGAGACGGTATAGTTAGTTGCTTAGCATGAGATCTGCTGGTTTATACTGATTACAAAAAAATAAATACAGTTTCACAGATTACACAGGTTTCCAACCTTTTCATCAATTAACTCCGTTGGGTTTTTTTCCTCCCAAATAAGCGATTAGAATTCTCACACAAACTAAAGATTTGAGTTAGCCAAATATACCTCCTAATAAAATGAAGGGCAAGGGATTGTTACTCAAATCCAACACAAAGCTCAAGTGTGTTGCACGTTTTGCTTCAGTAAGTTAACTATGACAATTGTTATTTCTTTCCCCTCCCTTAATCAACCACTTGGAAATTATGCTGAATTCTAGATATTGGAAACTAAAAGACTTTCTAAGGACAAATATACTGCTGCTTCTCACACTAATGTGGTCTTTGTCCATGACCTTTAGAACTCACCTGCGCCTCGGGCAAGAGTTCAAGCCATTCTGTTAAGTCCAATATACCAGCATCTTTACCGCAACACTTAAGGTTTAGTTCTACTGTAGAAGACTATAGCATATGGATACAATTCTAGCATGTTTTAGCAATCTTTCTAATTAGACTTATAGAAGTAATAAGCTGATGTACTGAAAGTATAGTTATATTCTCCTTGAGCAGATCCACACACAAACCATTATGACCAAAAATGACCAAAAGGGACAGATTCTGTAAGACCATGATACTAAAAAAACCACCACACAACAACAACAAAACCAAATCAAAAATTAGTTTCCTTAAAGAGATGGAGTGTTTCTTAAGCAAGGAAGAATTAACAACCCTGAACAGGATGAGAGCCTTTCTTCATCTATACCCAAGAATAAAGGAACACAACTACTAAACATGCTTAGCTCTTTTGAAACAGCAAGCTACTGCAAGCAGGAACTACATACAAAATTTTGTACATTAGGAGTGAACCACTACAGGCTTATTTTGCACTTTCTGCCTGAAAATTAAGTATTTTGGAATGCATGTCTACATCATATGATGTGGTAACCTCAGTCTGCAAACCTCTTCATGTGGGAAGAGTCAGTCTTTGATTATATAAACACAGCAACCTTTCTACAACACCCAGTACATGGGCTACAGTACAACACATCTTTCTAAAGGCTAGAGTGATGAAAAAAGTTACGCTGCCAGCAGAAGTATCTGTGTTGCTATGGTCCAGCCTTTTAGCTAACCAAAAAATCTGGTAATATTTAGGGTCAAAAAAAAAAAAACCTAGAAGCCAGAATAGATCAGAAAGTTTCCTGCCTCAGTTTTTTCTGACCATAGTCCTTTGAATATGAGGTTGGTATCAGAAAAAATACATTTCTCCTGAAACACTTACAGAATACCAGACGTACAAAATATCCAGATCCAAAGCTATGATTAAGTATAGTGATTAAATGGTTTCAGTTAAAAACAAACACGAACATACATAACTGCTCACGTTCACAAGTGAGAGGCAGCAACACCTATATGTCTGCAGTCTATGCAGGATAACTTTTTTTTTCCAGAAGGATTAACAGAAATGTTTCCTGTGAGAAACTCACAACACCATTTCCCTTTACCCTGCTCTTTGACAATCAGCCTCTGGTAAACTTTATTCATAACAATTTTCCATATTAAGTTTGTCTTCTATTTCCATTCCTCTAGAAGATTCCAGCTAGAAAACAGAATTTGTGACATTTACAGAAGGATACACTGCTGCCAAAGTTACAGCAATAAATACCGGGATTGTGAAGGAACTGCCTAGAAGCACCAAATTTGAATTAAGGGTGAAAAAAAATATGTACGGAATTTAGGTGTGAACGAACAAAGTCTGAAATCAGCAGCCTATGTTTGACCTATTAGAAAGAAAGGCTATCTCAACTGCAGGAACAGGAAAGAATGTTCCCATTCTCCACCTACTTTTCCCTGCCTTCTCTGAGAACGCATCTCCACATGCCAGGTAGCACAGCCTAGCTGGCAACTCCCAATTTCAAGGTCAGAAGAGACTTATCACACAGGTATAACAATACCTGTGTTACCTTTTAAAGTTCTTTATGGCAACAAATTACTGAAGAACTGTATCACTGTGTTTAAAAAAACCAACAGCAAAAAACACAGTTAAGAAACAGCCTTAGTTCCCAGTGGAAATTTAGTCTGACCTCTAACACATAACAGGCTGGATTAGGTCCAGAAAAAATACCTACCTTACAAGACAGCATAACCAAATCAAATTTTGTGTTTTAAGGTTGATATTTAAGTGCCAGCAATCATTTTATCCAGTTTTAAAGTGAAACTTGTTTGCATTGTTTGCAATAGCTGCTATTAACCAGCAATACACATTTTCATTAATTTTCCAATGACTTGTTAACAGCTACCTCTTCAAACGTGCAGCTAGGTAACTCCTATCAAACACAAAATCGTCTAATGCACACTTTGGAATACCCGAATCCCTGTATTGTAACTATTTTTGAGCTAATAACAGTCAAGAAAAAAAAACTGACAGCTGAAAGTATTAGTAAGAACTGTGTAAAGGATTCTTGCTCTAGAACTGGGATAATCAAAATTACCAGGTGACTTGCAGGGATAAACAGCCTTTGGTAGAGGAAGCGTCTGTTAAGCTGCTACAGGGAAACTGATGCTAGGGTACTTCTAAATTCACAGGTTCAGGGTTCAACCAATGGCGACACTTTGAAGATACTGCTCATTTGAAGGGTGCTGTCCTTTGATAAATCAAGAGCTCCTAAACAACTTCAGTAAAAAAAAAAAAAACCACCACCACACCATACCACCCCACACTCCAGGATCCTAGCCAACATTCCCCATCTTGTAAAAAAATGCTAGTGTCCAAGGCTGAGCAAGTGCTATTATGGAGCAAACAACGGCAACTCTGTTTGCCTTCACAGCCACCGCAGCAATATTTAACTCATTGCTTCAAACACAGGTCTCTGACTCTCAAAACAAGGACAGTTCTGTTTTTAACAGGAAAAAGATAAATTCTCAGATTTGTCCAAACACAGATCAAGATGCTTAGAAGACCTGCTTCTCAAGCACTAAGAAAACCTGCTGCAGTTCCACTGAATGTTTAAAACCTAAATCCAGCAACTAGAAAAAGTGTGCATGTATGTCCTTGTTAGAGATTAAATGATCTGTTTTCTAGTTTATCACTGGCAAACTTTAGGTCAACAACACACTCTCTCCAAATTCAATCATATTGAGATTATCACTCACAGGAAATAGAAAACATGTATTTCCCAACTTCTCAAGCATCAGCAACTACTCACAAAGTCCTGCAAAAATACAGCCTGACAAACTAATTTCCCCCTTCCCTCCAACAACTTGAACCTAGTACTAGCAGCAGTACAATAGAAAAGAGTCTAAAAAGTGGAAGAAACATTATTTGAATGTATATTCAAGAAATTAATTCCATCTAGTCATCAAATCTAGAGGCACCAAATATTTTTAAACAACATACACACATGCATCCACACCAGGCAAAAATCATGACAGAAGTCCCTCATATAGAGCTTTAATTGCCACATTGCAAGGACACTATAGTGAGCCAAAAAGAGAAAAAGTCTAGGAACTGGAAAAATCGGAGAGATTCAGCCAACAAAGGAAGTAATATTTAACTCATCTAAACAAGGTTACTGCCAGAAAGACAAGCCTGGGTCATATCATGATACCATGTCTCATTTTATTTGGTGCCTTATTGCCACAAAAAGTAAATCAATGAATGTTATCAGCAGAATGTCCACATTTTCAACCACCACAAGGGTCAACGATCCACCCTATTTGGACAATACCTATCTAGTGTGTCACCAAAGCACGGTAGTTTGTTTGTCCTCACGGTCCAAGGTTATATCCACTGAGAAACCTTATCTGTGAAAGATACTGTTTTAAAAGATTAGTAGAGACTGAAATGATAGAACAGAATATTTCCCGTTATAAAAAGCTTTTGGTGTAACATATCCTTAAAGCATAACTATTCCAAACTTCACACACACCTGGAAGATTTGGGATTCTTCCCACAGCTAGGAGAAAGACAAGCTTGCCTGTGTTTTAGACTTCATCAACATTCTTATCTACTCTCTGCAAGGTCATTTTCTTTACTAGCTGCAAGCCACAGTCCCCTGCAGGATAAGCCTGCCAAGACAATTTAACACATCTCCAGGAGCTGGAAAAGACACTGCCAGGTTTGGAAGCTAATTAGAACAGCTAAGTTTTGAAGAACTATCAAAATGAGTCCACTAATTTAATATTAGCTAGCCAGCCTTTGGCTTACACTGGGTGGTATGCCAGACAGTAAGTGTCTCGCTACACACTTTCCAGACAAGTAGCTGCAGTGTATACCTACATGCCTTTATCGACAATCTCTACAAACAAGTGAAACACAACAAAACTAAATCAATCTGAAAGATTATGCCTATGTCATCACAGCTGCAGTAGAAATTCCACCAGAAGACCCAAAGCTGTATGTGGACTATGGCGAACTTGTGGCTGACAGTCAGTATACTAGAGAATTTCTGAAAAATAACAATAGACATTTCAAACTAGTTATATTCTTCACTCCTGAAAACATTAAAAGAGACTAATCTACTACCAATTAAGAGATTTGTCCACTTCAATTTATCTATTGAAACACCATACCAGTTAGTGTAACTAATACCGTGATGTCAGAGTTTACATAAGTAAATGTATAGATAGCCTTATGTCCACAAATAAAGTACACTTGCTTTTAAAAAAACAATTCTGCTCCTCACTATTCTTAACTACAGAAATATGCTAGATACTGAAAGTCTTCTTCCTGGACTGTATGCTCCTCAAGTTACATTCCTCCTGGATATAATACTATATATACATTCAAGGTAAGGAGCATTACTGAATTGAACTGATTTAGGCGAGACTTAAGTAATATTGCATATGACCTATTTAACAGCACTCCATCATTCTGATACCAAGATCAAGATTGATACCAGACACTGAAGTAGTTCTGTAACCTCCTTTAAGACAACAGTGCCAAAAAACAAGCACGGCATTTACTCAGCTGCTTCAGGAAGACAGCGAATTTGGACCAACTAACCCATGACCACTCATTAATTTATTAGCAGAATTCAGCCCAACTCAGAAACTATTTCATTTGCCATTTGAAAACAGGCTTGTGAAAGCAAGATACTTTAAAGCCAGGGCTGTGCCTGAAATCATGAGGTCATTAACCTCTCCTTATCCTTTAGTCTTCCTGAGGGGAACGTGACCTCCATGTGTGCCACTGCTGACTTGATCTCAGCAGAACTTTGTCATTAGAAGTATTTGATGCATGAGGTTACACAGATACTGCTGACGCACACATGCACACACCTTCTGTCAGCCAAAATTCTGATTTTACTACAAATTTCCATTCCCTTATGCTCTTATTCAGAGGCATTCTCTATCAGATGACTTTGAAATTACTTTTGAGTAATTTTTTTGAGTCACAAAGTACTGGAATGGTCTCTCAATTTGCTGTAATTCCATTTATTTTACAGTAAGTCCCTCCCCTGAAAATTAATTAAAACAAAGTAAAAGGTTTTTACTATCCCCCTATTAGGCTGTAAGTTGATGTTTTTCTGAATTGGTTACTGTTTGAGTTTAGTCTTCAGGTGCATGTTGAAGGGGAATCTCTTTTGATAGAATTAACCTCACTTCTCCAAATTGCACAGAAGGCATATATCAGTTCAGAAATTAAGTTATGACAGCAAAGCACATGCCACATAAAAACATTTACTATACTCCATCTCCAGTCCATTTGGAAACACGTTTAACACATTTCCAGAGATTTTTCAAACAAGTTTTAAGAAAACAAGAGGCAGGTTCAAGAGGTTCAAGATTTGCTGCACAGGATCATAGTTCCAGATCATTTTATCTAAGTTAATTAGAAATCTGCATTAGATTATCTTACTTGTGCTTTTGGTTATGAAAGGACTACTGTTTCCTAATTGGATATTAGGAAACATTTCTTCACTGAAAGGGTTATCAAGCATTGGAATAGGCTGTCCTGGGAAGTGGTTGAGGCACCATCCCTGGAGGTGTTCAAAAGACAAGTAGACATGGTCCTCAGGGATATGGCTTAGTAATTTTTAATTCCTATTTCTTATTTATTTTTTTGTCAGAGTTAGGTTGATGGTTGGACTAGATGATCTTTAAGGTCCCTTCCAACCTAGACGATTCTATGACTACAAGATAAAGCCTCAGTGTTTATCAAGATAGTTGCATAAATCATGATTCTTCAGTTAACCCTGAAAGGAGAACAAAACCTGTGTGAAGAACCTACCTACATAACGAACAGAGCAACACTCACAGTTGACTACTATCTAAACTGCTAAAGCTACAAGATCACTCAATTCTTACTCATTGCATTAAGAAAAATAAGCCAGGGGCATCAATTTAGCCTTCATACAAGTATGTTGATACCCAGTTCAGGTTATCACTAGGAAAAGTCTCAGCAGAAGCAGGAGGATTACTGCTCCAGTTGTTACTGTGATACTGTCATTTTGCCGGGAGGAGAAAGCCAAAAACCAAGTAGAGGGAAAGGGGCAGGGGGGGAAAACAAACAACACTGGAGCAACTCATCAGTTTGTCTATTGTTACTGTTAAGAGACAAATCCACATAATTAAAACCCATTCCTCATATTGATCAGAAAGGGCAAAGGTAACTATCCAAAATCACACTTGCAATTACACTCAGTTCAAAACATCAGAAGGACAAGATAAGCTGAGCTAGTCTTTTACTAGAATTGCCTTGGCATGTATAATTAAGTTTGTTAGCAAAGCATTTACAACCAGAATACTTCATCAAGAACAAAACACCCACAACTCTTATTCCTCCCTTGTTTAAAATTATTATGGAGCCAGAAGGCTTGAGTCTCATGTAACAGCAGACATTACACAATGAATTTGAAGTCCTAAGAACCAACACCTCCAGATACCTTCCATACTTTCCCATACCTTTTACAATTAAAAAAAATAATAATAAAAATCCAAAGTTATCAACCTTGCTGATCCTCTCACCTCCTCTCAACTGGAAAGTTTCAGGTAGCTTAAGGAAGATTTACAGGGAAAATTCATTATTTTTTGGGGTTTTTTTTGGGGTTTTTTTTTTGTTTGTTTTTTTTTTTTTGGTTTTTTTGTTGACAGATCTATGTGAACATTTAATACTATTCACTAACTATATGTCCATTGGAAAAACCTCAAATACTCTTGATCATGTTTCACCAAATCCCAACTTCTAGTGCCTCTGTAGTAAAGCAAACCCATAGTAAGTATACTCACAGCTAGTGAGCTGATCGTTGAACAGCTGTAAGAAGAACTAAGTTTTTAAAACCCTTTGTTAAAATCCTACAGTTAAGTCCTCCATAACTATAACAAGAACCTAATTTCTTAAAGTTTAGGTGAACCACTTCAAAATTTTTCATCTGAAACTGCAGTCAAATATAACATATTAACATGGTGCAATTCAATGGCTTTCCAATGCAAATCAATAAAGGTATTTCTTCTCCTATTATGTTCCTGCAGAAATTCCCACTAATTCTTCTGAAACCCAAAAATAACTAGTTTACCTGAAAACTGCTCTATCAGGTTGCATTTGAAACCTAATCATCATCTTTAAAAAAAAAAACAAACCACAAAACAAAAACCACACACAAGTATGCTTTTCCTTTTTTCCAATACATGTAGAACAAAACCCTGTCAAAAAAATAAAGGCTCATTTTCACAACTTCCTTATCTTTAAAAATAGCTTAAACACACACAGTAAAAGCAAACCCTACTAACAGATTGCCTACTTGTCCTACAAAAGGACAAATACAAGTGAACACCAATTAAACAGGATGCATGAAACCTCTCTCTTCCTTCTCAGAAGGATAGAGGTATTTACTCCACTATATATTGATCACTGTACACGCTAAGGGCTCCAACCTTAAGGTCTGTGTAAACTAATGCATGTGTCATTTGGGTCTATCAATTATAGCTACTGCACTAGAAGCCCTACAAATTTACAAACATCAAGCTGAACCATGACATGTAAAGGTTGACATGATATAGTGAATATGTAGCTACCAACACCAAATGGCAGCTTAGCAAGATCTACTAAGCACAGTCCATCTAATCCCAAAGGAAAAAATTAATCTAATATGGTCACACCTTCTTCGAGAAAGTTTGGAAAAAGCTTTCCAAAGAAGAACAGTTTTATAAAAAGGGTCCCACAGTAAACCCGGGGTTGGAGACGCTCAGAAGAAAGAAAGCAAATAGGAATATCTAGTCTATTCAGAGAGACAGTATTTGTTAGGACTGTTTGCAGCTTCCAAACTTTAGAAGTGCTGAGGCTAAATAAAGCATAGCTGGAGGACTGTATTACTGCAAGGCTCAGAATTAGCAACTGGGAGAAACACTATAGACGTACACAAAGGTACTAACAATGTCTAACCATTAAAGGATTACATGAGGTAAGTCCTCCACCTACAGACAGGGTACCAAACTAACCAAGCACAAGTTTTGATGATATCAGTTCCTTTTCAGAAGTTTTTGTTTGTTTGTGTTAAGTCACCCAGCAGCTCTGCTTCCTGCAGACAAGTAACGGGCATATTGTACTGAACACAGACCCTCCTCAAACACTGAATATTGTGTGACAAAAAACCCAAAACGGATACACAAAACACAAACACAATTTCTGGCTGGAGAAACTAACCAAACGTGGAGTCACTGCAACGATACAGCCACATCTTCAGTGACACCTAGTATGTTCTTCTGGCACTTGCTTAAACTTTCTAAATTGCTGTATAACCATTTTAGTTTGTTATACATTCTCTTCAAGCAGTGGAAGCACAGTGCTTGTGAGGAACTGCGACTTCCTACAAGAGGTAGAACTCAGAAACCGGAAGATGACAAAGGTCCCTTTGCATATAGATGGAGAATCAGTTTGGCCTCTCAGGAGCTATGGTTCTGTGGATGAACTGATTTTACATTCACAGAAGAAATGATAGTACAGGTATTTCAAGACATCTATTACTCCAGCTTTCAAAGATGACCCTCTTAAGCAGGATCACAGCAGAATCAGGAGCTGCACTGTAAAACTGACAGTGATATTCTCTGCTTGCATCTGGCTAGTAGGTATCGTGCATTTTCAAAGTAAGGAACACTAAATACCAAATGAGCAGAAATCCTTTGCTAGTATAAAAGTTACAGTTTTGCTTCAATGCTAACTTTTTACTGACAAGTGCCAGCTGCTCAGGATGATTAAGATGTGGGTAGGTTAAGGTTTTTTTGGAACTACAGGAAGAAAAAATATTTATCATGTCCAGAACATCCCTCTACATTAGACAGTCACACTTAATGGAAAAGAACTGCCCCACTGCGCTTCTACTGTTAAAATTGTCTCTAGTAAAGCTTCATTAGATCTGCAGTCCAGCATAAGGTAAATAAAGACTAAGGACTTGCAGTAAAAAGATACAGATCTAGATTTACATATTATTTCTTAGTTCTGCAATAGCTAAGAGGAAAAAAATCAACCAACATCAAACCTGTAAAGTCAGTCTTTCATACACAGTTGTGGGAGGTTTTGGGTGGGGAAATGCTTGATTTTTAAGGCATCTATATTTGAGGGGAGGGTATAAAAACAGGGTAGAAGAGTAAAGATCCTAAACATAATCCCCAAATTGCTGAAATAATGGGTATGAAGCACGGATGTGATGCACAAACTGGGGAAGCTAGGGGGTCAAGAAATTCTATCTACTACAGTACAAATGGATGTCACGGATAGTAGAACTCTTACATGCTCCAGTTCTCGTTTAATTATTATTGAAACAGTTATTAAAATATCAAAAACGTTCAGTTGCTAATGCTCTTAGGTAGGTTAAATGAAATTAAAGGTTTCTATTTCCATGGGATTCAAGCTGGTTCCAATTACAAGTTTGCTACCAGCGTATCTGCCATTAGCCACATTTCAAGACAGTCTTTCTGTAGATCCACACGGTTCCTGCCCCACGAGGACTCCAAGCCTCTACCCACAGTCAGGGGCTGCTGCACACCCTAAGAGTTATCACAGCTCTCCATCTACTATCTTGGCGCATGGACCCATTGAACCGAGACCCCTGTTTGAAGAGACGGGGCCGTTTCGGTTGTCTTCCCCATATATTCTTCTAAGCGGGGGAGAAACTCGTGGCCTCCTCCTGTAAGTCTATTTGCACTAGCCACAATGACACGGGCTCTGAGAAAGAGGAACTACCGTGGCGGTATGGCCGGAGCTGGGGGAAGCGGAGCTGCCTGGCAGGAAGAGTCGGCGCCCTGCTGCTCACAAGAGGCCCATCCAGCGACGGGCGGGAGAACGAGGGAGAGAAAGGGGAGATGGGTGGTACCCTCCGGCTCCGGGCCCAGCGGCAGGTGGAGCGGGCCGCCGCGGACCCCGGGGCTTTCAGCCTGGCCGAAAGGGTTTGCCCCCCTCTTTTTCTAAGCATCGATCCTGGTAACCCAGAGCTCCTCTACCCGCAACGCGCCTCCGGCCTGGCCGCCTGCCCGCCACCACGACGCACCTCAGAGCTCCCCGCTGCCCGCCCTCCCTCCCTCCCCAGCAGCCGCCCGGAAACGCGCGCCGCCGGCCGGCTCCCTCCGCGCCCACCTCACAGGA
>VXAK01020645.1:3898-29149 GCA_013399435.1 Arenaria interpres
AGCTAATCTGTATTATTAGAATTGTATTATTATGACAGTGTGTTTTTGTAAGTGTGGTATATCTCATCGTAACAGAAATTAGTGGAATTTTTTTTGCGGCTTGAATCAGCCATTTATCCATGATTTTAACATCTAGACTTATATGGATATTAATTGTCAGGTTTTTACTTTCTTATGTTCCCAAAGAAATGTGGTGTCCATAGTAAATGTTGATTTTCAAATAAATATACTTTTAGTGTAGTAGTTTTATATTTATTTATTGCTAAACATTCTGTGCATTTTTTAAAGAAATTGCAAACCTTAATATTTACAAAATTAATAACTTTTATAGTTTTGCATGAAAGTGGAAAACCAATGAATTTATTTTTAGGACTTTCAAAATTCATTATTTATGTCCAGTTCATACTGAATTAAGTGTACCGAGATAGCAACGTGTAATTTTTTTCTTCACAAAATACTTCGTGAATAAATTCCACACTGTAGGTGAAACTGTTGTTATTCACTGTTACAATGCTATGATTTTTTTTTTTTACCTTCTAAAACCTTCCTCATTCTCTGAAACAGAAAAAAACTTAATCCTTTGACTTCTGTTGAACATCTAAGTAGGGTTGCTTTTTAAATATCTTATATGCATTTCCAGAAAAAAAAGGTGACATGGAAGAGCTTTCCTCCGACACATAATTACTGATCTGTTTTTGCATACTGCAGAATGGAATAACGTGGGCAAGGTAACTTGGGTGCTGAAAGCAAACTTTAAAGAAAAGAACATTATCCTTGTTTTCCTTAAAAAAGAAGAGTATGAATTCCAGATTGCTGGTGAAGGCATGCGTTGATTCATTGAACTAGACTGCATACAGTGATTAAAATATTGATTTAAAGACAGTTTATCACTTCTATAAATATCTAAGTAGTGCACTTTCTTTTCCAATTAAGTTAATTTTAGGAGCTATTCCCAAATATTGAATCCTTTTTTCTCTGCTGTTGAAAATAGTGATAAATTATAGAGTTAGCAAGCCTTACATCACTTATGGGGTAATTATTGGAAACTATTTTAAGAGTTGTGGTAGGAGTATATCTGGAAAAAAAATCCTAAGGATCGCTAACCTTGATTGAAGCATGGTAGGTCACACATATAGAATTTACTGTAGTTCTTTATTATATATTTGCTGTAAGAGGTAGGGGGAATACTCTGTATACAGAGCAGGCAACTGTTCAATTTTGGCTAACAAGCTATGGAACACCAAAGAAGGTAGAACTGAATAGAAAAAAAAATAAATAATCTTTTGTCTTCTACATTAGATCAGATTTAAAATCTGTCTTGTCTTTGTTGTTTAAAGCAGGTATCCATAAAGCACAGCAAAGGTATTTGCCAATGAAAAGTGATTCAAGTGTGGAGATGATTGTGAGCTTTTCAGAGTTTGCTTCGTTTGGAATGACAATGTGAAGGGAATGGTATAAAAAGAGGGGTATGGCAGACAAAAGTAACACTGAGGTGGACTGGGATCTTGCTTCTCTGTTGATGTCCAACACTGTCTTCCCCACAGTGTTGTTGGGCAATGCTCCAGTGGTGCAGGAAGTCCTGTGTTCTATCAGTGTCCTCCAGTGGAAGAAGTATTAGCAAAAGAGAGTCCTGTTTTATATTGTATTCTAAAAACATTTTGATGTGTAGGTTAACAAGAGCAAGAAATGCACTTTGGACTTGGAGTTGTTACCAGCTGGAAATGTGCGGTTTGTGCTCTTGGACCAACCTCCAAGAAAGTCTGTCCTTTATGTGAAAGAGTTTTGTCTTTTTAATCATAGGGAATTCTCTTCCCCATGGAACTTTGGGTAGTCATTTAAACTGAAATCAAGAAAGTGCACAGAAGAGAGAGCTCAAAACCAGAATTTTATGCCTTGATCTTGAAATATGTTGCAGCTGAGTGATGAGGATATGAATAATTGAATAACTTCTAGTCATTGCTAGAGTGGAGTAGAGTTTTCCAGCTAACAGAAGAGGTGATAAGTGTTTTTTCTGCAGATGCTGCCAAATACCAGGTTAGCATCAATGAAGAATGTAAGAGTGTTGCTAAGCTACGGAGTAGATTGGCCAATCGTTGATTGAAAAAAAACTTCTACTAAATTATGCGTTCAGTTGTTTTCTTTTGACCATCCCTTATACAGTCTCTTCAGTGGGTTCAACATCAGCTAGCTGTTTGTCTATGAGGGGGTTTTCTTCAAGAGCTTTAAGGCGGTGGCATGATCACAGGAGGCAGTTGGGATGCTTGGGTGGCAGTTGGTACTCTTAATCCTATGCCCGTGTCACTTACCAAGTCTCAGAACAGCTGCATGTAGATCTTGAGAAGGAGCAGAAAAAGAACTTCAGAAATTTCACAGGCAAGGGACTACTGGGAATCATCTGGAGTTTTCTACCAAAATAACTCAAATCAGTCTAATTCAGTAACCAGGACTTGTGTCACATCCTTTAAAGTAGGTGAGAGTTCATCATTGGTCAAAAGCTATTGATATACAGAATAGTGAAAACTAATATTTTTCCTCTTCATTGACAAAGAGATCATTCAGAGATGCTGCTAAGTGCTTTCAGCCCTTTCTTGCTCTGAAGCTAAACAAGCCTTTAGTTGGCCTTTGTAAAGTCATTTAATTACTTGCTTAGGGACAGGTAATGTGATACTGAGGAGTAAAATACCACTGGTTATGTTTGCTCACTGTTAGATTACTGAATTTGGATGAAGAAGGAAAGATTCTTCCGTTTACTGCACTATTTCTGTCCAGAGCTATGAGAGTTCATGGCTCTGCCACAAGAGTCACTGATCAGGGATTAAATTTGGAAATCTTTACATTGCAGTCCAGACCTTAATGAAAAAATGTACTGAAGATTGAAAGTGTGGGTGACTACTACTTGGAGAAATGAGCTAAATGTTTCCTTACTGTTGCAAAAGCCTTGTATATGTGCCTGATCTTGATAATGCTTTTCTGTGCTCAACATTGAAAAATCTAATTCTTGGAGAAATCTTTTGAGGCATGTGCTTTATTAATCTTTCAGAAAACTTGTAAACTACTGGAGAAGCTGTCTGTTTTGATGGGCCCCTGTGTTTACACGTGGAACTGATCGTTTCACCGTGGTTTCATCAGTACTGGAGTTTGTGGAAGCCTTTGGCCCTTCCTGGTGTAACCAGCAGCCTTGGACAGTCCTGTTGGCCACTGTCTTAAAAAAACAATGTTCTGTCAAAAGCACTGATTGGGTTGCAGTGATTTTAATTTTGACATCTTGCTTCTCTATTTAGATTTCCACCAGACTTTCCTGTTTGTTTCTTCTAAATGCCTCCATCACGCTGCATGGTGTGGGCAATAAACTGTTCTCAGAAATAACAAAGTCAGACTAAGGACAAAGTTGCATCGTTGCTCCAGATTGTTAATTTTTCTCCCTAAGTATTTAAAAGATTAAATTTCAGATATGGAGATTATTGGATAGTATTTGTACACGATTTAAAGGTACTAAGTATAAAATTGTGGATATTACTGTTCTTTTTGGAAGTTGAAATTTACTTCATTGCAGGAGAGAATAGGCTATTAACTGGATAGTGGCTACAGTTCTCTCTTTCTTCACTTTTCTCCTATCTGCATATTAACATTGTAGATATTTTCAGACTTAACATCTTACTATTTCATAATAGAAATCAGGCTGATTAATGTAACCAGTAACTGGAAAAACATAAATATGCTCTTTAACCAAGTCTTTTCTTGATGAAAATGTGTGTAATGAGATGTAATTTTTTAAAAGTCTGTGTTGCTACTTATCTATTGTGGATTTATTTGGGGGGAAAGAGAGATATAAAATGTGGGCATTTGATTTCTAACTTCTGCATTCAGGCTTGGTTATTTTATTTTATGATGCATTATTTATTTAAATGGTAAAATAGTAAATTTAAGGCACGTGGCATATTTTGTTTTTCTGTCTTGAAAGTGTTCGTTACTGTCTATGTATCAGCACTACTGTTTGCTTAATTGTTCTTTGGAAGGATGCTTTCTTTTAGTAAACTTGAGTTGAAACTTGGTTTTTGCTTAAATCTAGGGAAATGCTATAACATTGAATATTTGGCTGAAGAATTAGCTTTTGACTTCAGCCATTAGGTTTCAAAGATAATTCTGTTCTTATTTTATCTAGAGATAAAATAAAGGTGCAGTTCTTCAGCATGACATGTTGGGAAAATGTTTTGTTTCGTAACAAGAAGTCTGAGAATTGGGAAAGCAAAGATCAGGGCAGTTCAAAATCCATCTTGAATTTTATTGCAGGGAAATAGCTTCTGTGCTATTCTCCGCCTGCTGATACTTTGAGTATTGCAGCTACTTGAACATGTGTGATTTTTTTAATGCTACATGCATACAGTGGGAGAGGTGATATAAAATCATTGTGTCTGGATGCTCTTAATGATTCACGTTACCGTAATAATACAAACAAGAATTTTCATCCTAGCTACAAAAGTACAAGTTTGTGACTGCTTAAATAGCTCTATTTTAAAGATGTGTGAACTACTTGCTTGGTTTCTGGGCTAATAGCTATATTTGAAGAGAAAGAGATTCATATTGCCCAACTTTTGAGTCTGACATTGGTGACTCTGCTAATTGTAATAGAGCTGTGGAACTGTTTCATTCCAGATGGAACTTTAATCTGGCTTCTGATTGAGCTGAGTGTCCTTGTAGAGTCTCTTAGCATCTGCTTTGGAAATGTATATAACATTATTCAAAATTTGTACCAAATTAAACCACCCTAAGGCTATAATTCAATTTTTCTTTATTGAGGAATGTATTGTCAACAACTTTATGCCACAGAGTAAAATCTGTACTAGGTCTATTATTTTTTTGGCTATTAGCTGGGCATTTAGATTACTGTGATTGAATTTCCAGGTTCTTCAAGTTTACCTTATCAAATGTAGGTTTATGTTACGGAATTAACAAATATGGTCATTTGTGGCTTTTTTTTCCTCTGAAAGTTGATGAGCTTAAATGAATGCCTTCTAGTATTAGTGGTTGGATTATATTTTTATTTATAAAATAGTAATGTTTTTATAATTCTAGATAATTTATGTGGATAAAGTTTAAGATACCTGTTTCTGTATTGGGATTGTAAAATGAAAAAGAACACATGACATATATTGAAATACACCATATCCCATTCATTTAGCTTCTGTACCTTATTTTAGTTTTTCGTGTGTCTGTAACAGTTAATGGTTGTGCTTCTTATTTTTCAATTCTCTGAAGTCAGCTGTATTTAATTACAATTTTTATTATCTTCCTCTCAAGCTCAGTGTAACTTCTGTTTTGAATACGAGTTCTTTCATTTAAGATGGTCAGCTTAGGGTAGGAAATTGAAACAGGTTTTCTGCTATGACGTGATTTGTGAATTGCTCTCAACTTACTCAATGTACTCAAGTTAGAGACCATTTCACGAATCGTGTCTTAACATAAGTTAAGACAGAGTATAAATAAATAAAACAAAGTATTTATCTCACCACATACTGTCTAGCAGGGTTATTGTATTTTGTTTGTTCTCTTTTTTTCCTCTTTTGTTGCTGAGTGGGAAAGCAGTAAACACTTACGCAAGTTAAGTCCAGTAAATACAGCACTGTGTTAAGTCCATTTATAATCCCCTTTTCCTATTGCAACTGTGCTACACCACAGAAAAGGAAGTACAACTTCCGAGGTACAAGTGACATTCTCAGCGCTTTCAGCAGGATGTCACTTGCTCAACTTTTGAAGAGTGGGTGTCAGCACTTAGCATCGAGAGTGGAATCTGGGCCCCACTCACGCATCCTGACTTCATGCAGCATTAGATGTCCTCATCCTCCTTTATAAAATCATTTTGCAAGTCTTTATGCATTCATTTAGGTTTGTGTTAAAAGGAAAAGTGACTGCTCAGAAGCTATTTAACTTTTCTGATAGTTGACTTAAAAACAATAAAATTGATATGAGAACAGAATTGCAACCACGCAAAATGGATTAGCCATTCAACCCATGTAAAAGGAAACGTCCATTTTCCTTGCATACCTTTCTTTGGACATATTAGCTGCCTTACTTTCTTCATGCTCCTTCTTCTGCCTGAAGAAGTTTAGAACAGGTTTTGTTTCCAAGTTCTTTGTCAGTGAATGGGAGAAGCGGGAGAGGTTGCACAGAAGCTGATTCACAGCAGAGAGTTAGCATCTGGAGGGAGGACAAAATGGAATCTCTGGGCCAGTGTCCTGTTAGATCAACTTAGATCAGCATTAAACTGTGTCATGCATATTAGAGTGTATTGAAATGGCAACATTTCTGTGGTTTCCTTCCTTACACTTCAAGCAGCCTCATTTATATGTTGACAAGAGACAATAGTTATGAAGTGAGAGCACACATGAGATGAGGCACAATTGCCAAATCAATCTCTCTGGTATCTTAATGCCATCAGCTTCTACTGAAGTCTGAAAATATATGACCAAATCACTCATTATCTTCTTGAAACTGGTTTAAAAGTAAATACTATCATGCACACTGTCTTCACTTCTAGTGCAATATTGGAAAGACCCCAAAACTAACAAGGAATCAAGCAAACAGATATCTAGGAATATGGTAACATTAAATATCCCACCTTTAAAATTAAATCTTTCTTCCAAAATTTTATTTAGTACCTCTAGGGAATTTGCTTTTCCAAGTAACTTTTCATATCAAAGCAAGTAAAAAACAAACAAACAAAAAAGAAACAACCCCAAATGCTTCTTCTGTTTGCTTTCCTGAGTTCTTCCACCTGTGACTTTTGAAAAAGCCCGTCATGCATTGTAACTTGATGTTTGCTCAGTGTCTGTCAACAGACTGTTACTTTTTCACATGCAGAAAATTATTATTATCTGGTAAATGTTACTTTGCAGGTATGTATCTAGTTTTGAAAGGACTAAATATAAATTAGGTCTTGCCTTTACTCACAAATAAAAAGACAATATTCTAACATTTTTTTAAAGCACTCAATGAAAATTTTCAGTCTTCACAGAATAAGAATTTTATGATGGTTCTCTTGATTTATTCTCATCTGATGACATATAACTGAAAAATAAAGGATAGAGCAAAACGAACATAAGAAACATGAGTTGTGGGAACATGACCTACCTTCAGAAAGTCCCTGTTTCCCTCTTCTTTCTTTTACATGAGAAAAATATTTTGTAGCTTGCACATATCATCAAATACATGGTATGATCCCCAGGAAATCGGTGGTTTTACCGTTCAGCTGCTCAACTGTGGAGCTGAAGCTATTTCAACACCTGTGTGATGCCTGCATGGCTATACCAATAGGAGTCACAGATCAATGCACAGTGTTTTTAGGCTGCTGTTTGACAATCGATGTTACCATTTTGCATGGTTGAAGTGATTTCTAAAAGTGTGAAAAAGCAATAGGCTGTTTCTAGTGAGTTTTCAGTCATTGATTATTAGCAAGTTTAATTTATCCTCACTAAAAAGAAATTAACTTCATAAATGCACATCTCTGATAAACAAAGACATGTGATGCTTCAGTGACATTGTTAAAAAAAAGGGGGGGGGTGAAATAAAGCAAAAATATTTAATTCATAGATACTGGAATTTCAGTTTGACCTGTGTTTGTTAAAGGCAGATATGTTTGTCATTCTGATGAAGATGCATTTCTTCATACCTTGCTGTTGACAGAATTTCACCTACTTTTCCCATTTATTATGATAATAGTCTACCAGATGTCATATGTCACAGCCTAGTGAAGTTGTCTCTGCCTATTACTACTTTACATATAATGTGCATTCTTGTTTTTCTTTCCTTAATTTAGGAATTGTTATGTGTTCTTTGACATCCCCCTATTATATGAAGAAAAGAATGGAGGTAAACTATTTAAAATATTTGAAAGCAATTTTAGAAACAGTAGGCTCTTTCCTCCTTTCCTTCCCATTGTAAGAATCATTATGTTAAAGTATGCCTTCATGTGGATGGATAACTTGAATCTCATAAAAATGGTCAAACGTCATAAAACTCTAGTAAATGTTGAGTTAAAATGTCTAGTTGTGTTGTGCTGTGCACCTTTTTTGAAAATTGCTGGTTTCAGTGAATAGATACATAGATAAGTGCCAATAAGAGAGAGTAAAACCACAAATTATTTTATATTATGGATACCTGTATTGATAAGAGTAGTCGAAGTCGTAATTCCTTAGCTAAAACATAAAACTGGCAAATACTCTTTTCAAAGATAGTTATAATCCAAAAGACAGGACAGTCTCATATATATGTACAGATACGTACAGAGTCAAAACAAGTATTGGCAGAGGTACAATGGTAGGATCAGCAGTCTGTCTTTTGATCCACAGCCTTTTAGCTTTAGTGGGACTGGTGTTCAGCACTCGTCATTCAAGGTGTGGCGTTGTATATCCCCGTGTGCTGGAACCGTACTGAATTCACGCCGCACTTGTGACGATAGGAACATCAAGTTGCAGAAGCGTTGTGAAAAGAAGTAGAATCACTTGGACCCACAGCCAAATTTCCTTCATTTTTTGGCAGGTGGGGTGCTAGCACTTGTCAATTGTATTGGAAAATTTTATTTCCATACAAAGGTTTTTGCTTAAAAGGCTCATATTTTAGGAAGAGTGCATTTTTTAAGAATGAGAGCAGTGTTCATTTTGCATTATGTACTAGCAAGGAAGGTCACTCTGACTTTTCTTTCTTCTGTTTTATTTTTATGTTTGGGTTTTTGATGTGTATTAAAATAAAGGTAAAAATGCCTCCTAGATTCATAGATTTGTGTGCTTACATATTAGAATCTACAGAAAAATTCCATATAAGGCATTCTGTTTTATTTGAAACCAGTATTAAAAAGTTTAAAGGCTTTTCTTTGTCCAGAACAACAGCAAGTACATGCAACTGTCAGCAATTCAATGTAGTTTGATTTTTTTATATTTTACTGTGGAATTGTTGATATATAAGGTTAACTATTTCATGAAAATGCCTTTGTTCTTCTACAGTAATATTTTAGGTGAAAGGCTTGAGTTTTTCTCTGTATATTGCTGAAGGGATCATTGCAGTCCTTAAAGTTGCGTTATATAGTGTGATATAGATGAATATGACAAAAGTCAACATAGGAAGAAACTGTTATGTTTGAAGTAGAGGAAATCAATATAAAGCCTGACATTTTTCTTTTACATTTACAAACTCTGTGCAACCAGAATTGACCAAGGCTCAGAATATTTGAAGTTAGACAGTCCTGACAAAAGCATTTGAATAAAACTTAGATCACTGTCGAAAATCAGTATTGTCCTCCTGAAGTTTCTTTCAGAATGAATTTTAATTGAACTTACCATTCTTATTTTAAGAACGGTACTTAAATTTAATTTGTATGCATTTTAAAGACTTGAATTTTTCAACTGACTGTATTTTACTTTCAAAATGAAAGCAGAGGAAGAAATTAAATTGTAAAGATTAATTACTTGTAAAATTTAAACAAAACTGAAGCTTTGTATGTTCAATATGTGCCCCTCTTTTGTTGAAATGATAATCCTTTAAATGTCCATTACAGGATATTTCCATTCATTAAATAAAAATTACAGGACAGAAATTTGTAAAAAATAGCTGATTTCCTAGTTTTTTTTCCTCCTCTCTCCTCAAATGAGATGTTGTGGATAGCAAAAAGCAATCCTGTTACAGTCCTGTTGCACTGAGAAAAAGTCAGACCTGATGCACAGAAAGGAACCTTTTATTCATTCAGTCTTAAGTTGAAAACATTCTTCTAAGTGATCAAAGCCCATGATACTTTGAAAATATTTCTACCTTTCTATCGAAAAGGCAACTGTAGTATTTAAACTGATTGTAATAGTGAGGCAATAAACAGTTTGTAGTTTACCGTTGTTTCTCAGTAGCGATATCACCTCTAAATACGAGAAAGAAACAGATACAAAGATACCTTTTTTTTAATCTTGCATTGTGTCTGCATTTCACTAATTCATTTTCATTTGATTGGGCCAGATAAAGCAAAGTGAGAACTATGACTTTGTATGCAAATCAATACTAACCTGTAGATGAGGTTAATGTGATTATGAATTAATATCTTTAAAAAACCACCAGCATTTTAACTGTTACTAAATAAAACAAATTAAATAAAATATGCAATTCATAAAATACTACCATTGTCACTCATTCAAAAATATATGTAATAGAGTATCGAAACTAGTAGATTTACTTATCATATCCTTTAAAATAATGCCCTATCTCTGGACACTTTTTAGTGAGAATAGGTATAATATCACGTGTTGTGTAATCTTAGTAATTTTAGCAGAAGTTATTCCTTTGCCTTATCAAAGTCGGCTCAGCTAGAGGGAGGTATGTTTAGCTGTGGTAGTGGTTGCCTCCTGAGCAGAACTCTAGCGTTACTGGTTCCTGACAGCTGCAAGCCAGCCTCTGGGCATCTCGCTAAATTTTCAAATGTAATTATACAGTAGACTTCCTTTAACAAATTCTGTGTTCCCAGCTATAATTATAACAGCTCTTCTTGCCTCTAGCCTCTTCCTTATCTTACAGCCCACCTCCATATCTCCCACTGCTGGCTAGTGTTATCCAGTAGAGCGGACGGATCTAGAAAAGCAGAGCTTATTCTCTCTCTCTTCACAAGGATGGTTTCATCAGTACAGAAGGTCCATTTCTTCTGGTCCGCTATACCGCAGTGACATGTCCCATAAGGTTGAAGATTGTTCTCTAATTTGCAGAAGAACTGTTGATTAGGATGCCACTTTCATTTTGCAAACAATTTTCAATTGTTTTTACAGGACATAAGAGCTATCAATGAAATGGCTGAAGAAGCCATCACAGGGAGAGGAAGCCGCCTGAAAGCACTTTGTTTTCACATTGTGCTATTCAGGATATAATTTCTTTAACTGTACTATTTGTCCATTAGGTTTTTATATACAAAACTGTTCATGCTGCTTTTAAGGGAACGTGTGTAACATGAAAATAAAAATGGTCATTGATGCTTTTTTTTCTTCCATGAAGTGTTCGGTAATTTTAGCCAAAGAATGAAAAACCAGTAAAAGTTACCCACAAATGTGCTCAATCTAGTATTGCCTCATGTCAAAGAAATTTAAAAGCATCTGCACAGAGTAATAATCTCCACTCCACCTGTCTGGTAGCGAGTGAAGCTGATGTGGTGGATTTGAATATGGGAGTCTGAAGATAGGAGATAAATGAGAGGCCATGTTGTAGATGCACAGAGGCAGCCTTCCTTTTAGTTCGTTCTCCTACTGAGGTTGGCTGTGGCAGGTGGACTGAAGTATATTGCCTGGAAGATCACAGATTACCATCTTTTGCAGTCTTTCTTGTAGCAGGATCAAGTATGTTGATCAAATAATTTCTTCAGAAGCTTCAGTGGGTAAAATACCCCGGCACTCCAGGAAGTCACATTCCCGGTGACTTCTCATAGTTTGCTTACATATTTCTAAGAATTATGATGGTCAAAACTGCATAAGGCACAGTAAGAGATGGAAAAAGGTAATTATCAGCTCTTCACGTCCTTGTGTAGGCCCCAAAAAAGGGGCCTACGGGAGAGATGGGTAGGGACTCTTTATCAGGGAGTGGAGTGGTAGAACAAATGGTAATGGTTTTAAACTGAAAGAGGGAAGATTTAGATTAGGTATCAGGAAGAAACTCTTTACTGTGAGGGT
Organism: Arenaria interpres; assembly: GCA_013399435.1. NCBI lineage: Eukaryota > Metazoa > Chordata > Aves > Charadriiformes > Scolopacidae > Arenaria > Arenaria interpres. The sequence goes on from VXAK01020645.1 coordinate 15,580, forward strand.
GGGGAGACACTGGAACAGGTTGCCCAGAGAAGTTGTGGATGCCCCATCCCTGGAAGTGTTCAAGACCAGGATGGATCTTGGGAATTGGGGGCTTGGGAAACCTGGTCTAGTGGCAAGGCACTTGGAACTGAATGATCTTTAAGGTCCCTTCCAACCCGAACCAGACTATGATTTTATGGGCATACATGTGCGCACACACCCACCTACATACACATCACATGCTTGCCACCCTATTTCAGTGAGATGAGTTTTTGGAAGATACTACAAAATGTACTCTTTTGATTTGTATTTTTCTTTATCCGTTGGTTCCCTGTGTAATGTTCTATTGCTGGTCCATTTTGTGTTCATGTCTGTGATGCATCTTTTCTAAATGTGGTATTTCAGATTTGTCTTTATTGAATCCCCTTGTTGGTTTGTGGCCTTATCTCCCAATTTTCAAAAGCAGTTGGAGGCCAGATCCCGTCCTCTGAGGTGCTGGTAGTTTCTCCCAGCCTTGTATGATCTGCTGATTTTATAACCAGACTGCCTTTGAGTCACTAGAATTGTTAAGAAAATACCAGATAGATCTAAACAGATGTCTGAGATCTGTTTGAAATATATCTCTGGTTTGACAAAGCTGTTGAAAATTTCTTTTCAGGAACTACTGCTCTCTGATTTCAATCGTTTCTGTGTTCACCTTACGGTGATTATGTCTAGATAGTATTTCATTATATTGGCAATGACAATGTGGGACATGTTTAAAATCTCTCTGACCTCAGGCTTTTATCACATCTGCTGGTAACCTCTCGTATGTGAAGCCGGTGAACACTTTCTTGGTGAAGTAATTCTGAAGAGTTTGAAGGGTTCTGTATTTTTTTAATTTATCTTCTTTTATCTTCTAGAAATCTGGTTGTTCAATAATTGGTTCTAAAGTCTTTTCAGGTTTTAATGGTAGGCTGGAACTTGCAGGTGGACTCATTCTCTCATAAGGTGTTTTTTTCTTTTCTACCTCTTTGATTTTCTTTTTTCTATTCTGTTGTCTTGGAAATAGTGAGACCACAGGTCCTGCTCTCCTACATCTTTCTTCCTCCATAATTTTCATTGTGACTCTCTTCAGGGTTGTTTTTTTTTTTCCATTCCTCTGTTACGTTATTTCTTTTCCTTCTTGTTTGTAGCAACTGTATGTGTGTCTTGTGTCATTGTAGGTCTCATTGATCACTGATACAGGACAAGGATGAAAACTTTTCTAGTGAGACAAGCTGACAGGATACGTGGAAGAAATTTTCTTTGGTTTTGCATGTTTTGTAACTTCAGAAAGGCACAGTTGTGCTCAAATCAGTAAGATTTCAAAGGTTACCATCGGAAAATTGTGTTGTTGCATCATGTCTTATGTATCAGGTGGAATGGGAGTAAACAGGTCAGTTCCAAAGGGAAAAGAGATTCAAAATTTTGCTTATCCGAAGTGTAAAATAGAGGTGATACGTACTAGAATCATCATTCTAGCCTTTTGAACGATAGGCCATTAAAATGGGTTGTGCAAAAGATTGCATTAGGACAACAGGGACTATCCCAAATTGCTACATCAAAATATCTTATGGAAATCTTTCTGTCCTGAGCAACTGTGACTTCAGTATTTGGTATGATGGCCCATAGGTGGCCTTTTCTTGCTGTTTAATAGATTTGCGCATAACCACTTAAAATCCGTCATTCATCTGTTGTTTACCTAGTCGTCTTCTGTATTACAACACAGAGAATTTTACCCTAAAATAAAGCTACAATATTAGTAGCAGTGAAAGCAGGGTGGATTTTTTTTCAGGTCTGTCATGAGCTGAGCCCTCTTGCCCACCAAGAGAAAATGAGCCAGAATGTGTATACCAACTGATATTGTCTCTTTAAAATTCAGTGTTTTATCTTTTACCTTTCAGTTTGCTTTATGGGTCACTTAATTTTTGTTACTTTTCTTTAGTATAAGCTAAAAACAGAATATTGCTGAATATGCTTAAATAGATGTATATTTTTTTAAGGCTGGCATTTAAACAGACAAAGAATCATGCTTAATGCTGCTGTGATAATAAATAGTACTGTAATTGATTGTTGATAGAAACCCTTAAAATACATTTTTATGGTTGAAAGGTACTTTGGGTAAACAGTGTTCAGTCTGCCTATTAAAATAATTCACTATATACCCTGGTTTCTTTGAGTATTAAGAAGTAGGACTTTTCCAACAACAGTAATTGGTTGACACTGCTTGACCTTAATGCAAAGCTATAGTATTTAATGAACAAACGGAGGGAATAAAGTTTTGATAAATAAGGCAATTTTCATGAAACCTTTAGAAATATGCTTGAAGTCTTTTAGTGTTAGATTGACGGTTTCTTCTTTTGTGAAAAGAATAAGTGAATAATTTAAGGCTATATTTCATGTTTTCAGATCTTCATTCTGTCATATAAATAATAGACTGTGAAATGCAGCAGCTCCTGTATTCACAGATTTAATAGACCTATACAAGTGTGTATCTTACTCAGCTTCTGGCATCTTAAAATGCTCTTTTGTGCATATGTATACCTGAGAAGCAATGCAGAAGTGGGATATTCCTAGACTTCAGTAAACAAATTCCATACTTTAAGCATGCTATATAATCTGTCTTTAAACAAATTGTTCTTCATAAAGTACTTTCAGTACAGCCTGAAGTCAGTTTTAGTATTTTTAGTTTTTAATTCTAGTACAGTATTATGATGGTCAGATGTTAAAAAAGTGGCTATTCAAAATTAAATTGTAATCTAAAGTTTACTTAAATGGAAAGACTGTGTGAAAAGCATTCAGGTTGAGATCCAGAACAGAACTTTGAAACACCGTTGACTCTCTATGAGAAGAGAATCAAATGTATTTACTAAAATAGTGAAATATCAGGGTAGTTTATATGATTTGCTACATTTATTCTCAGTTACATAATTTCTTTTTGAGGGAAACTTTATTAGGGGCGGAAGAATAGAGAAAAGCAAAAATGAGCTGGTTTCTTTTCTTTATTTCCACTCTCTTTCCTTCCTCCTGCCCCGTTAGGTGGCTTTAGCTTAATGTATGTTGAAAGGATAGTGAAGCAAGACTTACTGAGAACAGGTGGCAAAGTCCTGGGATTCTTTCATGTTCTCAATCTTCCAAGCAGGAGGATCGTTTTGGGACTGGCAGACTGTGAACATAAAGACTCCCGTGGAAAGTATGTTACTACTGTACTACTGTGCCTATTTTGTTAGCTGCAAAATGTAGCTTTCCTAAACGCTTCCATTTAGAAGTTTAAGTTAAATTGTTTCCTGCATTTTCTTCCTTATACTGACTTCTTCCAACATTGGAGTAACTCTAGATGTCAGGAACCTTCTACTAGCATATTACATGATACCAAACTCTTGCCTTCCTCCATCCTATGTGGGTATGCAGGCATCTACACAAGTAAGGAAAGCTCTTTATCCATGTTTTGAAGACTATTTTCTGAAAATAACGTTCAAGAAGTCTGGCAGATGGTCAGCCTTTGCCATGGTATTGATTTGTGTAGTCCCCATCTAGGTTCCAGAAATGTCTAGTATGGATCCGTCAGACAAAGTGAACAGTCTACATGAGGATGTCATCACCTTTGCTAAAATACAGGCGATTTCTTTTCCTGCTTACTGATACTCTCTAGTTCATGTAGTCAGGTTAATTTCTCTCTTCCTTTTCAAGAAAAATAATCTTTATATCTTGTGTCATGTTATACAAATCTTAACATAATCCTGTATTCTGTAAATTGTTGCAGTAACTTATTCATATCTTCATTTTTTTTCATTTCCAATGATATAATTTTCTTCATACTCACAATACGTTTGTCTTAAGCATTTGGAGTAGATGAAATCAGAAATGGGGAAACATTCTTTTCCTATTCTCCATACTCTGTTTGACTCATAACTCAGAAAACATCAATGTGGGGGTAGAGATCATTCTACAGTGTAACTTGTTGCAAACTAATATCGCAACTGTTTGAATAATGTGAAAATCATTGTGCTGCACTGGTATGAAATACATCGTCATCACCTCTGTTTTCTGAACTTATATAGAGTAATATTTTCTATTTCTTTTGCTTCATAAACATTATTTAAGCCATTGGCTGGAGATGTTTCTGTTGTTTCAGTAAGAATTTACAGGATTATTATGTTAAATATATTGATCTTTCTAAGCGAATGTCACTGATTGGATCCAGCTGTGAGTGAATTGACTTGTGATACTTGAGCAATACATTTGTTATTATTCATTTTTACTTCAGTACAAGACTATGGTTTCACTGTAGTAAATTCTGGGCAAATAAACGTATTCACTGTTCTTTATTTGCAGGCTTTTGTTTGTTTAAGGGAAAAATGCAGGAAGGAGAGTATAAAACGCAAAGTAAGGAAACAGGAGAGCAGAACAGCGAGGAAAAGCAGTAAAGATACTTTGCTAATGGCTGTATATAAATGACGCTGATGGTTGCTTTTAAATTCTGAGTTGGCTACTGTTCTTTATTTAGTCAGTGCGTCTTTTTTTGCTTAATTTGTTAACACCTATAGAAATTAGAAAGAGCAGTAGTTATGACAAATGGACTATGTAATCTGAAAATTGTATTTTGTCATATGTTTTAGTCACAAAACCTAGTTGAAATCAATTGTCCAAACATTCACTTAACATATTAATAAGTAATACAGGAATACTCTAAGTCCTCTTGAATTAGATATATTACATCTTGTTACAAAATTTAATGCCAGGCTTAATAACTCAAAGTATGCTCTAGAATAAAAATATATTTATATGCTAGTATATTGCAACTAGGATGCTAATCCAAATGAAAAAAAACAAAACACCACTGTATAGTTGGAACTGTTTAATATACTCATGTGTAGACAATTGTATTTAATTTAATTTCTTAAAAACAAATCCCAAAATTTATTCCTTCAAAGTGAGTATGTTTTTCATAGTTTATTTCTAAATTCAGTTAAATTTGTTTTGACAGCAGTGGTCAAATTATAGGAACTATTTGGGTACTTACTTGCTAAATTGGTGTCTTCTAGGACTTTTTTTTTATTTTTTAATCTGTCTAGATGTTTGTGTGCTTAGGTTTTCTAATGGAAGGACTGTAGAAACAGTAAAGTACCAGCATTTCAAAAAGGGAAGATGCTATTTCCAATTTAACACTTTTAGGGTAACATATTTTTGATGGGAAAAGTACTTTAAAATAGCAGTGTATCCCATCGTTATGTGAACAGAGTTTAATTATCTCACAGTAGTTGAAAAATTCCTCATAGACATGTTTTGAAGTGTAATTTTTATTTTTTTTTAAAATTTCTTGATTTCCAAGTGCATTTTTGAACAGTTAAAAGAGTTAGAACCATAGCCTTGAACATTTTAGCATGTTTATAACCCGCTGTAGTGTGCTATTGAACCCTGTAAAATTTTTTTTGTTTTTTGTCCATTTTTGGTAATGAATTAATCACTTTCTAGAAAATACATATAATACCAAGTTACTGAAATTTGTAAGATACATGTTTTTAAGAAGCTGAGTCACAGGAGGAGGAATTGAAAATAATGCTGAGAAATAGCCAAGAATTGCAGGTTGGTAAAAATTTCAGGTTGAATATCGAAGAAGTCTTCATAATGCTTAAGTTACTAGAGTTGTCTCTCTACCATTATTATCTTCTTAAATAAATCAAACCATGTGGGATTGCCTTACATGTTGTTTCCCTCTCTCCTGTTCCATGATTATGTGAAATACTTGTTTGACTTGAAAAAAAAAACCAACCTAGTTTCAGTCACATGACTTTTTGTTATATGGAAATTTCCAGAAGAAATCCAGTGATTGAAATCCAGGTCACTTGAATCTCTTTAGGTCAAACTTAAAATGAAAAATGTTTTTAGCATTTTTTCATCAAGCATGTTTATTCTCCATCCAAAGGTCAATTCCAGAAGTCTGATAACTGGAACTGCTACTCCATCTTCCTCATTGCTGCTGGTGGCTGGGCCTTATCCCAAGGCTACTTGACGATTGAATGTGTGGAGAATATCATTCTAAGGACAACTGTCTTCTTTGTGTTTGAGCACCTGCCCTTATGTAAGTTAATTTTTCTATGGTTTTAAAAAACAAACACCAAACTAAGGTTGTCTCATTAAAGTCATAGTAACACATTTAGCATTTATAAAAATGACGTTTGTGATGTCTTTCCTGTAGTCATCCAAAAATTATTTTAAATATACCCTTTCTGTAAAAAAACTGTCTTATTTTACAAACATAGGTGTTTTTCTTCCCACTTTATTACATTAAATTTTAAAAGACAAGTGAAAATATTGACTGTAGTATTTGGTTTTAAAAGTGACGGGTAACTGAAGTCTGCTTTCCACAGAGCTGGTGAAACACAGACAGCGTCAGCGGGAGCTTTTCTTTGCCTTCTCCTATAATATGCCCTAAGTCCCGGCCTGGAGGGACAATTCACTATCTAATTCAAACCTCTCCTTACATTAACAACATGGCAGCGTTTAGTAATGATACAGTGTTTGCTGTTAAAGACTTGCCAATTTTGCCTTAAATAGCTAGATTATATTACCTCAGTTTGCCATATTCCCTCTGTTTAGTTTGGAATTACCTTGCAAATGTTAAGGTGATACTGTTGAATCCTATAAAGGAATTAGGAACTTGAAATCCTAGCAATGTAGCTATAAAGTACTGGTGTTGGTCTACAAAAAAACACCAGTTCAAGAGATTGCAGGTCAAGAAGCTCATTTTAATAGGAGAAATTGTTTACTTTTACTGATTTCCGTCAGTGACTTCAGTTATCTTTCCTTCATTCCACTCAGGATAATTTAAAACCCTTTCTGAAGTTAATTTTGAAGACATATATATGCTTGTGTTTTTGTATGTATAGTTCTGTACCTTTTAAGTGTAGTTAGTTTTTTCCAGCATTACAGTAAAGTACAGAACACTATACAGTCCATTAAAGAAATAGAGCCTATGCATCAGAACAATTTTCATGCCTCACTCAATTCTTAATGTAAATTAGTAGGAACATTGGTTATCCATTTGAGAAATTGAGTTGGTATAAAAATAAAAATGCACTTATGGTGTGTGGTGCTTTGTGTATCATCTTGGGAGTGTTTTGCTGTTTATCTGTCACTTGCATTAGAAAAAGCAGTCACTGGCTGCAGGTGACATTAAAAATTAAAGGTTAACCTCAATTTCTTTACTGACCAGACGTGGGGCAGAAAGTTCTTCTGGATGTGTGCCTGAATTTTGGAACTGTCAAAAAGAGTTGAGAAGTAAAGACTTGTGCTTTTGTTGGCTTAGCCTTTTTTTGTGTGCATGTGTAATTATACAATTTCACCATTTTCAAGTGTTTAGGCTGCTTATTGTAGGTTATATCAAGATCATTTTTAATTGCATCCAACTTTGTGAAATTAAAAAATGACACGATAATGCTATAGTAAATAATTATAATGAACTCATTGTACTGATCTACTCAATTTTGGGAATGTCTCTTATTTTGTTACTTACAAAAAAGATATCAGTAGCTTTTTTGCTGTTACTGGAGAATACATGTATTTCAAAAACGAGTTAAAATTGTGGTTGAAAATTGCTATAGCAGCTTTTGAATATTCTGGTTATCTCAATGTACATTTAATATAAGACAAGATTTATACACTCATGAACAAGCCTGGGAGATCTTTCTTTTAAGTGTTAAAGCTTTTGACAAAGTTGGCTTCTACCCCACAGTGAATTCAGAGCGAGCCAAATTCAGTATCGTAATGCTTCCCTCCTCTCACTCCAAGTGTTGGAGGCAGCATTCAGACCAGTGAAGACTAGCTTCAGGCAGCAGGGGTTTCCATGTAACCTGCCAGATCTCTTTTATTTCCAAAGTAGGTATTATGCTTGTTCGGTGGTAGACCACACTACGGGCAACTCTTGAGATGCAAACTCAAAGCTGTGGCTGCTGGTCTTACCTTCCATTTCATATCTTGATTTTACTTAGCCCTGAAATAACATAGTATGCATATAATCAATAGATCTGCTGCTTCCTGTTGGCTGCAGAGTGAAAATGAGAAGGGAAGAAAGTAAAATGGAATTGCCTGCTCTGTCTTCATGATTAAAACAGACTGCCAAAATGAACCTGTTTTCTTTCTCCATCCCCTGTTTGCTGAGCGGTGAATCTTTTCTGTCCTTGGCTGTTTTGCCTCTTAAAGCTCTTAGGAAAATGAGAAAATAGAAATTTCTTCAAGGAAAGCAAGAATATTGCTTTAGAAATAAACATTGCAATTGATGTTTTTGAGGAACCCTAGTATTTCAGATGTGTATAATTGTTTTAAAATTAGGTATCCATGTGCTTGCTCCATAATAAGCTTGACACAGGTGTTCAGGGCTAGTATGCTGTAGATTTTTCAGACTTTGAATTTAAATCGTTTTAAGAATTCTTTGGTGGGAAAGTGATGATGCTCATTTCATCTGTTTTGCTTATTATTCCTAGTTTGTTAAACCTATATTTAAGACCAATGACTTCTCTGAAGACAAAATATTTGTAAATTCCAGTTACTTATTCTCTTGCATTTCCCTCTGCTTGAAATTATGCCAGTCTTTTCCAGGATTGGTTTCACTTGCCACTTCCCAATTTCTTTCATTTCAGATTTTTTTGTATGTTGACATAATAATGAAACTGGTCAAACATGTATCCCTGTTGAAATGATTTATAAGGAAACTGAAGTATTATATAGCTTTAAACATAGGCCCTTTGACTTCAGGAGTAATTAAATCCCATATAACAATTGATAATTTTTGGCTTGCAGCATGGCTCTAAAGTCTTCGTTTTATAAACTGGGTTATGAAACATCAGGAAACATGAACTGTAGTTTTCAGAGAAAATATCTGAGATAATTAAATGCTGTAGAAAATGGTTATAATTTGAAATGCAGTACTTTCTAAGAAGAAATCTTTTAAGTGATTTTGATGTATTTTCTTACAGGCTCTAGAATAGGTGGCATTTTATAATTTGTCAGTTACTTCCTTTAAGTTCAAATAGGCTTCCCTTTCAGTCTAAAAAGCATGATCCGGTGACTTGCAATCATGTTACAGGTGGCATCTTTTCTTAAATAGTACAATAATCTGTGGTTTGTGGAGCAACTAAATTACCTGTTTGTTACACTGTTACACAGCTGATAGAGGTCCTCACACATCTGTATGAGCAGAGCATTTTAAGTCTTTCAAGAAAACCCAACAGGCGTTCATTGCAATGTTCTGTTGTTGCTGTTCCTACAATGTGGGTGGTCCATGCGCCTGTCTTTAATTTATGGCTGTATTGCAGAGATGGGCTACAGAGAGGGATCCAGGAGCCAAAGGACTTTTTTCTAGGTGTAGCAAAACTTGCAGGACATGCAGCTTCAAAGGATGGAAGAAAAGGTCCAGGATCGAGAGTTACTGTGCAAAGCGCTAAAATCAAGTTGTATCAGTTCCCCTCGAGGGTACATAGCATCACCACAGGACTAGTAATTCCCATAGCTTTATTTTCAGTAGCTGTTAGATGGTCCTGGTGAAGAGTAGCACTGCTGTGTGTTATTAGCCCATTCTCCAGACATCCTTTCTTCTCTCTTAGTGCCATGTCAGGAGTTACCTGCTTTATGTAGCTGGTCCTTGCTTGACCAAATTGGTACTGCTTCACAACCTTCTTGGTTCATGTTGCTTCTGGCAATGATCTTTGTCCACTGTATCTCTCTTGCCCCTGCCTGCTTTATAGTGCATTTTCATTTTAACTAGGAAATGAGCCTGTCTTGTTGGAAATCCCAGTACTAAGGAAGACCTTACTGCTGCCTTTCAGTATGAAAAGGGGACTTGTAGGAAAGATGGAGAGAGACTTTTTACCAGGGCCTGTAGGCATTTAGGCCTTTAGCTTAAAACTAAAGGAGGATAGATTTAGATGAGATATAAGGAAGAAATTCTTTACAATAAAGGTGGTGAGATACTGGAACAGTTTTCCTGGAGAAGCGGTGGATCCCCCATCCCTGGAAGTGGTCGAGGCCAGGTTGGATGGGGCTTTGAGCAACCTCGTCTAGTGGAAGATGTACCTGTCCATGGCAGAGCGGTTGAACTAGGTGACCTTTAGAAGTCCTTTCCAACTCAAACCAGTGTATGATTCTACTCGAGGACCGTCACTTCTTGCCTTTGTTGTTGACTGCTTACTATTATGTGTGTCTCTCTTATAGTTCCATTATATGCTGTTGTCTCTTCTGCATTTTGTTGGCCTTCAGACTTTTTTAGAAGCATCGCAGTGGTAACAAGTCATATTGCTTGAACCTGGTCAGAAGATTTTTATTTGTCGTTTTTTTTTTCAGTAAGAAATGACTGCTAATTTAGATGATTGTAAATGCTGATCAGAATTTTTAAATAAGAATTTGTTAAAGTTGTTCTTAAGGGATTAAAAGTGTCAGCCTTAAGTGTTTCTGCATGAGTTGCCAGTGGTGTATATTTAAAAAAAAAGTTTGCAGCGATATTTTGGTGCATCTGAAATGATTCTCCTACCATAGATGTGACCAATCAGTTCTATATATCTATATCTCTATATATCAGTTCTATAAAATTGGCTTCAACTTCCTGTGAAGGAATGCTATTTCATGGTTATCCTTGGGTTTCTTCTGTTTCCCTTTCTTCCTCCCTAAGAAGGGAGACAGGCTTACAGAATGCTTTGCTTTTAGGGCAAATTCTTAAGGAAGTTCACGGAATTTTAGTGCTTTTTACTTTTAAGTTACACTGATTTTAATGTCTGAACATATACTGCATGTTAGTGACAGGTACTGGTGTAGATGTCAACTGCATGCAGAAGTCCAGTATTAGGGACTGCATTTCCAGTGCAAGTAGCAGCATTCCTCAGTTGTTGTGACTGGTCAGCATTTGTAATTAGGTGGAAAGCAGATTAATAAAGCCAAATTAAAGTGACAGTGATGACCAACTGCTTACTAATTTAAGACCTTCTGCATATTGCTGTTTGCTATTTATTCAATGAATGCATATATTAAATATACAACTTTACACATTTCTTTAAGGTAATAGGAGCCATGATGATTGGGAGGTATTCTTTAATATCAGTGCTATATTGTATTTGAATAAATTCATGTGGAACCTTATATAAAACTCAGAACTTTCTGAGCAACTTCATGTGGTTTTATTCAAGGTTGCATTGAGTGATATGCAGTACATGACTTCATGTTAAGCACACTATTTGAGAACATAACGTTTCGACAGATTTACACTCTTTAAAGGAGGACTGAAATCTTACCACCGACTTTTACAGTAGTTTTCTTAATATGATCCTGTAAGATCTTTTCTAATAAGCGTTAATTTAATAAGTGCTGATTCTGGTTCAAATGGTTCAACTAGATTTAGGAGAAACGGGTGAATGTTGTTTTATTATTGTTCAGGAGCATGCATGCCATGCAATATTAGGGTTATATAAAAGCACAATCAGGTTACTTGTATCTTGACACTTGCCTTATTTCTTGTCTTTTGCAAGGGAGTTGTAGATCAGTTACAAGCATTTCTCTGTATTATAAATGTTCAAACTTTGTCGTGGGATATTATTCTAGATTATTTTAAAATACCATAAACTTACTCTATAGTGGGATCCAAGGTGGAGCCGAGAAAAAATTGTGATTCTCACATAACTGTATTTAGTCGGGGGGGGTAGACTGTAGAAAAGGAAGAAAATGCTCTTCTTTTTAGGTGAATGTATTCTTTCCATAAGATATAACAACAAAAAGTAGATCAAGATACTCTTGCTTCGACACACTCGTACCATCTGACAGGAAAGTGATTTTAATTAATTTAAAATCCAGCAGCAACACTGTTTCTTCCCTGAGTAAATGGTAGGGAGACCTTAATTACACATTGCTCTTGAAGGCACAGATTGTACTTAGTTTCCTTTTGGTCATTGAGGCTCAGACTTTGGAAAGTCTCATAAAGCAAATAAAGGAGTACTTTTCTGAATTTTCAGAGTGTTACCAAGTTTTCTTAGTATGAATGTAAAAACTTTAAGAGGAATTTAGGTTCTTCGGTGGTTTTTTGTTATGGCTTTTTTTTTTTAACAGGAAAGTAATACAGTATCTTCAGTTAGATTTTGGCTGCAAAACTTTTTAAAAGGCATTTACTTTGTAAAAAGTAAATTTTGACAAAAGCAAAGGAAATGGCTAAATGTTTAAGTGGTGAATCAGTGTGTGGTTGTGTCTAATCAGGATTTGGTGCTCCAGTTGGGGATATTTTATAGTGTAAAACTTTGGTCCGGATGAATAGTGACCAGCTGTGTGAATAGTGACCAATTAATTGTATATCTGTATTCATTCCACATACTGAATGCATTATAATGGATAAAATATAAATGTTGAATGAATTTGTGGTTGTTTTTGTTCATGAAAACTATAGTTACGAAATCTGCATGGATTTGTAGTATTTTGGGGGGAAGAAATCATGGTTTTGTTTTACTTTAATGTTTAATTTTTAGCAAAGATATTTAGTAGACTAACATAAATATAAAAACATCCTCATACAAATCTTTTCCTCATTCCAAAAAATAATTTATTATAATACATCATGAAAAGGATGAACTATTTCATATAAAAAAAAAAGTTCTAATATTTAGCAGATTTCTTCATTCATGAGATTTTTACGCTAGATGGGGATCTGCCTTATCCTTCCAGATTCTTTGAAAAGAAAATTTGGCTAATCTGGTTTTTGTAACTTTTCTGACACTATTCTTCTGATGTAATTGCTTTCTTGAATATATCATTAGTGGGCAAAATTAAAATGCAGGAGCCTGAAATACAGGAGAATTCATGTGCAAACTTCTTTGAAGAATCATTGTAAAAGCTGCATATATGACTTAGGCTGTATTCAAATAGTTTTCAGCATCTTGTTTCTTGTGACTATTTTAATTTTCATAATTAATGTTGAGGTTAGTTTAAAGTTTCAGTATTTTCCCTGGAGCAAGTATTTGGGAGTGGTATTAGATTGACTTCTGTTTCCTGTACAAACAAACTTTGTGAGTTTGTGAAGGTCTCCTCAATGTTCCTGAAGGTTTTGCTGTTAAAAGTCCCAGAAAATAACTGTCACTTTTCACAGTATTTGTAGGGTGCTGAGAGGAAGGGATTCCTGTTTCGTAGCCATAATTCAGGCTGGCACAGCAGTGATATCCCTGCTGACTTCCCTTTTGCCAGGCATTTAGCTGAAACTTAGGAAATTTAGTACTTCACAGAGAAAATAAATTGGTTCAAGTAATTGTGGAAAAGGAGTTGGTGCTTAATGGAAGAGACAAGTTTAATGGTTTGGGTCACTGCCCAAGTCCATCCATTCTCCACTGGCCAAACTGGGGTGCAAACTTGAAGTCCTTTTAGATTCATTTTTATTACATGGTACAAAGGCGAGAGTGACCAGAGAAGTCCCTGTTCTTTTAAAGAGTTTCTCTATGAATGTATCACAGTCCTTGCATTTCAAACTGAGTCTTCTAATCGTTGCATGTTGAATAACTTGAAAAACAACGTACATAACAACTTCATTATACGCAGGGCTGACCTGACT
>VXAK01020649.1:1358-11901 GCA_013399435.1 Arenaria interpres
AAAAATTAATGAGAATATTGCATTCTTTCTCTCATATAGCAATGTGAAAGGAAATGCACTCTAGTGGCAAGCATTTCTGCAAACACCATTGTAATTTACAGGACAGGGATCTACTCTGGAAATGTGTTACAAAAATTAATGGGCTAACAATTCACTTATTATCTCTTATCTTGCAGGATATATATTGACCAACAGTTATTATCTTTTCAGACTCTTTCTTTGACCATTACTTCAGGAGATCACAAAGGACAATAAGCTCTTGATAATCATGAAAATACACAGGAAAAATCTAAAGACAGGAAGAAAAAGTAATTTCATTAAGCTTATGTAGCACCTTCTAATTGTTATTCAGATATGTATTACCTTTACTATCAGAAAGAGTAACACTAGCACATACATTACTCAAAGGCTCACAGTATCCACCCACTAAAACTCATGAACTACTCTTTTCACTGTTAAAAGCAAGCAGTCACTGAAATCTATTCTTAACCTTAAAAGAGAAAAAAATGCAAAATAAAGTTGACATCTAAGCTATTATTCCTAAAATTTTTTTAAGCATTTAATGTCACTACAAATCACTTAGCTGGTTTATTGTATATATTGTATATATTTTATTATAAATGTAAAAACTGGAGGGGTTTCTTCAACAATATACAATTACTTCTAAATGTAATCTCTTAGCTTTATGACTGAAAGGATGAAACCTACCCGTTTATAACAAACTACTTAATAAATGTGTAATTGAAAATATGTAAGATTAAATGACTGTCACAGGAAAAATATACAAAATCAAACCTCACATATTAAAATAAATAGCATTTTCTTTCTGTGGCTTTACTTTTGCTTTTCTATTTTCTTTTTTTGTGTTTTGAAACATGGATTCAAACCAAAAATTATTTCATATAATTTTATAATCAAAAATTATATCAAATCCTCAAATTTGAAAAGCAGCCAAAATCTTCAAATTAAATACAACTTCTTTTGTCTCTTCCGCAAAATAAAGAAAATAAAAATGAATACAACACAAATGAAACTTAAAAAAAGACATAAATTAACCCTACAGGCATGATTCTTCCATCACTTACTCAGCTCAATATGAGAATGATTCACTTCTATATAATTACTATGCTCCTGATTGACTTTAGGAAAAGCTCCATATTCAACACCACCTCAAAATACCCTAACCATGTAACTTGATCAGGACCTAATCAGTGACTCAGATTTAAAAGGTTTCTAAAGGTGTATAGGTATTCAGTGCAAACAAAAAATTTGGTAGCATTTGACACTTTTATTAACGAAATCTAGACAAAGAAGTGACCAATCCATTTTTTGAAAATGAGAGTAAACCACTAATCATAAAGGTATGCAACGCTGAAAAGAACTAAGCATAAATTAACCACAATCAACATTCAAAAGGGAAGCTTTAATGCCCCAAAAGAAGACATTCATAAAAAAATAACTGGAGGAACAAAACACCCTAGACCCTCTCCAAAGCAGGATAGGAATTTGCCCTAATGCATTATAGTGCTGCCTTCAGTGGTGTATATTTCTAATCACATTATCATCTATGTGCTATACATCTCTTGGACTTCAATGATATAGACAATATAGTAAAGCTAATTTCTCATTTCCTCATTCTCAACTTTTTAATTTAATGTTCTGCCAGTAATTTTAAAGAAATAATTTTAAAAATAACTTAGAGATGGATGGCAAGGCACTCCTTATAAGAAAATGACAATTATTACATTGCCTTATACCATTAATGTGTAACTTTACTTAATCTGGGTACATCCATATAATTTAATAACTGATTAAAAAAAAAAAAAAGAAAAAATCATGCATCACTAATAGACTTTAAAAAATATGATAAATAGTATAAATTAAAGAAAAAATACAGAAACAAATTATTCAGGAGAGATTGCAAGAGAACCCCTACCTTCCAGTAGATATCTGTCTTCCAGAAAACAAGATCATAAGGACTGGCACTGTGGAATAGAAGAATGGGAACGTGCTACACTGTGCAGCAAAAAGTTTGAACTAGAATTTATGTGTCCTTTTCAGTTTATTTTGAATTACAAGCACAGTATGGGAGAGAAGAAAAATAAAAGTATCTGCCACTGCTGGTGGCACAGACTGTGTTGGAGAAGATTTGAGTGTTCTGATCAGAAATTTCACTTTGATTATTTCATTTCTGAGTGAAAGATACATTAAATGCCCTTCTTCTTACTAAAAAAATATGCCTGACAACATCACAGAAACAATCATTATGCTTTAATAATATTAATACAATAAGTAGTCCACTGTTATGAAGAGAAAATGCATAATAAAAGTTTTTGCTTTCTCCAGGGGGAAAGCAAGCAACGGAAAACTATTTTCTGATTTGTACCTTTCAGCCTTATCACAAAGCATGTCAGCTACCAGCAATTCCTACTCACTTTAATGAACATTCATTTCTGAGGGAGTAGCAGGTGTACAGAACAACCCATAATCAGTCTACAGAGTCCTTATTTTGGTCAGAACTGAAAATGAATAAGAGTATGATTCATCGTTCAATAAATAGGAGAACCCACCTGTGCCCTACACAAAGAACAGCACTCTGTGTGTGTCTCAGTGGACTCAATGGGTTTGACTACACTTACGTGCTTGGAATGCTCAAATGGATCCTACAGAGATATTTTGGCCTTCACACTGAAAACAAGGCAATGAAAATAAACTGCATTTCCTCATATTCATAAATATCTAATTCAGTTCTAGTGCTTCACCAAAGTCGATTAAAATTATAGTAGGATTCAATGTGGCCTCAGGGTACTTTTCCCTAACAGCTCTTTGAATGTACAGTGTAAGATTTTCAAACATNAATCCAATATGATGACCACTCGGGACTGGGCCATAAAATCAAAGTTGGCTAAAGTGTGCATAAACTGCAGAATCAGGGTTCAGTTTAGTAAGGAAAAAAGAGACACTTGCTGCACACTTCTTACCCTTCATAATAAGACAGAAAAAACCTTGAATCACACACTTTGTAGCTTAAGATTTTTTTCTATTCAGCACCCTACAAATCTTAGATCTTTGAACTTCTTGCTTTATTTCTAGCAATTTCTAGCGTCAAGCTGAAAACAAACCACACAAGCCCTAAATAAAAGAAAAAAGCCTTGGGTTTAGAGATAAGTATGTGCAATTGTCTATGACTTTAATTTGTGAAAGTTTTATTCCACACATCATCCATGTCTGTAAGTACTTGAACATATATATCCTATTACATCGAACTCAAGGTGACTTTAAGTATATTAATTAAGAATTATACTACAGTTACTTTTAAAACCTATTTTTTGTGTGGTTTGAACCTGTGTGCATTTTTCTTTCAGGATGCTTAAGCTTTCCATGTTAGGTACTGCATCGTCTATATATGAATACAGGCACTACTGAAACTGTAGTCTAAAAGTAATCATTTGCACCAGTTTTCCACCTCTGGAAAAAAGATCAGTTTTCAGAATGAAAGTTCAGACATGTGACCAAGACTTCAAATGATATTAACTTTTTTCATCCTCCGATCGTTTTGTAGGAATTAAAGATTATGTTTATCTTTGTGGAAATCTTAATTTAAAAACACTGTGAGACAAAGCAAATAGAACATTCCACGTAACACCCTCACATCCTAATAAATCTCTAAGACACACTCTGAGCCTGCAACACCCTTTGATCCACAACATCCTTTGATCCTCTGCCCAGGTCAGAGCTCAGACAAGTAGAGATGTATATGGGTACTTGAATATGGCTAGGTAATGGGTTGGGATCTCACCCACAGCGAGTGCCAAAGAATCACCTCGGAGAGAACCCTCAAATGTACAATTACACAAAAACAGGAAAATTTTACTTCTTCCCATACCTCATGCTCTTTCTGTCTTTGATCTAACAACCTCAGTCTTGAACATCCGAAAGTCATCATACAGACTGACAGCAAGACAAACTATACTAGTCTGAACTCTCCATTCCAACATGCCTTAACAGAAACACAAATTACACTGTCACCTAAAACACAAATCCCACAGCTGTTTTTTGGTTCAACAGAGAACCTCTAAACCGAATTGAGCCAACAATCCACTGAGTCATAACAAGTGTCCCAAGCTTAGTGCTGCACTATTTAAGATTATTAATCACCCTAAACTTCCCGTTATTTCTTCCTCTTAAGGTTTTTACACTACCATTATTATAACTGGAGCTAATTCCAGACTGTGGAACTGCCCTGCAAGATTAAAGCTATGATTGCACAATATACTCAAAAACATACTGTTCAAATCTTCACAAGTAACATTTTAGCTAACGTATATCCAGAACCCGTCTTCAGTGACTAATTTTTATCTTTCTAAAAGCTAGGCATGTTTCTTTGTAACAGCATATAAGACCTGATCTAATCTTATGCTAACACAATTTTCTCAACAATGGAAGGTAGTCTTCACAGCACAAAACTGGACCAGAAGCTGAAAGTTCATGTTAGCAATAACTTTCTTTCTTTCGCACCTCTTGGTGCTCTTTCTTGAGCTGATACCACCAGACACAACTATACAGAATAGCCGATGATTGTCAGGACGTGGCGCATTGTCACTGCTAGTCATGTCCTGGCCCTTGAGGCTCCAATGCTGTAAGACATACATAGCATTGACCAGTCCAAGAATGTCCAGTGGGTTAAATTCATAGCGGCCTCATTTTCAGTGTACTTTGGGCTGGTGGAAGGAGTGAGTGCAACTGAGTGGAGAAAAGTAAGTGGAACTATTCCTGAGGGAGAGTTTTGCACATATCAATACCTTAGATAATCAGGACTGCTAGTTAGCACCAGTTCCTGGAACAAACCAGACAGTCTATGGTGTGATGTTGCTGGAAGTTCCTAGTATCATCATATGGATGAGAAGACTACTCTTGTGCTCAGTGATAAATAAACCATACAAATATTTAAGTCCTGGAGAAAAATACAGCAAAGGCCATACTGAGAGTCATATGTAAGCATAGAAGACCTGTGGATATTTTAAGACTTAGAGCAACAAGTCTACAGCAAAAATGAAATAATGGATTAGTGATACTGAAAAAGTCAAGAAAAAAGTTCATAGACTTTCATTTAAATCCTGGGGTTTTTCCATCATTTTTTGCTTGGTGACTAAGCACAGCCTTTGTTAAAATAAACGAAGAAAATCCAGCAAGGAAATAAGCTTGGTATCATAAACTTTGAAGAACTGAGCAATTATTTGGTGTATATTTTTGATACAGATGTTAGGACATCAACTTCAGTGTCTATTAAAATGTAATGTTTCTTTTATGAGTAGATTTACCTTAAATTTGATCTGAATGAAAAAGTACTATTAGTGAGTTTGGCAATTATTTCTAAAAGCATAGTAAGTTGACTAAAAGATTAGGTAAGCAAAATGTTACCATTTTATTTCCTTTGCCTCACACCATCTATTGGTAGAAGAGAATGAAATTGTCAGCAAAGGAAAATGAATATGTATGCCAAATTGGGCTATCAAAAGAAAAAAAAAAAAAAAACAAACCACAAAAAAACCCCAGAAGTTGCTTACATAGTAAGCAACAGACAAATATTTCAGCACAGCTTCTGACTCTATTATTGTTTCCCAAAAAGATGTCTTCTGACCACATATACTGTAAGATATATGTAAGATTCATTTTGTCTCGAAGCATAAAGGTTTTCTGATCCACGATCAAAAAAGAGAATACAATTTTGTTCAGCTGTGTAAAATACTGTGTTAAAAATTAATTTTATACATGCCCTATACACACTGCTAATCTTAAATTTATTATAATAAATACAATTAATCATAAAGATCATAAACTTTTTGAATTATAGATGCAGAATAATAAAACAAGTTATTCTCCTTCTGTAGAAGGAAATAGTCAAGATAACCTCCATAATTTCCAGACTTCCATAATCCATGGTCATAAATGGAGCTGCAGACAACCAACTTCTCCTTTTCATCTGCAGCCTCTGCAAACAGGACAACAGAAAAGGATCGAAAATAGAGTTGTTTTCTATAAAAAAGTGAGAATTTTCCACACATACTTGTTAAACTTGAATGCTGATTGCATCACTTGATTGGTATATGGAAAGGTAATGACTGTAGTTTGTCTCAGTTGTCTTATACAAGAATTTCAATTGTAAAACATAGTGAAATTACATTTTAACACACTGTTGATAGTATTCATTTTCAGTATCCTTGCATTTTAGAAACCAAAGCAGACTTAAGCAAAGCACATTTATTCATCGGATGTGATCCGTTAAAAAGAAGGCTTTCAGTTTGGGGCAAGTAAATGGATATCATTTTTGTACTCCATAAACATCCAGCAATTACAATCACACAGGTGCAAGTCTCTTATACTGTTCAGTTCTGTGTGTCTAGCTGAATTGTCCTAGAGTATGCAACAGGCCAGTATGAAAAGCTCACCTTGAACAACTATTATACCAAAATTTAATGGAATGTAAAAATGTTTTAACCTTCTTTGAACTATGTGTCAAAGTCAATTGGACTCAATCCAGTGAACGAAATCAATCTTGCTATTTTAAAAAGAACTAGAGAAACACTTCTCATCATCAAAACATAACTCCTATTATGCCTTTCCTTTTTAGGTGTCTTCGTCCAATGACGATACCACAGAGGAACATGGTAATCCCTGTACATGGTAATCTTTAAATTTTACCAATGTTTGCCACAAACAATTTTCTATCATATACAGCCTTCCAAATGAGAATGTTTCCCAGGATTATTCAAATGTAGTTCAAGTATGAGCAACTTTACTAACTCCTGGTAATAGTGATATCCCAAGTACAGTTCTATTTCTTTGATGAAACCAAGGTGTAAATGAGGAAATAATACAGCATTTCTGGGAGTGCTAAAAAAAAATCAATCGCAGGAAGTTCAGCTGGAGGCCAGTCACTATTATTGAACCCCAGGAGTGCATACTGCGGCCAATACTGTCCAACCTCTTCATTAACAACTTGGATGATGGGCAAAGTGCACTCTCAGCAAGTTGGCTGATGACAGAACATAGGCAGGAGTGAGTGACAGGCCAAACAGCTGTGCTACCCTTCAGGTGAGCCTTAACAGGGGGTTGAAATAGGTCATGAAGTTAACAGTGTGAAGTGAAAAGACCCACACCTGGGGAGGAATGACACCAGTCAACAGCTGATGGGTAGATGTCTGTAAAGCAAGTCTGCAGCGAAGGACCTGGGGGTCCTGGTGAACCACGAGTTGAACATTAGCCAACAGTGTGCACTTGGAATAAATAAATGTGGACAGCAAGCTCCTGGACTGCATTAGGAGAAATGCTGTCAACAGGTAAAAGGAGGTAATCCTTCGCCGCTACTCAGTCCTGGTAAGACACATCTGGAGTGCTGGGTCCAGTTCTAGGCTCCCCAGGATACGCATGTCCTGTTTCTCTCCAGGAGAGACATGAATATACTGGAATGAGTCCAGTGAAGGGTCACAAACATGATAAACAGACCTACAAGAAGAGGATGAGAGAGCTGGGGCTATTCAGCTCAGAGAAGAGAAGTCTCAGGGAGGGGTCTTAGCCATATGGAAAAATACTTGATGGGAGGAGGTAAAGACGCAGAGCTAACCCCCAAGATATCCAGCATATACCTTGAATGACAGAGGCAACATTTACAAACTGAAGTGTAGAAAATTCCATGAAAATCAAAGAAAAATACTTTTTTAATGTAAAGGTGGTTGAACAGGGAACAGATTGCCCAGTGTTTCTGGACTCTCCATCCTTGGAGACAGTCAAAATCCGACTAGACATGGCCCTGGACAGCCTGCTCTAGCTTATCCTGCTCTGATCCTGGGACTTGGAAGAGCTGATCTCCAGAGAAGCCTCCAGCCTCAGCCATCCTTGAATTCCATAATACTACTGTGTGAGGGTTGACAAAATTCCTGTATTTGGCTCTAACAAAGTACAGAGGAGAATGACACACATACAGATGTATTAAATGCATATGCACCCTTTTTTGGTCTTAAATCAAATAGCTGTATATGTAAACAGGAACAGGCTTCTATAATCAACTTTTCACACAGGAGTCCTACCAAATGACATTAGCTGTTAAAAAACTAATCTCTATCATCAAACCCACTTTATTATCTCTTTAAACGGTATTGTGAACTTTTAAAGTTTCATGTAAAACAGTTTTGGGAAACATTAAAGACATTCATATAATTAGCTGATAAGATGCTACCTATGTCAACAGGTCTCCAGTAAAGTTCTATTGATTGACAAAAGGTATATTGACAAGTACTAATGGTCACAGTGTCTTGTATTAAATAAGATGGAAAGGAAGGTTTCCAGCAAGCAGGTCCAATGCGTTCACTTGCCAAGGAAACTGCTATTCTATTCAGGATGTACTGGAGACAAGATACGCAATTTAAAGCAGCCTCCTTCCTACCTATAGAAGAGAGACCTTAATCCTAAACAGCAGTCATTGACCTGCTGGATAGTAGGAGACTGTATTAAAGAAGTTATCAAGTTTGTTTAGACCTCATAATTTGAAAACAGTACACCTGAAAATTTATATCAGAACAGTAGATGTTTGTTCTGTTTGTTACTGAGCTCATGCTGCTTCCCAAGAGAACTTCTAGAGATGGGAAAAAGATTGCTTCCCATCTCTTCACTAGATATGGAGAAAAGATTGCTTTTATCTTTAACAGATAGGCATCCTACACCAGGAAACATTAGTCACTACAGGCAGATAATGCTGGCATTATTATAATTTACAAAAAACATTTCCCATTTCCTTCTTTAAATATATGTGCTGGGTACTGAATCTATACAATTTGCAGAAAACAATGCTGAAAGAACAGTACAGTTTTGACAATTCTTTTGCAGAAACTGTCCAGAGAAGAAAAACACTATCTTCTGCTCATGAAATAAACAATTCTGGACTTTTATTTTAGCTATTATAGTTAATCAACTTAGAAGATATATAATTAACATGGAAAAAATGATTTGAGAAACAGAAATTAAATGTCATCAAAAAAGAGAAGACCATCCAATAAACACTTCCTCTTGTGAATAACCAGAAGCAGACTGCAAATTTTAGTTGTTCAGAGCTCTGTCAAAATTCTGTATTGCAATACCCATACAATTCTTAACAGAATCATTATACAGCTATGAAAACCTAAATTCTAACAGAAAAGTAAAATTAAATAGTGTGAAATTAACACAGTTGCACTTCCCTCCTTTATCTTTGCCTTTGTTGTTGAAAAGACTTCCTTGTTTGCAGTTTGTTAGTAAGAGATCTCTTTTAGCAGACAGAAATCTGATAAACCTGAATGAAAAATAATGAAATAACATTATCCAATGATGAATATTTCACAGGTGCATACAATAAAGATATATAAATATCTATGTGCAATAAAGATTTACAGAGTATTTCATTAGTGTTCAGCACAGGGAAAGTGTTAGTCTTTCCTCTCTTATGCATTTGCATCAAACTCACATTAAATATGCAGCATTTATGACAGTATTCTCACAACTGTGAGAGTATCAACAAGCTGATCTGCAAACCGATTTTATTTTCTGTGCTTCCATTCCAGAAGCAGACCGATTAAGAGAAAAAAAAAGCTTAGTCCTAAGGTAAAACTTCAGAATATGCTTTACTAATTTAGGGCCGGAGAACTCAACACGTAACACAATCAACAGACATGGTAGGAAAGAAGATAATTTGTGCAGCTATTTGATGTGTATCCAACTTTGCTTTCATTCATAAACATATTTGAAAAAAGCACTAGTATGACTATCACAGTAATATCCTATATACCACTGCATTTTTCATGGACCTTCATGCTATATTCTAACTTCTGCAATTCTGGCAAATAAAGGCAGGACCCTAATCTACTTCTGTACTGAATGCAAAATACATTGCACTACTAAGAAAAAATCAATCATTACACAGAAAACCATACTCGATCTTTTACAGTAAATGAATTTGCTCTCCACAATCACCTGAGTTACTCACTGAATCATAAGAGATATTCAAATCCAGTATCAAATTCTAATGCCAGGAAGAAATTAAAATTTTCTGGACTATATTCTGGATATATATAAAAAAGAATGATAAAATTAAATCGGTAGTACTGTATTTGCCTCTGAATACAATTGCTGTGATTTTAATCTGAATGCTAGTAATTTCACTTTAATTGAAGATGATAATGTTCATGTGCTATGTGATGTGCAATACCACCTGTGAAGAGTGGAGAAAAGGACAATGTAACATACTGCAACAACTCTGCATGTTCCCAGGTTGCCCTGTTCTGTGCACACAAATACTCTTAGCAGTTGCAAGGAACAATCTGATGCTCTTTCAACTCCTTTAAGTGAATAGTTCCTCTTTTTCCTTTAGCTAGATCTTCGATTTTTAGCAGCAGCTTAACCAGAAGTTTCAACTTTGGAATCAATAGTTTGAAATCACAGACAAATTCTTACTTTTTTAATTGCACTGAATTAGAAAATACAGAACATATATATTTTAATTATGCAGCTTTAA
>VXAK01020655.1:13280-60083 GCA_013399435.1 Arenaria interpres
GGGTTGACCTAGTGCTTAGAGACATGGTTTAGTGATGGTTTTGATCAGAGTTAGGTTGATGGTCGAACTAGATGATCTGAAAGGTCCCTTCCAACACGGACAGTTGTATGATTCTATGATGGCCAAGTTAGAAAAGTGTGTACTACTGATGTATTAGTAGTGTCTACTAACAAAGCAGACGAAGCTAAGCAAGCCATGTGTTTATAAATTATGGCCATGTTTTCATAGACTGTTCTGCTTACAACCTAAAAAAAAAGCAATAAGGACTTGAAAATATTTGTTTTTACTGATTGAAATCCTGTGAATTGGGCACTAGAGCAGAGTTACGGTAAGCCTGAACTTTTCACATCTCATTCACAAGTGATGGGACGGGACAGAAAGCTGATGTTTCAGTTGTGGCTTGGTTCTACTCTATTGTATTTTATTATAATTACACTGGTTTGAGAGTGAAATTACTGATGAAGTGGCGGATGATTCCCATGTCAACATAAAACCTCTACAAACAAGGATTTGGTCTCTAAAATACACACATCACAACATACTATCCTATCATTTACATCTGACAAGACATATCCAGTGTTTTGGTTGGCCATCAAATACGAGGGGATAGCCAAGTTTCCAATAGCTTCACTTTCCAAACTTTAAATGAGACTTCAAAAGCTGTAGAAATGCAATACAGGACTATGATGTCCTATACATACGATATCAAATCTTTCGAGAAGGAAGAACTGTGGGTGCAATTATTGTTATACTAACTGACATAGTTTCTGGAAATTGCTTGGGATTTGTAACGAGGGCTTTAAAAATCTTTTCCATCTGTTCTTCCTCTGGCTTATTTTAGGGTGCATTTATAGAAATACGTCATGGCCACAGTACGTAGACATTATTTGAAATACGCATTTCCACTATCAAGCTATGTTTAAAGTAATATGAACACTGGTTTCCTTAAAGAGGCATCCAAACTAATGGTAGGACTGAGAGTGACTGAAAACTCAGACCAATAGTCTTGGTTAAATAATAGTATAAGGAAAGGAAAATTCACTTGGTCATTAATCTCAGAAGAATGAACATTGTCCTCCTGCTCAGTGCATATCTCAAGCCTGGGAAAGGGCTGAGTTTTTCTTCAGACTTCAGCAAAACAGGATCCAATCCATGGAAATACCCATCCTGCAAAAACTGGTCATCTATCCCACAAAAATTAGGAGGCTGCACATCCTGTGGTAAGAACAGGATAGTTATTACAGGTTAGTTATTAACTAGCCAAGATGCTGACACCGTGCAAAACACTGCAGTAAGTCTTCAGCTGTGGACCAGTAAGTACATGCTTTCCTCACGCTACCTCGGTTATCCGAGAGGTCAGGTACACCAGACATTTTCGCCAGCTGCTTTTCAGGATAGAAATGCTTATAATACTAATCTGTAATCGAGAGGTAGTGATTCAAGTTGAAGATGAAAAAAAATCCCCAGAGGACCGGGGCTCCAAGTCATGGTTTAGGCAGTAGGAGTGTGAGACACCTGGGCTGCGACCAAGGGTGTCATCTTTAAGAGGAAGCAGTAGACCTCTTTCTAGAACAGCTACTGCATGCTAGGCACTGAATTTTGCAAGCATTGCTAACCCCATTGACAAAAACTGTACAGCAAGTTGAGGATCAATGCAGTTTCTAAAGCGCTGTAGCGTCATCAGCAGGAAATTAACCGAGCAAGAGGCAAAGGAGTCAAAAGTAGAGACATTCAGTTGACAACTCCGGAGAAAATTTTGTTTGTTTGGGTGCTATCCATAAGCTACAGCTAAGTTTCCATCACAGAAGAAGGGGAAAGTGGAGGGTCTTGTAGCTGCTTGTTTTTTTCATGATTAAGGGCATTTGTGCCCTTGTGAAGAGAGAGGTGATTTTTTTCCTCCTGGGTATGCCTAAAGTCTTAAAGAACCTTAATGTTCCCGTGCACTGCTGAAGCTCCTGCAGAGCTGTGGGGCCAAGAGGCTATCTCTATACCCTCAAGAGATTTTCAGAGTAGGAGTGGCAAGTTGGCACAAATCTTCTTCAGTCTATGGAGGATGAATATTGCTCCACCTCTCTGGAGGACTTCTACAGGCAAAGCAATCATAAAATGTAACTAGAAGCTGGCGTGATCTTGAAAAAAACCCCACATTCTAGTCTATCATAGTTTGCTTCTACAAGGGTGTGTATACAAGAAAAAAGTTGTGTTCCCTGGCCCTTGCTCTTCAGCCCAGGACTAGCATCTTCAAGCTACATGTAGGATGTGTGAGGCTGCTCAGTTCCACGACAATGGCTCCATTTCTCAGCCTCAGCTTCTTGTCCTCTGTCATCTTTGAATATGGCGTGGAAGCAAATTGTTATTTTTCTTTTCAGACACCAGATGTAAACCTAGGCATGCAGCCAACTTCACGTATCCTTGAACAGGAACAATAAGGCAGACCTTCTGGGAAGAGCAAGCGAGGGGTTCAAAGGGCAGACAGGCTTCCAGCTGCATTTTGTGTTGTGCTCACACAAGCTTCAGCACCCACAGCAAAACTGGAAAGTAAAAAAAAACAAAACAAAGCATTGGGAAGTAAAGTTAAGCCCAGCTGCAGGTAGTTAGACTGCCATCATAGAGGAGCAAACTGTTATCAGTGCCATCATCTTTTGCCAGACATGCTAATGACGACATTGGGTGCAGCGTCACGTAGAGCGGAGGGTGACATGTCATCCCCAGAGAGTGCACGAGGAGCATCCAGGCCCAGCGAATGGCCCTCGGGCTGCTGGGGTCACTCCACCCCATTGAACTGTGAATAAATACCAGACGTGGAGGGAAGGGAATGAAGAGGAAAGGTTTCTTTGCTCACGCGTGGGCTGGGAAGGAAAGCAGACATCTCCTGCCTCCACTTGGAAGAGAAGCCCCGTGGGATAGATGAGGACTGGAGACTGCTGCTACCAGTCTCTCTGAAGAATTAAAGTGCATAGAGTATTGTTAACAAATTGCTGTTGGTTTGAGCTGCTTATTGCTGAAACTGATGGTGATAAAACTGCTTTTCCTGAAGAATGTGGCAACCAAAATAAGGCCTGCCTTCCTTTTTTGGTGACAGCCTGGGAACTTGCTAGGGGATTTTCCTAATGCACTTCCTAATCCTTATTTATTTGTACTTCTCCCACATTCATCAAGGTACCTGGGAGAGTTTAGGGACATGGTGAAACCTGAGGGTGCTGAAGGGGTTGAAAGAGATGTTTCTTGATGTGACTCTGACTGCTAAAAAAAGAAATGCCTAGAAAATAAGGCTGGAAACCAAACTTTATCTCCACGAAGCTCTAGTACTGACAGTCCTCAGCATTGCCTGTGGCCTGTGCTGGAGCTGTGCTACAGTGTTAAGTCTGGATGGGTGGGAGGTCAAGCAAAGAACATGGATCTGCAGATGAATAAGCTGATGACTAAGTTGTTGTGGACCACGGAGTAGCAACGGGATAGTAGCCATGTCCACATGGTCAGTAACAGGCTGAGAAGACAGTGGATAGGTACACAGTCACATGGAGGGTTTGGCAGGCATCAAGTAGCGGCTTTTGGAAGTGTTGTTAGTTCGTAGTTAGTAGAGGGATGCAGGGGTATCTAAGTCCCCATTGAAACAGCAAAACTGATTTTGATAATGATTTGAAAGAGCTTTTTGTTCCCCGCATTGCTGACCCCTCTCGCAGCATCAAAAAGCGTAGTTCTGAGAGTCTCCTGGCCCACACCTTTGCCAGCACTTTGTTCAGTTGAGCCTCAGAAGGGAAGTACATCTGGAGGACCACAAGGAAATGTAGTGTATGATGTGACTCTGTTTAGCAGGAAGAGTCTGTTTAGTAGGAAGAGAAAATGCTAACAAGTTTTGATGCACATGAAGTCAAATGACCAGAAGAGCACCCAATAGCAATCTACAGACACTTGCATCCTGCTGTATTGTTGTGACCTACTCTAAAAGTATGTGGAGTATGACTAGTGAGACAATTGGCACAGCCACCAGAAAAAAAGAAGTGACATCTGGGGAAGTCAACTAGATTCTTCAAACTTGTAGCAGCTTCTTTTCCACTGTGACAGCCTCCGTGATCACAAAACTGCATCTTGTAAGACCCTGAACCAAAGAATAACATCATCATCGCAATAACACTCTAAAACCAAGAGAGGTTTGGTGTTTATTTTCTATCCTGGAAGACCTACTGACACATATAGCTGAACCACGCCAGATAAAAAAGCACAAACCCACGCGCAGGAATATTCTGCATTAGATGTACACCAAATGGTTGTCACCGAAGGCAGTATTTGCTTTATTTCTATTTTATGAGCACTGGCCAAATATATTTAGCAGGGTCTCTTGACATATTTGAGTTTGGAAAGAATCTGTTGGGAAATTGAACCTTTCGCAGTGATTACCCTTATTTATCAACAGGAAATTCAATTGTTCTTTAAGCATCAATTCTATTACAAAGACCCACTTAAGTAACTGAAAACAAAACAATGTTCATTTGCGCCGAAGGATAACATTTACTGAAATGACACCTCTCAGATTATTTGGTATTGATTATTTGGCTTTGGTTGATGTATTGAATTTTAGATGGAAATGATATCTACAGCTAAGTGAATCTGGTGAAAGTTTAGTCAATCTGGGTTGAACGGTGTGGTTTTATGTTCACCAGCATGGCTGAGGCTCCCCAGGGCTGACCATCCACTGTGTGGAGCAGAAAGCTATGCTCCATGGCTTGCTCTCTATCTCTGGACAGGCTTCTCAGTCGCATAGAAAGAAGACAGAGCTGCAAGAACCATTTTGTGCACCCCCATGTCCTGAGGTCTTCCAGAACTGTCTGAGACCTGGCAACTCCTGCTGCTGTTGAGTGAAAGGATTAGGGGACAGAGCAAGTTTTTGGGGTAGGAGCCTAAAAGGAGGCCAGGAACATCAGCATCTGTATTTTGGCAGCCAAGGTCTGTAGCATCCATTGTCCTTGACTGTTTTAAGTTTGCATTATGGGTTTCACAGGACCACGACTGTTTGAATGGAGCAAGCCCATGACAGGTTTCAGGCTTGGTGAAATTATTTTGACCCTCCAGGTCCAATTCAAGAACATTTGTCCCTAACATAAGCACGTGGATCGGAGTGCCCATTGGTGATGAACACTGAGAAATTAAATTCTTCCAAGTCTTATTCTTCTTGTTACATCTCTGGGGCTGAAGAATCTGAATTACTTATTTCTTGCAGCCACTTCTGACTAGCCTTTAGAAACACCGCAGGTCACATGTGCCAATATTTTGACAGCATGGTTGTCTTTAGGAAGTTCTTCGGGCACCCTTCCATTTGACAGAAGTTCATCAGAACATACCCGTTTTATTCAGGGCCTTCTGTGCTTCAGATGCCTAAATAAATGTTGGCAGGACTCAGATATTCAAGACCTGAACTCTGATATGGAGTTTCTATTTTGTCTCAAAATCCTGCCCAAGCCTTTCGCTGCTGAAGCTTTTCAGCCAGTTCTCCAGATTTGGCTTTCTACGCCCTTCCAGGCTAAGGGTGCTGAAGTTGAACGCTGCCTCCACAATTTGTCTGCTCTCTTGAACATCTTACATCTTTGTGGTTTGGGCAAGGAAATTGAGTTTTCCTCTTTGCTCAAGAAAGCCATAGGATAAGGACTACTGTCCCACCTGAAGCTTGTTGATACTCTTTTGAGGTTTGTACTGGCTGAAAAGGACTTAATCAGTTTTATATATGAAAATATTTTAAATGCAAATATATTTTTTGTCCTTTTTTTTTTTTTTTTAAAGCCAGATACCAAAGAACCTCAAATCCTTTCATTCAGAAGAATGTAGTGCACAAATTTATGTAAACATATGTAAAGTCAGGAACTATAAACATGGGAAACGCTGCTTTGAGAGCAACAGGTTTTTTCCTTTGGATTTTTAAATAAGAGTTTTGGGTTTCTGTATCTAGACTATGTGCATATAACTTCCATGAAGTCTAATTAACCATCCACTCGTAAGCTTTAACCCTTTCTGGCTTAATTGTGCTTCATCCCATCATTTGCTGTGGAGGAAACCAGAACAAAATGTCACAGTGCGAACACAGGGTCCTGTTACAATGATTAGGCATAAAATACATGTATTTGTTTTCCAGTGGTCAAAGTGGGGTTTGAAACTTGATATTACTTGTGGCCCAAAAGTATTTCTGAGAGAACTTTTGGTCAAAAAGGGAGACTATGTGCTCACATGGTTGGTATGGCCTGGATATACAATAGAGTGTGCAATATAAGTTTTTCCTTAGCTTATTAAAAATTCTCATGCATAAAATGAATTTATATTTTTTAGTTTCATGAAATTAAAAAAATTAAACGTAACTAAGAATTACACAGCCATTTTCTAGTTAAATGGCATATAATGAATTTTTTTAGTATCTTTTTTTCTACAAAAATATATGCCAGCAATGAATGCAATGTTATGGGATTAATATAAAAGGGTTGTTGAACATTACAAAACCAATAGGAATCATTCTGATATTATGCTAAACCTTTTATCTCAGAAATTTTTTTTATAATGAAATGCAGAAATAACAGAGGTCTTTTAACAGATTTATAGATGATACCTCTGCCGTTAAAATATGTGCTGTGTTTGTTTGATAGACAGCAGGAGCCCAGGCATCTGCTGCCTTAGTGATATATAAATCAGCACCCCAGTTGCAGGGGGATTTTCGGATATGACTCACTGGGAGAGCAGGATCTTGAGGGATGAGGTGGGAAGACAGACAGCAGAGTCATCATTAAATTTTAAGCAAAAGGCAGATAAAATCTGTGAAATTCCTGGTCTTCAGAAATAATTGTTAGCCCAGACCATAGAGTAATTTGTTTTAATTAAAACAGGCAGCTCCATTTTCCCTGGAGTCAGCAACATGAATTGTCAGACTAGGATTTTAGACGAAATTTTGGGCGTAAACTGAAGGGAGAGTTGAAACTCACTGAAGTAAAATTCTGTAGATAAGTACAGCTAAAATGAAAATCCTGAAAAATAAAAACATTATTAATTATGATTAGCTTTCAAAAAAATAAAAATCTGCATTATGAAGTATGGCCAGTGAACTGGCTATTGGGCTTTGCCGTCTTTGGCCATCCTTCATTAAGGAAGGGATTTCTCCGATTCCATGAATTTAGACTGCAAAGCCAATGGTCTGACAAAACAGCTTTGCTAACAAGGAATTTTAAAAGGGTGTTCAAGAACTCGCTTGGGTAGTCTTGTAATCAGTGGCATGATATATGGTGTTTATATCACGTGGTGAATTTGCTGTTTTCTTTGCTGCCAGAAGGCACTTTCTTCATTTGAAATGTTCTCATAATAACTAAAACCCTGTAATTTTAAAAACATAACTACTGCCACTGCAAAGCATCAGGGATGCCAAGTATGAGGTTCAGATTTGAAACATACTACCACTGCTAAGGGAAGGAACTGACAACCAAGGAGGAGAAAGAATAGAAAAATTAGGAGGATTCATAGCCTGTAACCACCAGAAGTTAAAAGACCAAATAGAACAATGTATGGATGGACATGGACCTGAAAGGAGGGTGTAGAGAGACAGGGGTCGGTCTCTTCTCCCAAGTCCCAGGTGATGGGACAAGAGGAAATGGCCTCAAGATGCACCAGGGGAGGTTCAGATTGGAGATTAGGAAAAATATTTCCATCAAAAGGGTTCTTAAGCCTTGGACTGGGCTGCCCAGGGCAGTGGTTGAGGCACCATCCCTGGAGATATTTAAAAGATGGGTTGTCATAGTGCTTAGAGACGTGGTTTAGTGACGACTTTTATCAGAGTGAGGTTGATGGTTGGACGAGATGATCTGAAAGGTCCCTTCCAACCCGGACAATTTTACGATTCTATGATTCTTGCTGATGATCACAGGAACAACCCATAACAAGTTCTTAGTGTAGAAAAAGGAGAGAAAATATATTCCTCCCTCCTGCATGAGCTGAGCCTGCAAGGCTTATCCAGCCTACATGGAGGGAGATTGCCGAAGGTGATGTACTGTGTCAGGCAGTGCTACTGTGCTAACAGCTGGAAATCCAAGGGGCTGGCACTAGGGAGAGCAGTGCCTTCTTTTCCTTGGTGCCAAGATAGAGCTGGAGGAGCAGGGGCACCTGAGCCGAGCCCTGTCGTGATGATGCAGAACTGTGTTCATGGTGAGCAACGTGGAAATACGAAAAGGAGCATAAGAAGCTAAACACAAACCCTTCCAAAGCCACCAGAGCAGCACCAATGAATGGATGTTCCAACAGTAATGCCTAGCTGCACACGTTTCCCCACAATAAAGTTGGTGATGACTGACCTGCCCAGCAACTGTCCTCCAGCGGGATACATCCTGCCCTGTCTGTCATCCTACCCAGTGAAGACTGGTGGTAGAGAACATATAGCTGTAAAATATTCTGGTTTTTTTTCAGCTCTAGGGTACTTGTGGTGAGGCACGAAGTTGACCACAGGCCGTTGAGACCACCTGCTGCTAAGCTTTCCTAGGACAAGTTTTCCCACCGGCTTCTGCTTTTCCCCAGGAATGCCCGTTTTGCCCATTTTGCCTCTGGCTGGCTTCCCTTGCCCTCCTCCAGTCGTTTCCTCCAGCCATGCTGGCTGGGGTGGACGGTCTGTTCCAGTCTGTTTCAGCAACTCATTTCTTTAAAGAGGGTGCGGTGGCGTGCGGGATCCACACAGAGTCCTTGCCACATGAAACATGACGTCTTCCTAAAAAGGAGTCTTTTTCTTTCTTAAAAAAACCCTCCTTGCCCAACATTTTGCTAGTTTATGGCTTTAGGGTGGCCGTTCATGTACACGCCATGTTGTGTACAGCGGAGTTGCCTACGGTTTTCCCTGCAGGGTTAGCAAATGTTAAGTTTCCTCATCTGTAGGAACTCTGTTTTTTAAATGAAATGTCCCAAAATATGGTATCAAGGGACATGAACTAGATCTATGTAGGGCCACGGGCTGGTCTCTTTGCATTGTCTCTGTGAAGGCTTGGATGGAGGTAGCCACCAGCCACCCTGGGCTCTCAGATGGGAGCTGCTCTTGCCCCAAGCCATCAGCCAGACCTCTGCCAGAGCCAAGGGTGATTGCACAGACATACATCTATATATGCACATCTATATGCAGACGCACAACGACACATGCATTAACTTGTTTCCCAAGGCAATAAAGTGTACCCAGGATATGCATGGGTTTGTTGTTCTCTACGTTTTTTTTTCCTGCATAATGTTTTACAATAAGAGTCTGAAGGCAAGAAACACTTCACGGTAAAGGGAAGAGCGATGCACACCTTGGGCAACTGAGCTACAGGAATTGCACTTGTGAAGCCAACAACAAGGCACAAAGATGGTTGAAGACTTAATATCCCAATTTACCGTGTATGGTGAAGAAAACCTGGGGACAGGGAAATCAAAGGATCCATTAGCTGACACTGCTAACTATGCAGTCACAGAAAATGGCCATATAGATCATTGTATTGGGAGTAAAGGAGAGCAAAACCAGTCCTTTTGCCCAGCAGAATGAAAAGCAAAAACTTCAATGTTTAATCTAAGCCTTTGTTTTATGGGCTTTAGTCATAAATGCAGACACCCTAATGGTTACTATGATTTTCCTTTTGGAAGGTGGGGGAGGGGGCGCATGTATTTAGAGAATCTCAAGACTAATCTTAGCAATGCTTCTTGTCTTAGTGACCAGTGTGGCTGCTTTTTTTTTTCTGTGTTTTTTGTTTTTGCAGAAGCTAAAAATAATTTAATTGGTTTGTGTTAGCAAGAAATGCTTGGTTTTTCTTCTGTGCTGCCATGTGGCATCGTCAGGGATGTGGGTTTTTAATGGCCCGAGTAGTTTGTGCTTTGTCCCCACAGTATCATCAACACCACATGCTCCAATGTACCCTTATGTTTGTTCAAGAAGATGAAACCTCCAGGCACTGCAGCCTTTCTTTTAATAACTCTTCCACCTGCCGGACCCGAGTCAAAAGTTAGACTATACAGCTTTCTAGGGGTGTATAATGCGTTGTCAGAAAGCAGAGTTTAAAAACAACAGGGGCTGCTCGCAGGTGCCTTTGGTACTTGCGACACCCTTCTGTGATTCTGTTTTTTATTAATCTTTCAATATTCCTCACGTTGGTCCTCAGAGATATCCCCTTCAAAAAAAATATATATATCCCCCCCCCCAAAATATATTAAAAGACAGTCAGCTGAAGGACAAGGCTTCCAACGTCTGAGTTTAAACAGATTTATGGACAAAAGGAGCTGCGTGACGCTGGTGCTGAGTTATTGTTCGTTGCAAATAATGAGCCTGAGAAATTGAACAAGAGGTGCTGCCTTACTCCACCAGCTGTAAATCTTTTACCTTCTTGTAGTAGTAGTCGAAATGATATACTTGATGCCACAGGTCTCTAATCAGCTAACCTCTTGGACCTGGAGGGGGGGAAGAAAGGCAGGGATGGGGAGGAAAGATCACTCATCTAGTTGTCATATATTACCTGGCATTTCTATTCTAGCTACTATGAATCATCCTGTAGCACTAGGACAAAGCTTGGAGGATAAGGCATGATGTGTCTCATCCCGGAATATATGAAGACCCTTGCGCTATGCCACTGCTTCGTGTTTCTTTTGGTCAAGCCAGATGGTGCTTTCATGTTTTAGTCTGCAAAAGTCTGGCTTCCAGCCCTGTTCAAGGAATTGATTTCAGTTCAGGAAGGAAACTGGGCAGTGTGGTAGAGCCGGTTGTGTTACTCAGCTCACCAGCGTGACGGTCTCTAATACGAGGGCGCTGTAGAAAAGTATCTCTTGCAAGAAAAGGACAGCTAATGATATATTGCAAAAAAAATAATAAATAAAAATCCCCCTTCTGCTCTATTGTCTGTATATGTCATAGACAATTTGGATCTATGGAGTTTCTGCGCAGGAACTGTTTATGAAGATGAGAGTAACTTTCTCCTTTCTGTTGCTGCATCTTCCTTCTCCCCCCAGCTCACAGCAGAACTCCCTTTGCAGAAAAGGATTTGCTTCTCTCCGTGACTCTTAAAAGAGCCTCTGCACGATGCAGTTAAAGTTCTGTGTCGAGATTCCCGCTGCTTACAGGCTTTTGTCATGCTCCAGATGAATAGACAGCAAGGCTTTCATTATGGCTGGTCCGACCATGTGAAGTTTGCTTGGTCTGATGTCCAACTCCTTTCATGTTTTTCACTTAGAACTGAGAGAGCTCTAGCCATGTCTTTTTAAATCATGTTGCGCTGATTTTATTGGCTATGTGCGCTTGCATATGGGTTGGTGAATGATTGCAAAATTTTGTTTACCATGGGATTGTCCATTGATCAAAACCGAAACATCCCCATAAAAGTGTTTCAACATATTGTTCCTTAAATGAAAATGGCAATTGTATCAAATGAGCGACAGAAAAAGTAATCCAATCTCTACCTCCTCTGAATGTAGTAAAGCACAGCTTTATGTGTGGATGCTCAAGAGCGCAAGGAAAGGTTTGTTTTCCCCTTTGTCCATTACCATTATCTGTCCCCACTGAGGAGGCACAGCTATGGAGTTTCAATGCCACCTCCACAGCCAGACCACCTCTGCTAAGAAATAAGTGTGGATATTTAACAAACTGTCCCACTGGCCCCTTGTGATTAAAAGTTAACCTAATAAAATTCTTAATCAAAGCACATATTTCTTTTAAATCACTCATTCGCCAGTACCATGCTGAGTTTTCTCTGTGCTTATCCTAAGTTTTTCTTTAGGATTTTTGGGGTATGTGTACAGTAAGAGTGAGCAGGCACAGAGCTAGCAAGGTATAGAACAGCCAGAAGAAATATTAATCTATGACAATAGGACATAAACAATGGATCTGGCTCGGACCAAATTTACGGGTGAATGTTAGAACATGGCTAGGAACTGGGGCATAAAAGCCACCGTAACCAGCCAGTTAATGCCACTGAACAATGAAAACCATGATAATTACATGGTTCTATTTGCCTTTACAGCCATAGGAAATTTGTGGTAAAGCACAAACTGAAGAGCCAGCACACACACACTATCAGTATCTCCAAACGGGTGTCAGATTTTGACAAGAATGTGAAGAAGTAGTTTTTCAAACCTCTTTTTTTTTTTTTTTTATCTACTTTGGTGTCCGAAAGAGTAGGAAGGCCAAAAGCTGTAGTTGGTAAGTTTGTGAGCAGCCCCTAAGATGCAATCCATATTGTCCTGCCCCAAGAGAAGATGGGAAAATGCTGTTTCAGCTGCTACTAGGGACCCAACAGCCCCTGAATGTGCAGCCCAGGGGACTCCCTGTGAGCCCCACTGAGACCTGAAGAGCATGGGCATGAGCAGAGGGAGAGGGCAGCAGCCACATGTCCTGTCAGTAGCCCTGGAAGCAGGAGTTTGCCTGGCATGGTCTTTGAGTTGTCCCAGAACCTTGACTTGTTCTCCAAGGTTCCAGAAGCCAGACCATTTTGCAAGCGTAGGCAGCAACAAGAGGAGCTATGTAGTGCTCCTTGAATTCTTTATAACCTTCCAGATGTACTCTCAGCTACGTCATGGTTTCTAGGGAAGAAAGGAAAGAGGGGAACGTAAAGACTTTGCTAAATAACCTGGGCTTTGTCTGCAGACTGTTTTGTGGGCAGTCGTTGGCCTAGAGGTCAGTCTTTTTTAATAAAACAGCCGAGTCTTGGGACGTATTTAGGACTGCTTTCTTAAAATCCCCAACTTGATGTGAGCCATGTTATTTCAGAAGGCCCTCCTTGGGAAGAAGGTGCAGCCGGAGTGGGAGGTGGTGAAGAGTGACCAGCACTTGCTCTGCTCCCTGTCAGCCCTTGGCTGATCCAAAAGGAGCTGTTGTAGTGAACAGGAAAACTCCCTAAAATACCAGTGTTTTTCGCAAACAGGCCGTTACCTTTACAGCAGGCTGGGATCCTTCCCGTGACATATTAGGATGCTTTTATAGGACCTGTCTCCCTTCAGCTCTCTCAGCTGGAAGCTGATGTCTCGTGAAGCTCCTCACAGTGTTTTGTTTTGTTACTGGGAAATTGAAGCTTGGGGAGTGAAGACCGTGACCAGCGGCCCAAGGGATTCCCTGGGCTGCAGCCGCAGCAGCAACCATTTGTTTTCTTTTGACAGCCTGCAAGGGCCCTGAAGGCAGCTCAAATCCACCAGTTGACTACAAGCT
Source organism: Arenaria interpres (assembly GCA_013399435.1). Classification (NCBI taxonomy): domain Eukaryota; kingdom Metazoa; phylum Chordata; class Aves; order Charadriiformes; family Scolopacidae; genus Arenaria; species Arenaria interpres. The sequence continues at coordinate 26,443 of VXAK01020655.1, forward strand.
GCAAACCACAACCCCTCTCCACTGTTTTAGAGCGTGTACCTGACGGGAATCTAAGCCCTGGAGGCCCTAGTTGTGCTTTCCCAGCTGTTCTTTTGCATTTCACCAGGATTTGCCTGAAGGTGCTCACTTGTATTTTGGCATCCCTAGAGGGATGGAGATGTGTTCTTGCGGTGATAGTTGGTAGATGCTGTAAATGAAGGACTGCCTCTCCTCCACCCCTCAGTTTTGGTTAGATTCAAACCTTCTCGAAGAGCACAAAGAAATAATACCCCACCCCCACAAATACAGGCCATATATGAAGGTAGTTTGTAAAACCCAACACTTATTTATGGAGATGGCCAGACACCATGGATCCCGCCACATCTGCTGTCTGACCTCCCAGCCTCTGTGGAAGACTGGGAATTTTCCGTAGGCTGCCTCGTAGACAGTGATCTCCCCAAAACTCAGCAGCCCAAGACCTGGCTCAGCACCTGTTTGGCTACTCCGCCAAAGGCTCTGCTTAGCCTACACAACCAGGCTGGAAAGATAGTTATTATTGCACTGTGGTGGTTAGTAGGACGTCTTTTCGATCTGCTTCATGATAAATTTTACAGAGGGTATGGATGACGCCCCACCTCAACCGTGGTGCATGGTGCCTCTTACTCTAAAACTCTCACAAAACTGCTAAAGAGATCTAAACACAGCTGAACATCTCAAACGAATGAGCTGGGTGTCCCACACTCAATCTGCTGCATGTTCTAGTGAAGCCCTACCAAGGTCAGTAGAATACATATCCTGCAAGGGGACAGAGGGGCAAAATGCGACACAGCCCTTAATGAGAGACCAAGCATGCCAATTTCAGCAGGAGAAGAGAAAAACATGTTGCCTGAGGCTTTATCATAAACAGGTAGGTCTGAAAGCCATTTTCTATCAGTGCACAGCTACAAACACAATATTATTTCTAGAAACCACCCATGGCCTTAGTGCTGAAAGATGCGGAGGGGCCTCAGCATGAGGAACGTCAAGTTCTCGTGTTCCAGACTGCGGTTTCCTTACACCTTTCCATTTTGGCATAAGTTTGCAAAGCCACTCTCCATTTTTAATATTTAAAGGTTAGCTGACGCACCAAGCATATTCTTGGGAAATGGTGTAGCTGCAGTTCCAACAGGCATAGCTGAGAGCGGGGAAAGTAACGCGGTTGTATATCTCACAACAAATGGGGCGACAAGCTGCGTGAGCCAGGAAATCCATTTTTGCCTTGCCTAGGGAGTAAGTCTCACTTTTTGCTTCAAACTATAAAGACGCTGGTTAAAATTAGATGATTCATGTTGATTCACTACAGGTTTAAAAACAAAAAGCCTCTCTGACCAAGTTCTTTAGTGGGCAGGAGAGCCGCCTTTGTTAAAGCCAAAAAAACCTAAAAACAAAAAGCACAACACACATGCACATTCACACACGCTTAAAAGTTACTGTTTTTTCCCTGGAAAATGTGGTTTCTCTAATTGAGGGTTGTAAAAAAGAAAAAAACCTTTTCAAGCATCCCACTCGATTAGTCATTCCAGGGTGGGTCAGTCTTATCATATCACGTGGTGTCCAGTAATGGTGATGCAATGAAACAGATGCTGTCCGAATTCCATGCCACCAGTCAGCAGCAAAACTATGCAAATCAAACCACCGTCCTTTTCTAGAAATTCCAAAACATCCCATCTCTTCCAGGCCCTGTGCTTATAGTCTCTGCCTTCCCAGACGAACTAAATACATGATCCATTTCTTCCTCGGCAGCACATGGCGAGAATGAGGCCCAGACTACTGGGAATACAGCTGGGTTGATATCCTCCTCGTGTACAGAGGGGTACTCCACCTTCTTGGAAGAAGAGGTGGGGAAAAATAAGATTTCCATAAAGCGATTGCAGTCTGGCAATCTCTACTGCCTGGCAACCAGTACCGCATGTAAAATCTCCTGCTGAGGCAGGATCAGGCCACTTAGTCCTTCCAAGACGCTGTGTTATCCCTGGAAGTTTTTACCCAAGGAAAGAAGGACAAAGTGGTATTAATTCTGTTGCTGTTTTGTGTGTTTCTCATCTAGCTGATACGTGGATACGTTGAAAGGAGGTGTAGTGTGCTGTACTGTAAAAATTAATAGCTGGTTTATTTAAGCACATTTCTGTTAAGCAGCCTCCATGGCAGGGAATGTGACTTCGAGCGACTAGTTATAATCAGCCCTTACCCAATAAATAAAAGAAAGCCTAATGAAAGTGTTACAACCCCAGATTTTATTGTCACAAAGTGAGATAGAGTTAGCAACATATGAAAAAGTACAAGGATGCAATCAGAAGGACTAGCACCAAGCACAGCCATCCCTGTAAATCAAAACGGCCGAATAAGTGATAAGGTACGATTTTTATGTTGAATCTGGTTTTACTTGAAGAAGTGGCAATATTTCTGCTAAAACGTGAAGCTTGGAAGTTATTTATGACTGAAACTTTTCTTCATTCTCCAGCTGCCAACAACAAATCTACAGCAACACTATCATCTCCCTTTAAACACCTCCTTGAGATATGTGTCCTGCCAGATTGGGGATGAATTTTCTACCTTATAAGTAAAGTTCTTTAAAAACTTCTGACGCTGCTTTGGCTATATAAGTAAACCCTAATGGGATTTTCCCGAGTGGGAAAGTGTGCTCCATCTCCAATTGCACTTCTATAATTTGTAGACATGCTTTTTTAGCTAAAGAAGTGGTTAATTTGGCTGTGTAATGAATGCCCAAAGAATGAAAAGCAGTGTTTTCAAAATACGAACCCAGCTGTATTGAAAAGACAGGACATGATGGCAGCAGCCACGCAACAGGCGCAGTTGGGTGAAGAGCCCGCTACCGTTGGCTTTCTGCTGATCCCAACTGGCCAGCGTACCCAGGCAAGAGACAACCAGGGTCAACAGGTACCTTCCTAAATGAAGCTCCAGAAAGGCATGTTGCTGTTAGCACCACAAGTTTGCTCAGCCACTGTAGCACGTACACATCAGAGAAGTCAACCAAGCTAAACACAGCGGTGGCAGAGCAGAATCATCCCAGGACTTACCCTCCATGCTTGAGTAGCTTCATAGTCTTTCTGCCGTGGGCAGCGGTGGTGGCCCTGTGAGGCTGAGGCACCAGAAGCTTGCTGCGAGACAGCTCTGTGCCCTCCAACATCCGATGAAGCCAACGTGTGGTTTGTGGGAAACAATTCAGGAACACAAGACGTTTTGAAGGGTCTCCAAGTGCTGGCCCAGGGGGAGGGCTCGGGACTTAGACTGGAAAAGGCCTGGGGTAAAATCCGGCAGTGACTGGTGGAGTTAACTACTTGGAGAAGTCGAGATTGGGGCAACATAGCATTTGACCTGAATAAGGAAAATAGGGAAACAGGCTTCTGGCAGGTTTTCAGTGGAGGAGTAACTGAGGAAGCCTGATTTGCAACAGACTGATGGTGAGCCAGTGACGTGCATTTAAGGACTGAGGGCGGGTGAGGGAAACCTTAATAAAACCACTGCTTTTCACAGGACAACACCTTTCCAAGGCGTGCAAATTTTCCTAGAATCAAATACTCAAAAAAGCTTCAACAAGGCTTGCAAAAGACCTGCAACGTCACTGCTTGTACCCTGCTGCTGGCTTTCGTGCTCGGTTCTTTCACCACCGGCACGCCGTAGAGCAGCTGATGTGTGAAGGCTGAGTCTGAACTAGTTACAGCCTTGAGGTGCTTTGAGAGGCATGCCCAGGCTGGATACCCGGGAAAGGGCTGTAAATGTTGGGTCTCCTTGGTCAATACCTCAAGGTAGAAAATTTCCTTCAGTCTCTGCAACCGTGCGCTCCCAGATCCTCCTTAAAAGAGACTCCCCATCCCCTGCGTGGTGCATGATGTTCTAGCATGGCAACTTGGAGCAACTGAGCGGAAAAAGAGCAGTTTTCTGAGCTAGGACTGAGCTAGGATGGAGGGATGCAAATGGCGTTTGGAAGAGGAAGAGCAGGAACTGAGATATGTCAAATGGAGACTGAGAGAGAATGGAAATATAAAGATAATTTCTGTCCAAACAAGAAATTTGAACCAAATATTTCAATACCCCTCATAAAACAAATTAAGGTGATTTATTGCATTCAGAAATTAATATGTACTCTTTATGCATTCACTGAATTTCACTGAATTTTTTAGAGTTGGAAGGGACCATAGAGATCATCTAGTCCAACTCCCCTGCCAAAGCAGGACTACCCAGAGCGTGTCAGAGCATGCCACTCAGGACTGCATCCAGGCGGGTCTTGAAAATCTCCAAAGAAGGGGACTCCACGACCTCCCTGGGCAGCCTGTTCCAGGGCTCTGTCACCCTCACCGTGAAAAAGTTTTTCCTCATATTCGAGTGGAACCTTTTATGTTCCAACTTGTGCCCATTGCCCCTTGTCCTCTCACTGGCAACCACTGAAAAGAGTCTGGTTCCCTCCTCCTTCAGCCCGCCCTTGAGATACTTGTAGGCATTAATAAGGTCTCCCCTCAGCCTTCTCTTCTCCAGACTAAAGAGTCCCAGCTCTCTCAGCCTCTCCTCATAAGGGAGATGCTCCAGTCCTTGAATCGTCTTTGTAGCCCTACGCTGGACTCCTTCCAGTAGTTCCTGTCCCTCTTGAACTGGGGAGCCCAGAACTGGACGCAGTATTCATAGGAATGTAAAAGACTTAGAAGTTCCGTAATATTATAGTCTATACCCTTTACTGGAGACAGCAAAGACATGCAATGATGTGATGTGTAATTTGGGAAGGAAACACATCTTCTGGATCTTTTTGGATTTTGCTTTTGCATTTTGTTTGAGAGAAATAGCCTCACTAAACATTTATGCCTCATGAATTTACACAGGTGAGTTGCGTGGAACCAATACAGAACGAGAGATCACCCATTCTGCTTGGAAGAGGCATTAGCACTGGGATTTTGGAGCAAGTTGAAGGAGTGTTGCAAATGCACTGTGTTGTGGTGACCTGCATTGTCTTTTACTAGTATGCTGTGTGTTTAAGCAAGGGCCACTATACATGCGTCACTATACAATGAAGGAATAATTCTGGAGTAATTTATTTTAAATGCCACCATGTTAAAATGGCTAAATAAATTGTCAGCTTCAGATCTGAGCCTGTAGCATGTGAGGTCAGCAATGGCAACATTCATTTTACTTGCTTCTCTGTGATATTTAGTATTTTTTATCGCCTTTATTTATAATAAACTTGCCTGCAACATTATGAGTGCAAAGAACTTTTGGAGAAGTCCTGGGATTTAGAGACATTCTCTTGGGTAATTTGGCAGGGAACAATGGTACTGCGAGGAAAAAAAATGCTTTTCTAGGCTTAAAAATAGCCAACGTTAACAGGTCTCTAATCTTGCACAGATCTGTCACTTGGGCAATGTAGTCATAAAATTGAGTACTGACCATTTGCATTCTGATGTTTCCATTTCTTAATAATTCAAAGTGCTTGCCAAACATAAGGAAACTTAAATTCCAAAGATGCTCTGATGCTGATTCCCTCAAAGGGGAATCAATCATTTTCCAATAGATGATGTCCAGGAACAACTGCTGCCAGAATCTCAGTGGGAGGCTCCGAAGGCATATTTTCTATAACTGAAGGTGGAGGCCAACTTATTTCACACAGCTCTTCAGCATGATTAAGTTTTCCAATGCCTGCTACCTTCTTTGAAGTAACCATGGCTGTTTCATCTTGCTTTCTGTATTTCTAGTGTTGGATTATTTACCTTCCTTCATCTCCAGCTCTCAGTTGCAGGCCTCGTTTGTGCCTGACAGTTGGCAATTTATATGTATGAAGGACGTTGGCCAGTGAGCTGGTCATGGATTAGATCACCAATCTGTGTCGTCTGTGTGCGTGGACTCACAGAGGCCCTCAGGCACGAAGGGACCTCAGGGAGGTCTATAGTTCAAGAAGGGTCAGACTTGAGTTCAGACCATGTTGCACAAGGCGCTTGGGTCTCGAAAGCCTCCAAGGTGATGACCTATTCTGGGTAACTTCCTCCTGCACCCCAGAAGGCTACACTGAGGTCCCACCCCAGATGACCCTGCCAGATTAGTTCGGCCTGAGGAGTCAAGCTAGACAGTGCTGCACAACTGAAGGCTTGGGCAGCATTAGAGCACAGACATTCAAAGGCTTCCCCTACCTTTGGGTCATGCCTTCTCCTGGTCTCAGATCACAGTTAACTGCTCACTGCCCCAGGGAAGGATGTCTTGTGGAGAGCTAGTGGAGACCTACAGATTTTCCCTGTTGAGCTAAGGAGTTGTATTTAAGATCAGAAAAGCATAGGAGGGTTCTAACACACCACAGTCGTGATAGTAGCATAGCACGTGTGAACCTTGTGTGGGATAAGAAAAGATTTCAGAGCCAGAAATAAACAGAACTTCTATTACCCGTCTGCTAAAAGTGACTTGTCCTTATGTTTTCCACTCTTAGAGCTGTGGACTTGGACAGACAACGGAGGAAACCTTCCCTTCCCAGAAATTTTAACCAAGCTGGATGAATTTCTGGGAGAGAGCTTAAGTGGCTGACACTGGTGGGAAAGATAACCAGTGCTAGGGTGAATGCTTTGCTTGACTGACTCAGGCATTGCTCAGTTAATGTTATGTCCAGCACTTGCAAGATCCAAGCACAACCCTTGTGGCTTTCCCCATTAGTTTACTTCACTGAATATCAGTTCCTGGTAGGGCTAAAAAAGGAAGCAGGAGGAGAGGGGCATGCACCCACACAAGCAAGTAACATGGGCCCCCCCAACTGAGCCAGTGCTCTGTGATAAAATACACCAAAGGAGTATAAAGCAGCAGTGAATGAATCCAAGCCAGAAAGTAGAAGGTGTCTAACTATTAGAGTAAGGAGATCTTGCAACACCCTGTTCGTAGGAGCAGCAGGAGGCAAACCAACATGATTATTTTTAAGATGGAGCAACCCAGTGCTTGTGAATGGAAGTGTCGTAATAGAAGGACCTGGCTTCGGTGTTCCAAGAAATCCTAGTGCTCCCTTGATCCATAGGAAAAGTGCATTTAAGAAAGCTGCTTATTCATATAGGGCAAAACACATTCATTTTTCTATATTCTGGAGATGTTTTGTAACGGACCTCTGTAACATGAGTGAGGAAACACTCATAGCTACAAATGCAGGGTACTCCATCGAAACAAGGAATGTAGCCTCTCTATTTTTTAATTTGACTTGTGGTTAATGAAGCCCTGGGAACATTTCCCTTCCCCAGTTAAGCATCGGTTATAACCAGATGTTTGAAGACAAGTGTCATGTTTCTGAATTCTTTGTTTTTTACAACAACAACAACAACAAAGCCTTTCAAAAACAGATGTGTTGCCCTTATCTACTATTGGGTAAACAAGTCTTGGATTTTGGGGTTTAGGTTTTCACGATGTGTTTGTGCCACAACAGCTACCAGCATCTACGACACATCAGGTGGCTTCATTTTGGCTCATGCACATGTATAAAATCCACAAATGTTTAAAATGTGACTGCCGGAGCACTTACCCTCTCCTGCTCTCTCACTTCCAGCCACTTTAAGATGTGCTGCAACAACCTGCCTGTACTTCTGAGCATTCAAAACTCCTTTATGTCTGCCTGACCTTCCACTGAGGGTGGTCTTCGGCAGCCACTGAGCTAAAAATCAGTGATACACTACTTACTGTCAGGGTACAGGGTGTTGGGAATTCAGTTATTTCCAACCTGAAATACCAGCCCAGACAGTCCTTCTTTAGAAGGTCTAACTGGTTACTGTTCACCACAGCTATGAGTTACCATTCTCTGCTCTTAGTTGTTTGTCAAGTCAATTTAATTTCCTTCTCTCATAGACTTTGTGGGCAAAGCAAAAGCAGTAGGCGTCATGTACCTTAACCATGTTTCATGTAACAGTCATAAATAAGCTAGGGAAGCATGGTCAAGATGGAATTAGTATTCCAGGGGGGGAAAGCTTCTAGAAAACCATCTGATCTGTGAAGTCAGAGGGATACAGTAAGTAAGGTTTTGCAGGGGCTTTGTCTGAGTAGTCTGAGTCTGAGTCTACGCAACATTTTCATGAGTGACCTGATGATAGAATGAAGTCTTGTATTAAATTTCCAAATGACACCAGGCTGGGAAGGAGGGCAAGGTTAGAACTCAAAGAAATCCTTCCAAATTGCAAATATATTATGGGGGAAAAAAGAAAAAGAAAAAGAAACAAACCAGTTTTCAGCAGGGACAAGTGTGGGGTGTGCAGACACTGAGGAGTAACAACTGGCTAGGCAGCGCGTCGGTAGGAAAAGGACTGCAAGCTGAACGTGAATCAACAAAGTTGTAGAGCTACAGGAAAAGCAAAACCCAGGCTGCATAAACAAGAGGATGACCTATAAGACACATGGATGGAAAAACCCCAACCATTGTGTTACAGCGCAGCCACAGCTGAAGCTCCATGTCTAGCTGGGGGGACTGCACGTTAAGAAGGACATAACTACTTGGAAAGATTCCAGAGAAGAGTAATGACAAAGAGCAGCCTAGAAAATGCAGTCTTTGAAGAAAGGTTGAATTTACTTGTGTTTCTCCTGAAGAAGGAGTGGCTGAGCAGGGACATTACAGGTTTCTAAATCATGAAAGGCTGCTGCGATGGTGAAGGGAACCATCATTTTTTGACACCCACAGGGTAAGACATCAGCTAGGACATTCCTAGGAGCTTGGGAAGCAAAGCAGGGGAAAAACGATCAGGGGGAGCCAGTGAGGTCTTCAGTTTTGGAGGCTGTTAAGAGCAGACTGGTCAGGAATTACGCAGATAGAGCTGACCCAGCCATGGGGCAGGTTAGACAGCCTGCCAAGGTACCAGCCAGCCCCGTGAGCTGGAAATCACCGACCTGGTAAAACAACACTGGGGAATATGGAGGAGGGCTCGAAGCTATTTTAAAAACGAGCCTGTGTCACTTCAGAGAAACTGCAGCTTCACAACTCTTTTTCATTCCTGCCTGGAAACACTGGGCAGTTGTGCTGTGGGGAGATGGGGCTGCACAATACCACTTGAAAGCACTTGCCAGAAAGCAAAGGTTTAATGCTTACCATCCAGTGGTGGCAATAAAAAGCTTCTGTGCGAGTGTCTGGTTTAGTCTTTCTCTTCTCCCCATTGCAGCATAACCAGGAAGGCATTTATCCCACATGGCTTAGGTTGCAGCATTTGACCTTCAGATAAAGAGAGAAGCAGTGAAAAGGAGACACGGAGTTTAGTTTGTGTTGATTTATATCTCAGAATACACGCAAAATAAGGTATCTATGCCTGAGGGCCCTGAACTACCTGGAAGTCAGGTCCTTAGATAACTTCAGAGGCTGTCATCAAGCATTACCACCACATTGCTATGTTCAGCATGCTGGAGCTCCTCTCATGCTCCATTTAGGCCTCTCCTACCAACTGCATCAGTCTGGGGGTCATGGGGAAAAAAATGCAGGCTCAAAATCAGCCTTGTGAATCCTGTGGTGAACTGATCCATAGCCAGAGCTGGTCCTGCCACCACTTTCAGAAGCAAAGAGCTGCTGTTCCCAAAGATTTTATTAGACAGAGCTCTCCCATGGTGTGAAAGGACTGAGAGGGGGACATTTTCATGAGTAAGCCCCAATAATACATCTTCTGGGCCATGTCTATGTGATACGTGACACATAGTGAAATGCTGTCTCTCAAAAAAGCAGATGTGCCCGAGCACACAAGCAGTGCCAGTGCTTATGGTGAAACAGCTTTTGATGATGTCTTGGGATAAAAGGCAGTGTCTAAAAACTGTGGGTAGCTGATGTGAAGAATAACATGTCTAATAGCTTTTGGTTAAAATTACTCTGATGCTGCAAATACTTGGGTGTTTTTAAATACTATCTTGATGGTGTGATATACATGAAATATTTCACTGAAGGCTGGAATTGTGCCTTTATTGAAAATTTACCATGAACGTTTACTTATCGAGGTTTTACAAGAAGTAGCTCTGAAGTGTAACCTCTACAGTGCCTATGAAAAGTCCTGAAAAGACAGAACCCAATGTGAGTGTCATCAAAAGGTGGACAAAGATACAGGAACGTGGAGGGGCGAAGGTTAACCACATAATTATATTTTCTTGGGGTCTTCCTCATCCATTATACCACAGCAGGCTGCTACAACATGGATGAAAGAGATTTCCTACCTGGTACTAGTTTCGGTTTCAGTAAAATCAGCAAACAATATCTTGCAAGGGAAGGTATTGCTGAAGTGGTCAAGATGCTAAAGATCTACCAGATTTATAGAGCTGCATAAGCAGGTTTTTACGTAAGATTTCTGGGCTGAGAAGGCTTGCAAAGCCCTGGAATGCTTTCATTGCAACCAGATGGTACACAAGACAGGGGAAGTATCAAGTGGGAAACCATTAAGAGAAGGAGGTCAGATATCAGCCACTGAGGTGGTAACACCTGGATGTTTAGTAAGCCCATGTAGGAAGAAATTCAGAAGTCTCTTAGAGGGAGTGCTTCTTTTTCAAGTTAAAGAAGTGCATAGATGATGGAAAACCCCCTTTGCTTCTTACACCAGCAAAATCAAGCAAGCTTTTGTTGTCTGAATAACAGTTTTTGTAATGATCAGCACCTTCTACGTGCCGAAATTCTCCATCTGTTTGATGATTAACAGAGTGAGGCTGACAAGTCTGTCTTTCAGCTCTGTAGCACACTGTGTCTCCTAGACTTTAATGTGGTGATCCCTTCTTTTCCCCCTGCTTCCCTTTAGAACAGTGAAAGCAGAAAACAGTGTTCACCGTAGTGCCAGGACTGAGTTTAATGAATTTACAACTGCTAATGGAAAGAAACCTTATTTCACAGGTTTCTGTGATCAGAAATAGGAGGTGATGTGAATAATTCTGGTTGTGCCCTTGCCCCAGCTTATATTGCTGCTGGCAGTAAGAACACCTTGACGGTCCTCACTCAATGCTTGGAATCTGAGAACGTTTTCATGTATTAGATGACAATTGCTGTTAACTTGCTCTTGTAACATCAAGGCGCAGTGACAGTTATTTCAGCAGCTTGAAGTTTGATGGTGATTAGTCCAAGTGTCAGACCAACAAAAACTGGGAAGGTGATGATCAGAAGTGGGTAGTCTTCTACATACATCTGGCACGCTTCTATTTCATGTAACTTTTTGAGCTTGCTGCAATGCAGTTCCTCTGGGAAGCTCTCTATGTATGAAAGACTTTTTCTTCTTCTTCTTCTTCTTATTTTATCTTGAAATGAAAAAAAAAAGTCTTTGCAAAGAATGCTGTCTGTTTTATAAATGGGATGCTAAACCATAGATCACTCACCTAATCTGTCATGGTAGGTTTGGGAAGCCAAGAGGAGCCTGAATCAGCCTGGTCTCTGAGGTCCCAAATTGTATTTAGTTTCCTAACTTCATGCTGAGCTCAAGAGAAAATTGGTTGGCCAAATAACTGTTCTTAATTTTTTTGGTAAAATCTCCAGACTTTTTAACAACCACATTCTAGATAATGGAAGGATAAGAAAAACATTCTTTTATATTAACACATAAAACCATCTGCAGATGGCCTACTACTAATTATTTGGATAGCAGTAACTCTATCAGACAACAAATCCTTTGTTGTAATCTCAGGTAAAATAACACCCTCTCCCAACCAATGCAAATGGACTGTTCAAAAGAAATAAATATATCTCTGAGGAGCAATTTATGTCCTCTCTTGGATATGCTGCATTTCTCGATAGATATCTGAAGGTGAAGTCCTTACGTGTAATAGATAGAAATGAATAGAAAGATGAGAATGAGACAGGACGATAGAAAGAGACAAGTTTCTTTAAGTAACTGGGACGAGAAGGGTCAAGGGAGGAAACATTTTGTTGTCTTGAAGTTGGTTTGAAGCAGTTTTTGAAATGTTTTATGCTTTAATAATATGGCTGGGGGAGTGGGGAGTTTTCGCCTAGAATAAAACTGGAAGAATGATTCACCACATGTCTGCATCTGTTCCTTGATCCCAGTTAAGTTTGACACCACTAACACCTATGAGTCAGCGGAGGCTCCTTGGGATGGGCTTTGCTTGCCCTGTTTTGAGCCTGTTACAGTAGGATCTTTACCCAAAGCTGGAAATTGGCTTCCAGCATTGCCTGTGTCAGTTTTTCCTACCCACTATCAAATACCACCAGCCTCCACTAAGAGCAGGGATCTATTACGGCATCCCATGATCTCTGCAATACAGCTGCAACAGTCTGTACTTTACCGCTTATGTCCAGGACCTCAATACTGTTTATCATCACTCTGTAGCCAAGATAACAGATGTTCCCATAGGGACTTTGTGACACGATGTTGAAGATGAACATCTGGACTGGTCAACATAGCCTAAAAAATAACGGCTGTCAGAAACAGCAACCAAGCCATGGGAAGGATTTGTGTCTCATGCTTGAGGATCCCTTACTCACCCTGAATGTTCGTGTGCTCTCTGTGTAGGTTTAGAAAACAATTCTTCTTCTAAAAAGATATGATGCAATTTTGGAACTTGACAAAGTAGAAAACAAGGGAGCTCTTCCATACATGATGCCATGTTTTCCACATCTTACAATACATCTTTTTCTTGTTCGGTTCCAAGAGTGCTCAGCTTCTGAGCTGCTTCAGCTTTCTATCTTAGCCTACAGACTAAGATACTCTTAACCTTTCAGACTTAGCCTACGACTCCCTGGACAACTGTTACAACACTTAAATTTTTGGCTAATGAACAGGCTTCCATCTTCTGGAGCCTTTTTCCCAAAAAATGTGATGAGCAAATGGCAATGGGAACATTTGGAAGCACATTTGATGGATGTACTTGCTACATTTATTCAGAAGTAGAATATTTAGAGTAGTTCTCATTATTTTTTTTAGTTCTATACCAAAACCTAGTGATTTATTAGTTGGGTTTGGGGTTTTTTTTGGGGGGGGAGGGGGGCAGGGTGAGGTAGTGTTGTTAATGAACGTCTTACAGTCTTCTCTATACTGCAGTAGGATGTACTGCTGGTCGTTCTGCAAAACAAAATAATTTCTGAGACCCATTTTTATCCAGATTTAAGTATCAGCCACCGTGTCCCATAAAAAATACTTCATATATACAGCAAATGCGCTCCTTCTTAAAAGGTATAAGCAATATTAAGAAATAATTCAATAAATGTAGAAGCAAGATCAGTTTAAGCTATTTGCTAATAGTCACAGCAAGTCAGCAACAGGTCTGGGACAGAAGACAGATTTTTTTTTAATGTGAAATCAAGAGTGGATGCATCTTCCAGATTTCACTTCAAAGTGTTCATAGCAATGTGAACTGTTGGACAGTGTTAATGCATAGTCCAGATAAGAAAAACAGGTTTTCAAATAAATCCCCCGTGTCTGTAGTGCTTGCTCTGCATGTATAGATGTAACATTAACACTTGAACTAAAATCAGCTTTGGGAATGCAGAGTAAGGTGTTTGGGAGGCATTTGGCAGATACTTCAATAACTCTGCAAAGCTCTTCAAAGGGAAGATTATCTGCTAGGTTTTTTCACTTTGCAAAAGGTGATGAGTAGTTTTCCGTGTCAGTCAGTCTGAGTAAGCAATCTCCACAGTGATATCACCTGGAAAAGCGATGATTAAGGGGTTAGTTAACATCCCCGTCAGTCACATGAAGTCATAATTGCTGTTGATGATCACAGGTTTCTGGGCTGGAGGAACGTTTTTATCCCTCACCTGGTAGCTGTGGACTGAGTTACTGCCACATACCGCGCCGTTACACCTGATGCTTTTCCCAAAGTGGGAGGCAGCAGCAGGGTTCAGGTCTCAGCTTGGTACCGGAGGCTCCATCTTTCCACGGTACATCATGCCCACGTGCCGGGAACTGAAACATTCTTCTGTGGAACGCTGAGTAGAGTTTTGTCATATTGGGTTTTGTTCATAAATCCTTTAACGGGGTTGTAATTATTTATCTTGGTCTCTGTCTCTTCCTGTGCCATGCAGTTTACGGCCGTGGTCAGAGCTGGATTCCTTTTCACTGATAGATAATACAGTTTTCTTTTGGAGACAGGGAAAAAAATCCACTGGCATTTGGCTTTCTGGCTTTCCTGAGGGCTGGGAGTAATTCCGTTGTATCTGATTTCAGGCTATGCACTAGGATTTTAGCTGCTGATTCTTTGATTTATTATTGACTGGACAAACCCAGAGTTTCTAGATTGGATTATTTCTTTTTTAAAAAAATGTCAGCAGAAAAAAGCGTGGTTTTGAAATGCTTACGTAAAAGCTTTGTATTTGTCTTTGTTGCTTTTAATCGGCTTCAAAATTTGCAGTCTCAAAGCCTGACATTGAGCACATCCTGCCTGAGCTTACGCTGCCCTTGAACTTCCATCATGTCTTCAAAATGAGGGAGAAGTACATCAGTATCTCTTTCACTCAACAACTAAAACAAAAAATTGTTTTAAAGTGACAGCTAAATTGTTACTTAAGAAAAAAATATATACAGGAATGATTCCCATCTTGTCTGCTCACCACTTGTAGCTGTAACACTCTTAGCTTAGATTCTCTTTACAGGCCCCCAGAATTCTAACTGTAAAAGGTTATATCTTTACCAAAGCACGATCTTACAACAAAACCTGAGGTCAAATTCTGAAAAACAGTACTGCAGTCTGGGATTTTCAGACATCTTCAAGTCTGGCTGCCCATCTCTCTTCTCCTCTAAAGCTTCGAGAGGAGACGATTGGAGCAAAATGAGTGATTACCTTGGGATAAGGTCTTTTAATCTTTAAGGTAACTTTGCCAGGGCTGTAATTACTGTTATGGTGCTATGCGATAATTTATTTGCAGGAAGTTTTGGATGTCTCTATGTTAAAATATTGTTTTTGTTACAACAAAAGACCTCATATGATTGTTAAATTTGCAGGAAAAAAAAGATTCAATAAACTGGTTTGTTTTCAAAGCGTATGTAAAAATAAAGTTAAAATATTATCAAAGGGCTATTTGGGAGGAATTTAAAAATACTTCTGCCAAGAAAAATACTTTTGGAAGCTGATGGCAAGGTCAATATTTGAAGTTTTTATTCTTTAACTTTCTTAACAAAGTCTTTTCAGTACAAACAAAGATACCCTATCATTAGCCATCCACTTGGACAGTCCTGTTGGATTTTCTCTCTCATAACTCTGAAGAATGGTCCTAAGTCTTCATGAAGGAAAGCAAAATTTTAATATGACAAAAATGATAGAAGTGAGCTGGAGGTGAAACATTTATTCCATTAGAGGGTCCTGTATGATAAAAATAAATGACCTTTTAAGTGACGCACAAGAATTTCCCTCCAGACTGGTCTTGTGAAATGTAGTGGCTTTGTCTCTGTCGTGGTTTGTGTTGGAGGCCTTTTGGTAAATAATAGTTTGGGTTTTTTTTTAAGTTCTCATTCAATTATTCCTTCAGATGCAGTCTAATATCTGTCTAGGGTTCCTCCTGGGGCAGTGATGGTATTACAGTAAGTGCTCCATCTCCAGTGCAGAAGAAAGAAACGGATTTTGGGAAAGGACATTCAGCTACACCTGACTTTTGCTGCCAGTTGACCTGCAACTGGTTTTCCCTCCAGAGTGGGCCAGCAAAAAGACTTATATTTTATCAGTCAGTAGTAAATCTCCTTTTAGTTCTGTTGACAAGTGCAGTCCTTGAAGACATCTCCAAAGGGCCGAGGGCACGTGTGCCGTTGTCAGCCTTTCGTGGCCAGGGTACAGACCATCAGAGGAGAGGAAAAAGCAACCCTTCCCAGGGCCATTAGAAAATGTGCACATTGTCAGGGCAGTGTAGCACCTCCTTTTTCTTTCGAGTGGTGCGTTGATGAAGTGGCAGCGGTACTGGCTGCATGGACACTTGCCTGTCTGCGGATGGCTGAGCAACCCTGGCCTGGAAGGGCTAGAGTTTGTTGCCCTGTATTGTACAGTACGGCAATTTGCGTCTGGAAACTTCTTAGGTTGTTGGAGGAAGTGAAAGTGAAAAATAAATTTGACAAGAATGCTTGGTCTCCCCTAATTATATACCCAGGTGCTTAACTTAGTTCAGAGGTGGGTGAATGCTCCGCTTCAGCTAGAGCAAAATACTACCATATCAAATTATTGGTTATGAATTCAGAACATGAATTTACACCAGCCGCTGAGGTTATGTTTGGAGAAACCGCTTAGGTTTGAAACTAAAATTTGCCTGACTTTTCCAAGACTCTGCTCTTTATACTCCTGGGATTAATACTTTGCCCCCCCTGACTTTTCTTTCTTTCTTTTTTTTTTTTTTTTAAAGTTATCCATCAGTTGTGAATGTTTGAATAATAAGCTAATAGCAGCTTCTACAGCTTTAATTTAGACAATGCTCCCAGTTGATTGAGGAAAATCTATAGAGGCACGGAGAAATAGAACAGTTCATGGCTGGGTATCAACCTCAGTATTATTTTTTCTGTAACTGCTGTTGTCATTAAAGAAACATATTGCTTTCTCCTATCATTATTCTCCACAAACATTTTTGCCTCACTGCATCAGAAATTCAAGTATTTGCCACAGAAAGTTGAAATTTTAGTTCTAGAGGATGTTGCTCAGTCCAAATGGCAGTGAAAACAAGTTAAGTAAATCGAAGTTATTTTCCTCTGTGATCTGAAGGTGATCGACTCTGGTGGCCGCATTTGTCTTTTATGATATTTTGAAAATGTTGTTGAAATTTAGAAGACCTGGCTTATTAGCAGTGTTTCTAAAAATGTAGCTGGTGCTATTGAAAGTCATTTCCAGGATAGTATTATTAATAAAGATACTTTAATAGGAGACCATAAATTACTCTTCATTTTACAGAATGTCTGTCTACCTATGTGGCTTACCATGCCATGCTGGGGACTTCAGCTATTTTGAAAGCCAAGTTTCAAAGGGAAAACGGCAAATGTTGTAAAATACTGATAAAAATAGAAAACAAGTCTTCAACCTTTCAGATTTCCTGGAATTAATTTGCCATGTCTCTCTGTTCTTCCTACTGCCTTTTAAACACACTTGGCGGAAACAGTGAAGAGGACTGAGGTGCAGGATTCGATAGTCCAGACTTTGTAAACCTCTGCAAATTACACAGCAAGGGTGGCAGAGACCAACATTTCGGTACCCAAATACTCTTGGAGTCAGGCAGAGGAAGGTGCTTCCCAGGATCTTGAGCCTTGAGAGCTTTTGGTACATACCAGCACCGGAGGGCTTCTTGGGTTGCCTGAGATGGACATTAACCTGGGGGGGAAATTAGCACCACAGCCCCACCAAAGTGGTGGTACCATGTCTGAGCTGGGTACAGAGAACAGGCAAAGGGGGAGGATAGTTGCTGCCCTTCATCCCCTGAGGTCTGGCTAGAGACTGGATGGAACGAGGCTCTCTGAGGTGTCCAGGGAAAAGTCAGGAGGTAACAGCTGATATCTGCAGCTGATTAGATGTAAGTGGAAAAAAAGATCCACTGGGGGAGTGGTGCAGCCCTGGGAGACGGAAAGCATCATCCTTGGAGATGCATTCTTTGAAGAAGCTCAAGACACAGCTGGGCATGATCCTGAGCAACCTGTCCTCTTTGGAGATAGCCATGCATTAAGCAGGGTTGGACTCGAGGGCCACCTGCAGTCACGTCCAGCCTCAGCTATCCCATGGGTCAATGACACTCATGTAAGATATCCAGATAGGGGTAGAGGTATAAAGACTGAATAGAACACCCTCACACCCTTCAAAGGTACAAGGTGAAAGAAGAAAAATGGCTCCAGAAGAAAGCTTTAGACCAGAAATCTTTTTCAGATTCTCAGATTATAGAAAATATTCTGCAAAGTTCTCTCATGGATGCACTTTTTGCAACATACGGTGAGAAATCAGTTGTCTTCTGAGTAGCACAAATCCTTAAGTCGGAAGCAAGCTTGACAATAGTGTTAAGCAGCTGAAAGCTGTTGCTATCTGGGCCATACAGATACTGGGAGCTAACTCCTCTTCCAATTGCTAATGGTATTGTGGGTTTCATTTTCATTTAAGAGAAAGTTCTTGCTAGAAAATATTCACTGTATCCGTAACGGTGATATTATAATAAGTTTAAATGAGTGCAATTTTCTAAAATCCTCAAGAATGTCCTACCATATTTTTTCTCTGCAAACTTTTTCCCAGAAGTAGCTCTGCCTTTAGTTCCATTCTGTGCTCTCTTCCTGAGAAAAAAGTAATTGTAGTGAGACAGGAGGAAACAAAACCCCTCATAAGTCAAGTGATGGACTTCTTAAAGCTGAAAATATTCTGAAAAGAGGACATCTCTTCCTAAACTATCATATAAACAAAACTACCACAGGCTTTAAATCTCATTTAACATAAGGCTTTATGAACATGAATTGAGGCTTTCTAGTCCTCTGCTAGATATGCAAACAGAAATTATCAGTTTTTTGAATTTGAAGTCTCACCTAAAAAGGAAGATCGTGCTTGGTAAAATGGCAACTTAAATGCAAATTAAAAACCTGGTTTTATGAAGGAGTCCGTGAGTAATTACTTTTTATGCGGCTTAGGTTTAAAATTTCTCAGTAAAAGTGGTTAAAATGTTTTAAGTGCTAAATTACAAGTTAGCTTCCCAAACTAATTCAAGTGGATGGTACAGTAGGTTGCAAACCAAAGTTTGCATCTTTTCCTTGAGAGACTGGTTCAAAGCAAGTTGAAACTAACTGGAATCTTTCCAGTGAATTCACTTTGGACTTCAGAAATTGGCCAATATTTAAGTGCTTATGTCTTTTTAATCCCCTTCTGCTCCCATGCAGAATATGCAAAGAGGGAAAACTGATGAGAGGCTACAAGTTTCTGAGTGTTGGGTCTAAGGTGCAGTAGTGACATGTGCTAAACATCCCATTTCAGTGTTAACCCAAACAGTCATAGAAGCATAGAATCATAGAATTGGCCAGGTTGGAAGGGACCTTTTAGACCATCTAGTCCAACCATCAACCTAACTCTGATCAAAACCATCACTAAATCATGTGTCTGAGCACTATGTCAACCCCTCTTTTAAATACCTCCAGGGATGGTGCCTCAACTACTTCCTTGGGTAGCTTATTCCAATGCTTAATAACCCTTTCTGTGGAAATACTTTTCATAATATCCAATCTGAACCTCCCCCTGTGTACTGAGTTTAAGCTCTTTGCTTGGCATGATCCCACTGTTGAGCCTGATCTCAATATTTCCAAGTGCATAAAATATAGTCTTACATCTGACCAAGGAGCATGGGATTCTTTGCTCCATCTCCTCCAGCCACCTGCAGTGTGCTTTGAAGTCAAAAGGCTACTTGAAATAAAAAAACCCCACATCTTTAATGCTCACCTGTCTCATAGGTGCAGACATCACACAGCAATCAGCCAGTTTTGCAATTCTTTTCTTTTTGCATCCATTGCAGATCAATTTTGCAAAAAGAAAAATCCCAGAGCACACAAGGAAGCAGGACAGGAGCTCTGCAGAAGCCAACTTATTCATCCTACTGTTGCCGGGAGTGGGGAGGAGAGACAGAAGCGGGGTCTGTCACTGTTGGGGGGCATCATCGCCTGCCACAGCCCAGGCACTGCAACCCTCGTCCCCTCTTCAGTCCTTTGTATTTACACAGCATTTTCCACCTGCATGGAGCAGGGTTGCGTGTGGTTTAGGTGGCAGGGGCTGAACTTGGCGAAGTGAAGAATTTGCATTGTTTCCTAATGTCCTGGGTTGAGAGACACAGGACTAACTTTTCTTCTAATGCTGGGCAAAATTGCACTTTTAGAAGCCTCTAGTGTCTGAATTTGTGAAAATATTTACTTTATAGCCAGCCGGGCTCTGTGGGATTCCAGGTCTTAATGTTTTCGAGCCTTGCCAGGTGCAGGGACAAGGAGGTGCAAGGCCTGGGCATTGACCCAGGCTGGCCAACACGATTATTTCATATCATGAATGTCACATTCAATATAAATTAGAAAGTTTGCTGTGTGGTTCTCTCTCTCCCTTGATGGTGGCGGGTCCAGACAACTCCTTGCCCTGGTGCCAGACCCCTGAGGCCTTCCCTTCCTCCTGAAGCCATTGCGCTCGCAGTGTCCGCCATTTGCTGTCCCTGCTGGGAGTGCACAGCTTCCTGCTGACATGACTGGCTGAGTATAATTCCTATATCTTATATCAGTATCGGGATTAATACTGGTTCTTTAGTATTGTTAATTATTTAGTCTTAGTCTATTAAATCCATTTGTATTTCAACCCTTGTGTTTCTTTGTGTTCCCCAATTCCCCTTTCTGGGTGGGGAGAGGTCATCAGGTGATAGAATAATTGTCTAAACAACAATAAATTGTTATGGGTTTTCTCAGACCATAACACCTGCCAAAACCGCTGCGCCCTCTAATCATCACAGCCCCGTGGTGTTTAAGAGCGCATCCCATTTTAAAATGTTTTTGCAGTGCTAGAGGCTACCAGATCGCAAGGATTTCAGACAGAAAAAATGAAAAAAGAGAAAAAAAAGAAATGATGTTCTGAAATGCTGGACATCTGCATCCTATAAAGGCAAAAATGCAAGTTTAACACTGCACTCCTGTCTGCTCTAGCTCCAAATCATGATGTACAGACCTGTAGCAACAACAGTGTTTCCCAGCACAGTTCTGGGGATTTAGACGGAGTTCAGTGGCCGTCTTGGCGACAGACACTCTGACGTAGTCGAATAATTAATGAAAATGTCTGCTGTGAAACGATTAGCGAGGCACTGAGACACGCTGCCCGGGCGTGCTTCTTTCGTTACAGACACTTGCAGAGCCAAAGGCTGAGCCCTCCTGGCTGCCCCGCTCTTGGCTAATTGCCGCCTGCCTCACGTGGCAAACTTCTCCCCTCTTTCTTATTGCAAACCTGCTGATTTGGCTCCTTTTCCCCAGCTGGTTCTTGAAACCGAGTTGAAGCCAAGGGCTCAGCGCAATCCTTTTGAGGTCCCCGGTGTGCGTGCTCAGCCTGAGTGAGATTTTGGTATGGTGCCATCTGATTTGTGCGCAGAATCTCTAAATATTAAACGTGAGTCCTGGCTCAGTCTGAGGTCTTTTGTTTTGTTCCTGTAGATAACATTTTATTGTAGGAAGTCTGAGCCCAGTACCTCAGCTGCAATGCAATGAATGTTTATGGCAAATTCCCCTTCTCCAGTCCCCAATCTTACCCACTCCCTAAAAAGCCCAGACCTTTACAGACTAATGCTGGTGGGCAGACTTGGACAAAAACCTCTCTGTGAGTGTGAAGCAACATATACAATGAAAAATATGTAACTTACAGGGTGAAACTATAATTATGTTGTGTCAAACAACTCTTTGTCTTAGCTGCTGGAGAGGTGGAGGTGCTAGAACTAGCTACAGCCTAGTTTTGCCTAACATAAGGGGCTAACCTGTGGGGCAGACATGAAGTTGATGTGAAGAAGTGGGGCTGTAACTTTACTGGGACTGGAAAGCTGGCCATAACCAAGATGCTCTCTGGGCAAACACCTCTTATGAATTTCCTGTCCCTGGGTAAAACACCAAAAATCCAGATAAAAAGCTCCTCCCTGCTTCAGGAAGCATGCTTTTGCCAGTAGAGGTTAGGCTGGGTGTCAGGACCTCCTCCTGGCTTCTCACCCTACTCGAGGGAGTGATGTGGCAAATGCCCTTCTGCTGCAGGGACAGGATCCACATCTCACTGTGCAGAGACATGTCCTCGACAGCGCTTCCTTGCTTCAGTATCAGCTGCTTGTTAGTCATAGTCTTTGAAGCTGGCTTTCCAGGAAGATAAAAGCACTCTATGCACCCAAAAAAAATCCACGGTCATTGAAACTTGGGCACACAGACAGAGGAATGCTCGCTGGGCAAAATACAAAAGGCAGCAATAAAACATCCTGCTGCTGCAAAGCGTTCCCATCCAGCCTCATGGAAACCAGCCTAGAGCCGGAGAAGCCTGTCTGCGAAGGAGGTGGAAAATTGCACAAAGGCAGAAAAATCTATGTGAAGAGTATCTGGGTTCGCCCTCCTGAGCACCGCAATAGGTGATAGCTCTGCCCACAGCCTCTTCTTGTCCTGCTGGTGGGGACCACAGGGTATCTTGCAGCACCGTCACCACCCCACTGCACCAGGCAAGCCTAGGGAAAGCAAAGCTTTCAGGGAGCTTTGTCCCCACTGGCATGCAGGGGTGTCCCACCATGAGTTGCAAAGAAACAATTCCCGATTCACTGGCAAGCTCACTTCAATTTTAGGGGGTTTAAACCCCTCTCACTATATCTGGGAGAATTTTTCTTGATGCTTGAATGCTGGGGCTGGCAAAACATGGATGATATTTGGCGCTTCATCTGTTTTCCATGCAAGGTGAGCCAACAAGCCTGAGGTGGCTGGGGCTGGCCAAGTCCTCCTCCCTGTCGTGCAGACTCATGACGTGCCAAGGAAGCCCCATGAGTGGTTGCACGAAGGTGGGAAGGCAGTGGGGGGAGAGGAAGCCTCGGCTGCCCATTTCACTGCTCTTCAAATGCTTCCTAACATCCAGGAGGAGAAACTACAGAGGAGAAACTACTCCCTTCATCTGCAGCCCGGCTAACAGGAGACTTTTCTACTCCAGCCCAACATGTGATGGTCCTTTATTTGGATGCAGCTTCTCTCCCACTCCCTCACCGCTGGTGATGAAAACCCCCAGATTTGTCCCAGAAGCAGTCTACCTGACTGTGGGGAAGAGGACAACTGTCTGCTGTGGAAATAGCAGCAGACTGGGCTGTGGTTACTGACCCTGTCTGTGGCTGAGGGCTCTGCTGATGGAGGAGCCTACATCCAGCCCTCGGCAACGCTCCCGCCTTCCAGAGGTGGCTGGCAGATGTTGCTGATGTCTTTGGCTGCCCCAAGTGTCCCTCGTTCAAGGCCCTGCACAGAATTCTTTCCTCTGCCAAGAGGCTTAAAAGAAAAGAAAAAAAAAAAGGAAAAAAAAGAAATAGACTTACATTTAAAAAAAAAGAAAAAAAAAAGGTTGGAAAATATGCTTAAAATCAGTCCCCATTTAAAAAAATTAGTTCAAGATGTTGTCACTTCCCAAGCCAGGAGACATTGGGAGCACAGTGCAGGAAGCCTGTCCAGCCTCTGCCCTCCCCTCGGACAGGGACAAGTTATTGTGGCGTGGGTGAGGTAAAAAAGGTTTCAAGCACCCAGGCAAAATTTTCCTTCCAGTCTGTGCAGTGTATGTGCAACCCAGTCTGTCAGAAGTTAGGCTTCATGTGAATTAGCTGCCATTTGAAATATTAATGATTTGGGGTGGTTTTTTTTTTCAGAGGTGAACATTTAGGAAGCCACAGTCTTTGATATTGTCTTAGAAGGACTTAAATATGATTTGAAGAAACTGAATTTTGAAGTTAGGTGACATCTCTTTGGCTTCATTTAAAATTTTTTTTAAAAAGATTACTGGCTGTAAACTAACCTCCAGAGAAGGAGTCCCCTTCTCTGGAGATCTTCAAGCCCCACCTGGATGCCGTCCTGAGTGATGTGCTCTGGGCAACCCTGCTTTGGCAGGGGAGTGGGACTGGATGGTCTCTAGAGGTCCCTTCTAACTCTGACAATTCCATGATTCCGTGATTCCGTAACCTTAAATATGTACCTATACACTGACAAGGTTTAATTTCATAAAGTTATTTGAAAAAACAGAGGTATTTTCCCCTCTCACTGAATGCAATACACTACAGAGATTAACAAATACATGATATTTGTCTTCTCAAGAAAATATCTTTCTTGTTTAAGCCAAAAAAGCCCCGTTTTATCCTCAGGTACAGTATTTACTCCGTATTTAAGTAAATGGAGCCTGGCTAGAGACTTAAAGGTTTGAATTTCAGCTCAGATGATAATAATACTCCAAGAAATCAGGTATATGATAGAGAAGGATGAAAAAAGACCTAGGAAGCGAATCGCCACACAGTGTAAGATGTGTATCACTATCCAAAGGGAAAATCATAGAATTCTTGTTAAGATATGTAGTATGAGGCAATAATACTTGCACACAAAAAAAAAAACCCTAAATATGTGAGTTTGGGTGCCTCAATCAGGGAATTTTTCACAATTTCCTTTAACTGCAGTGGAAAACAGAGGCAGACTTCACATGGTCCGAGGCAGGTGTCAACAAAGTTACCCGTGCTGCAGCCAGGGGAAGAGATTCCTGTTTAGTCAATGAAAGTTATAAATAGGCATTTTGAGAGACTGATTTCTCTCCTCCTAAAGCAGACTTCTCACCTAGGCTATATACCTCACTCCATGAAGGACCTCTTCTCATTTACTGTCTCGAAGGGGAACCAAGGTTGCTCAGCCACACGTAGAGCTTCCCATGCTGGTATCTAAGGTTAGGTAAAATGAGTCCTACCAAAACTTGTCCAGATTGCGCAGGTAGCTTTGAAAATATCAGAGTGATTTTTAATTGAGAAACATAAATCTATGACTTTTTTTGGGCGAGTTTTGATTTGGTTTGGTTTTTTGGTTTTTTTGGGGGAGGGTGTTTTGTTTTGTTTTTTCCGGATACTAAATTAAAACTTCCTGCTGAACTATTTTGTTTATTTTCATTAGAGAAATATGAAATGAGTCAGGAAGTCTTTGACTTAAGTGCCTAAATGCTTACAGGGGTTTTCTCTAGAAGACAGAACTAGAATTAAATGCAATTGTGCTTTAGGTATTTTGCAAAGTATGTGTTACTTCCCAAATCAGATGTAAAAAGAATTTCTAATCGTTTATGTATGTCTACTATCTGTGGCTGCTTTGCCCTTTCTTTCATAGGCACATCTGCACTGTGCGTTTCTGTCATCGAAACAGAAATAAGTTCTATCCAAAGTTTCCTCCTGAATTGAAAATATAGGCAAAGAAGGTGAAAAAAGAAGAGGTTAACATGATTTCTAACAGTACAAATCCACTCAAGTCATAAACAGCAAGGTGATTTGGTTTCTTAATGCTTACAATGACTTTGAAAATAGTAATAAGGAGTCTCCAGTTCTGGAAAGTTGAAGATTATTACGGGTTATGAATACTAACTAGGACTTAGAAACAGGGGTACAAAACAGGTCAAAGCTGTGCTGGCTCTGAAGAAGTAAGGGTTAGGAGCAAGACTTGCTGAGTTCATGCCAGAGAAATTCTCCTTTGAACAAACCATTCCACGAAATCCACTGTACCTTGTCTGTGTGCCAGCAGCTTTCACAAAGGCAAGACATCACAGTGGGACATTTTCCTGCTCGCCCCATGGAGCCTGATGCTGAGCATTGAGTAAGAGCAAATATGCTGCATTTCAGACCTCCAGTTCAGACTGAGACGTTGCCTGCTGGGTGCCACAATATCAAAAAAGATGGACAGTCCTTGCCTGGAAAGGTAAACCTTGCTCTGAAATTACCTTAACGGCCTTGGGTTAAGCTTTTGGGCTTGAATTTGGAGGTGCCCATTCCCAGTCCTCTGGTTAGGGTTTGGGACTTGTTTTGAGTTCACTCACCTTGAACGGATGCATGGCTCGGTATCATGATGTCCTGGTGTTAGCACAGTGTTATGCACTGGATTTTCCAGTAGGTTATGTCAAGTTCTGATGTTCTGGTTCAAGTCTTCCCCTGGCATCCTTGAAAACACCCCTGTGCTTGGGTCCTCTCAAGGCATTTCCTCACAGTGGAACTGGTTATCCAGATTATTAACAGAGGATGCCGCAGATTACATTGTATGGAAACCTCAAGCAACAGGGACCTCTTGGATTTGCATACATGCCTGTATGTGCACTACAACTCGATAGGCCAAACACTAACTTTTCTGGTTTTTTGGATCGGGATTACCTTTTGTGGTGCTTCAGGTGCAGAGGGATTAGACCTGTGGGGTCTTGTGCATCAGACGGGACACCCAGGCAACGTCACGGAGCCCATGAGTGATGTTGAGGAGCACTGAGCTGAGCACGGAGAAAGAAAATCCAGTTTGTGCCAAGCACCAGCTTGCACAGCTCCCAGGCCTTGACCTTATGGAATGCACTTATTGGCAGAAGGCTGCTGTTTGCTTCCGCTTTCTTTTTCACTGGAGCAGTGTCTTTAATCACAGTGAGTGCCACCCCTGCGCGGTCCGGCGTGTGCTCATTAGGGGATGCTGAGCCCCCAGCAGCTCTCCCGCCAGGACGTTCATTAATTACAAGAACAGGAGTGCTGCCTTGTGCGCTGCGCCAGCGTGTGGCTTCCAGGTCTTTGATGGCGTGTGTTTATGCGACTGGGGACAGCGCTGGCGTCTGCTGCGCCGTGCCAGGGTGACAAGGCAATGACAGTGAACTCCAAGGTGCGCTGGTCCACCGCTTACGCCAAAACATCCTGCTTTCATCACGCTAGGAAGGGGCCAATGTCACTGCTTAATATTATGAGGTCACTTCACCGGTGTCATGTCACATAGAATCACAGAATCATAGAATTATAGAATCGTAGAATCATTTAGGTTGGAAAAAACCCTTGGGATCATCAAGTCCAACCATCTACCCTACTCTACAAAGTTCTCCCCTACACCATATCCCCCAACACCACATCTAAATGACTCTTAAACACATCCAAGGATGGTGACACAACCACCTCCCTGGGCAGCCTATTCCAATGCCTGACTACTCTTTCTGTGAAAAACTCTTTCCGTGAAAAACTCTTTCCTAATGTTCAGTTTAAACCTACCCTGTTGCAGCTTGAAGCCATTCCCTCTTGCTCTATCACTAATTACCTGTGAGAAGAGACCAGCACCAACCTCTCTACAATGCCCTTTCAAGTAGTTGTAGAGAATGATGAGGTCTCCCCTCAGTCTCCTCTTCCTCAAACTAAACAATCCCAGCTCCTTCAATCACTCTTCGTACGATTTATTCATGTCCCCTGGTGTAGTTGCACGGACAGACCAGCAAGGTTGAGGGGATTCATATTGTGTCTCAGAGTTGGCCAACGGTGCCACCGCTGAGGTCGGTGACAACAGCGATAAAACATGGCAGGTTGCATCATGGGGAGCTTTCTTGGAGCTCTCTTGGAGCTGTCTCGGAGCTCCCCAGCATCCCCAGCCCAGAAGAGCTCTTTGCCTGGGTTTCACGGGCAGGAAATGGTAAGTAAGAGTCAGCAGCTCACTTGGCGCCAGCCAGTGGAGCTCCCCTGGATGCCACGGACTGACACCGGTTTGCGCCGTGCGAGGATCTGGCGCACCGTCTTTTGGGCCTCCTGATTGCTGTGAGTCATCCACGTTCCAACTGAAAAATAAACCCATTTTAAGGCAGTTTAAAAATGTAAAGTTAGTGCTTAGTTTCTTGTCTGCTAACGCCAAACCCAGCCAAGGCAGCTATCTGTAATTTTAGAACGTCTCGAGAAGATTTACAGGTCTCATGAAAACACTCTTTTCCATCTCCCTGGTGATTTAGCCTTCCAATTGCATTTTAACTTCAGCCCATCTTTAGATCCTGTGGAAACAACACTAAAGCTAAACACAGAGCGAGAATGAGCTCACACCATCTGCAAAGACTTCTCTCCTGGAGATGCCGTGCTTAACTTAGGAAGACCCCTACCAGGGCAGCAGAAGTTCAAATGAAAAGCTTTCTATAAAAAAATGTATTTTAAGGGTGTATACAGTGATACAGAGCCTCACACTCACTGATATCCTTGCCAGGATTTGCTGCAAAGGAACATCAAAATAGAAACGAGTTTCATGCGCAGATGTCAACTTTTTTTTTTTAATGTTAGACCGAAACAAAGCTTCATAGGAAGAGGAAAATAGAGGCATAAAGTTGGAAAAAACTTAATATAATGAGCATAGCAGTGGTGGAAACTTCCAAACATGGTGTTATAACCATTGCATGTAAGATGAACAGTCTTCTTAACAATAGTTCCTATGAAAATAACCACAGTAAATCAGTGCTTTCATACTTGGCAATCACACATGCTATCACGTACTGTACATATACGTATAACATGCGTCTGTAATATAATACACTGTTTAGAGTGAGGGGTGAGGTTGTTCTCAAATGCCATCTGAAAAGGGATCAAACATTTTAGTAGCATACAAAGAATGTTTACAATACCCTCGTGAATGTTTTACAATACTCAAGAAATGGAAGCAGTGGGATGGAGTAACTGGAAAAACAAGGTGGTATGAGACAGCCTGGAGCAGAGGCCAGCCATAGGGTGAGTAGAGAAGGAAGGACTTCTGACAGGAAAATACAAGCTGAAGCTTCAATGGATGGCAGCTGAGCTCTGCAGCTTCTGCAGATAACTTGAAACAAAATACTAGGAACTGCAGAGCCAACACGCCTGTGCTCGTTCGAGAACTGCATAAATTTAGGATACCAGTTTTTTGTCTTAAGAGTTTTCCAGTCTTCCAGAAAGATATTTCACAAGGGAAAACCAGAAACTGCAATGAACAACGAATAAATAGGGAGCCCAGATCATTGCTTTGTTGGACTCTTTCATGATGCTCCTTCATGACCACCTGCGGATTACAGAGCCCTTGAGACTCCTGCTATTGTCTGTTGCATTGTGAAGCTTGAATCGTCTGTTGGGATATCTGCTTTCCTGTCATACTTGCCAGGATCTGAAGCTGAATACTTTATTTCTGTTATCTGATGCCACGTAATGGGTGAGACTAACTTCTCACTGCCTGCCAGCGAAATAAGAAAATGAACTCCCTGGATTCATCTTCTAAGACCTGTCTGGTGTAAGGAAGATTGGAAAGTCCAACTATCTTGTCCTTGGCGCCATACGCATGGAGAGTTTAGGCTTTTAGTTTTTTAAAGAAGTTAGATAATGCAGTAGTCCAAGTGCTCTTCACAGGAGGCTATATTACAAGTGTATAAGCATTACGACCAATGAACAAGAGCTATATTCTTGAAGGCATTCTCAGACTTCTTTTGTAGCCCAGTTAGCTACTCCAGCTAGCGTGGCGATGGAACCAGGTACTTTTACACAATAGAGGTCCCTGCTGTCTGGAAGCTATCCAGCGTTATTCCAAATTACAAGAATGGCATGAGGGAAGATCCATGAAACTACAGACCTGTTAGTCTAACCTCAGCACCTGGAAAAATTGTGGAGAACATCATACTGGGTGCTATCAAAAGGCATTTAAAGGACAATGTAATCATCAGGTACAGTCAACATGGGTTCACAAAGGTGCTCATGTTAAACTGACTTAATATCTTTCTAGGATAAGGTCACACAGCTACTGGATGAAGGGAAGGTGGCAGATGTTTTTCTAAATTTTAGTAAGGCTTTTGATATTGTCCCTCACAGCATCCTTCTGGATAAGTGGGGCTACGGTGAGATGAAGAGGTACACGATGCACTGGGTGAAGAAATGGCTGGATGGAAGGGCTGGCAGGGTTGTAGGGAATGGGGCTACATCTGGCTAGTGACCAGTCACCTGTGGGTGTTCCTCAGGGATCAGTTCGGGGCCAGTTCTGTTCAGTACATTTATCAATTATCTGGATGCAGGAGTTAAATGTACCACTGGTAGGTTTGCTGATGACACCAAACTGAGAGGTGCTGTCATCTTTCTCAAGGCACAAGAGGCCTTCTTAAGGGATCTCGATATATTTGAGCATTAGGCAATCATAAATGGGATGAAACTGAACAAGAAGAAATGCCAGATTCTGCACCTGGGATGGAATAACGCTGGGCAAGGTCTAAATTGGAAGAGGAGTGTGTGGAGAGGAGTCCTGCAGAAAGGGGTCTGGGGGTGCTGGTGGACAGGAGGCTCCACAGGAGTCAGCAGTGTGCCCTGGCAGCCAAGAGGGCAAACCACGTCCTGGGGTGCATCAAGCAGAGCATCAGCAGCTGGTCAGAAGAGGTGATGATGGCGCTGTGGTCAGCGTTGGTGCAGCCTCTCCTGGAGTGCAGTTCTGGGCCCCAGGATTTAAGAAGGATGTGAATATCCTGGACTGTGTCCAGAGGAGGGCCCCAAAGGTGGGGAAGGGGCTGGAAGGCATGTCCTCTCAGGAGTGGCTGAGGAGCCAGGGTTTGTGTAGTGTGGAGAGAAGGAGGCTGAGAGGTGACCTCATTGCTGTCTCCAGCTTCCTGAGGAGGAGGAGTGGAGAGGGAGGTGCTGATGTCTTCTCCCTGGTACCCAGTGCCAGGACACATGGGAATGGCTCAAAGCTGTGTCTGCCAGGGGAGGTTTGGACTTGGCATGGGGAGACATCTTCTTGGAGAGGTGGCCAATGCCCCATCGCTGTTGATGTTTAAGTGACATTTATTTGGACAATGCCCTTAATACCATGTTTTAACTTTTGGTCAGGCCTGAAGTGGTGAGACAGTTGGACTAGATGATAGTTGTAGGTCCCATTCAGTTGAGGTTATTCTATTCTATTCTATTCTATTCTATTCTATTCTATTCTATTCTATTCTATTCTATTCTATTCTATTCTATTCTATTTCATTCTCCTGCNGCTTGTGATGAGTTGCATACAATGAGACTGTTATTTGCCTGAAATGCCAGGGGGGGTTCAGGTCCAAAAACACTTTCAAGGACACAAATCACAAAGGATACAAGTGGAAACAGTGGAAGTTCTTTGGCTGCTTCAGAGCCGATGCCCACAAGCATTAACAGAACGCGCAAGTATAGCCAGGGGCAGGCTGATGCAATCCTCAGTTTAGCTTGAAAAAACATCACCTGAAGTCTGTCAAAGGAAATTCAGAGAGCTACAGAAAGTCTCAAATCCACTACATCTTGTGGAGAGACGTGTGCTATTGAGACTGCATTGGGAACACTGATTTCTGGTTCACTCAAGTCTTTCGTGACAAGGAGTTAATGGCGCAGTTAGTATCCAGCGTAGTTGCTATGAACTCCACCTCTCCAAGCAAGTTTTCCCGTAGAGTTTCTTGAAATATCATGAATTATGGGCAGTTTATCTTCCTGGTGAATGTCCTTCACCAGGGCACTGCAGAGAATGAACATGCCGGTCTGTAAACATCATTCCTTCCTAGGACATATTTTATTTTGACCGCACGTCCTTCCTGAAGCCTGCCCTATAGAATAACCCAAACAATGGTTCTGCTTGGAGCCGAAAGAAGGGGTGCCAGCTGAAGCCAGCCTCCATCAAATCGGAGGCAGATACTGGGTCAACCCACAGATGATAAAACAATCCTGAAAATATGTGACTGATATCAAAAAACAAAAATTAGCTATAAAATTTTAACCTTTGCCAGAAATAGGAAAGTAAATAACTGATGCACAAAGGCGGCTCTCTGTAGAGCAAACTCGAAAGATTTAAGAATGTGATTTTTCTCTCTTTTTTTGGTGATTAATTTTTTTTCACATAAATTTGTATTTTGGCATTAAAGGAAAAGCAACCCCCAAATGTTCTCACATCTAGTTTATAATTATTTTTTCTCTTGTTACTAAATTATTTTTTTACTTTTAGCCTTTGAGAAGAAAGGATATAGCTAATGTCCTGTATCACTTAGAATGCAAAAACTCAAACAAACACAGACCAAGCAGCCACTGTTTCCTGAAGAGTGAGAATGAGAATCAGTATGAGGGAGGTAATTTAGCAGGCAATATATCATTGCTTCTGTGGAAGGAAGGCTTAGAATATAGAATAGACTATTTCAGTTGGAAGGGACCTACAACCATCATCTAGTCCAAATCCCCGACCAAGTCAGGGCTGATCAAGTTAAAGCATGGCATTAAGGGCATTGTCCA
Source organism: Arenaria interpres (assembly GCA_013399435.1). Taxonomy (NCBI): domain Eukaryota; kingdom Metazoa; phylum Chordata; class Aves; order Charadriiformes; family Scolopacidae; genus Arenaria; species Arenaria interpres. The sequence goes on from VXAK01020655.1 coordinate 58,040, forward strand.
GATGTGTCTTAAACACTGACAGATTTGGGGCATCCACCACCTCTCCAGGAAGCCTGTTTCAGGGTTTGACCACCTTCTTGGTAAAGAAACGTTTCCTCTGCCAAGTCTGAACCTGTGGGTATGTCCCCAGACTCCCAAAACCTTTGGTAGATAATTGAGAGCTACCATAACATCTGCCATCTCCTTCGGTACTCCGGGATGAATCCCATCAGGTCCTATGGATTAGTGAACACTCAGCTGATACAGGTCATCCCTTAGAATTTCATTGTCCACAATGAAAAGTGATGGAAAGTCACTTTTTCTACACTCATGGTCCTCCAACTCAGGGCAGCAGGCAGCACAAAGTCTATCAGCATTATTAAAGACTAAGGCAAAAAAAGCATTGAATGCCTCCGCTTTTTCTTCATCCCTATTTGTCACGTGACCATATTGAACAAATATCTTGGAAGGTAATGGACAGCAGACACCCACAACGATATCTGCTTTGTCTTTCATCCCCCTAGTCCTCACCGAGAGGCTCTCAACCACATCATCCCTAACCGTAAGGGCTGGACAGTCAAACCTCTCCCTTACATGCAGTACAACTCCTCCACCTCCCCTGCCCTGTGTATCCCTCCTGAATAGCCTATAGCCCTCCATCCCATTTGCCTACCTCACTTTGTGGGAAGACATTCAGATCTTATCTAAAACTGTGCAGATCTCCTTTTTGATTAGGATTTAGTATCTTGAGTACTGAAAGAGTAAGGAAGGCAAGGTTCCTGTCATTTTGTACTTTTGTGCCAAAATTGGTATGTACATTCAGACTATGTAAATAAGGGCACTTACATCATATACATTCATTTTTTTGTGGTGATGCCAGAGGTGAAAGAAAGGGGTTTAGTTCCCTCTGCATGAATTTTACAGAGATGTAGAGAACATGCTGTGTATGGTGAGGTTGTCTTCTCGGAAAGAAGACCTGCATTGTTTTGTGGTCTTTACTATATTTTTCCTTGCACTTCAATAGCTCTTTTCCTCATGAGGGGTAGGAAAACACCTCTTTCCATGGCATGTCCTAGCAGAACTCAAGTCTGTGTGAAGGACAAGTTTCACCTCTTCCATTCTCAGGGACGAGATTTCTGTCTCAGACTGGGATCCACCTGGCTTGTTGTCCTGATGCATGCATGTTTCTCAAACTTTGGTCATGAGGGCACAGAGCTCACTGTTGTGCCCCACTGGGGTGTGGAAATCTTCCTGGAAAGCTGGGGTACGGTCCTTAAAAAAACCACATCTTTCCCCACCACTCTCTAAGTCACTCTGTACCGGTGGATAGTGGCTACCCTGGTCTGGATCTGTGGCTACCTGCATGCTGTGGATCAGAGAAGCCATGTATCTATGAGAGCGGCAGAAATTTATTGAAATTAACTCTTTTTTCCACTGGCTGCATTCCAATCCTAAACACATTTCTTTGCCTCCCAAAACCCAGAGCCACAAGGCTCTGGTGCAGGTGGGATCCCAGTGTCCTCAACTCCATTACAGCCTTCACTGCATCCTTCAGAAGGCACGTGGTGAAGGAGGTCTTTTCCATCTCTGCTAAGCATGTACTAAGTCCAAACCTCTGTGCATCGAGGGTATAGCTAAGCAAATTACTACAGTCTGATTTCTTTCAAGCAGGTTTTTCCAAAAAGGTTTTCAATTAAAATTTTGAGAGCCATTCTGGTCACTGATCAGCAGTCCTCAGACCAGAAATTCATTTTCATCTCCATTTCACTTTTAAAGGTCAAAAATTTGGGGTTTTGACTTGACCCTGCAAATGCAGAAAGACAGAGTCCCCCAGAAATTCAACGCGGCTCACAGGCCACACTTCAGCAGCCTCCGCTCTTAGGTCTCTAAGTACAAATGCTGCCCATCATGAGGACTTGGAGAGTTTGGGATTCCCCACAACTTTACCGTGTGCACCTGATGGTCCCCAAAAATGCATCTCCCACACAGATTTCTGTTACTGCCATCTACAAAGACTAATGAAGCTTGATGGAAAGGTATGGGATGCTTTCTGGGTGCCCTGAAC
>VXAK01020656.1:318-18172 GCA_013399435.1 Arenaria interpres
CTTCAAAGGTATGGAGTCTCTCAGTTCATGTTAAAAAACTAACCAACCAAAAAAAAAAGAAAAATAAAATCCCAACAAAACCCAGCCAAAAACATCCAAAGCAGAAAAGTCTGTCTGTGCTATCTATTTGGTAAAAAGAACAATTGTGATTTTTAATATATTCGTCTATATACCTTCCAACTATGATTTGTGCATTGAAACAGTACATAATGTGTAACTTTCCGTGACGTTTGAATTATCACCTGTTTAACAGAACAGTACATTTCTTGGAACTGGAGGGCATTTTTGATTGTTGCAAATTCCATTGGATGTTCTTATCAGTCCAGATTTCATTTTTGCCACATTATGATCTTTCTGTATCTTGAATGTTTTCATCATAATTATTTCTTTCTCAGAGTAAACATTGAGTTTGTCTTAATTGCAGAATTATCATATTTTGTCTTCAGTAAAGTTACCTGTCTTAACAATTTGAGCCTTAGGATCAAAATATCTAAATAATAAGAGGACATTTACTGTAGAAAAGCAATGCCAGACTATCAGTGTATCAACAAATTATACTGAAACTAATTCAGCTAAAAGCACTGTGGTGAATACCAACAGAATTGAGAAGGTTGAGCAAGAGAAAATGACTAATGCTGGAAACATGAAGTTGGAAGGTGTTTTAACATGTATTTCCTAATGCACATTTCTACAGACTTAATGGGGAGAGAATTAGACACAGAACAAATATAGATTTAACTTAAGGAAAAATGACATGATCTAAAAATACGTTAAATAATTCAATGGACATCACAAAATTGAACAGATTGGAAAATACCCCAGTTTATTTCAGAGCAACTAAAGTCCAGATATTCAGCAAAAGAAATTCAGTATCCAAAATTCTACTCTCTAATTAAATGACTGAATTTATTTGAAGATTTGATCAAAATTAGAAATTCAAATATAAAGTTTTTGATAGGAGGTTTCTTCAGGTGATCAAAGCACAGTATTGTTTAGTGGTTGGAATAGGGACCAACTGGAAAGTGAGATATGAGCTCTTACTCTGATTCACAATATTTTTATGGGCAGATCTCTAAGATTTGTTTCTGTTTTGAAAGGTGAACACACATTGACACCTTTTTATTCAGATGATTGTATATAGTCAATCATTATTTTCACAGAAGATGGTAAAAAGTTCATCTGTCTGACTCAAAATGTTTAAGAACTCAATTGAATTCTGTGCTTTGTCATTGCTGAGATCAATTACTCCATTAAAAACGTACTTTAAGAGTTTAAGGACTTTCAAAGATATCAGTAGGACCCTACACTGAACACAGCATGTCTTCCATCTCTTAACTAGCTTATATCTGTGAAACCTGAAGTATGAGAAAATTAAAAAAAAAATCAGTCTGCAGTTTCGGGCTTGCTTTCATTGTGTATGCTTTAATCTACAGTTGGTTACTAAAATCCACTCATGTTGTGAATGTAAGAGAGTTTTCTGCTAGCTAACTGCCCAGTTTTTTAATGGAAATGATAAAATTTAGTGCAAAAATAAGATTTACATTAAGTACATGATTTTCACACATGTATCTACCTAAAGGATGCATGTTTTGCATAAAAAGAGGTCACACTATGCTAAAGCTTTCCAGATTACTGCTGTATTCACTTGTATATGTTGGTAATAGTTCTGGAATTTATACTAAATTTTATAGCAATTTTTCTCAGTGTGTGATAAGAGCATTTTTACCCCGGATGCAAGGAGGGGGGCAGGGGAGAAGGGACAGTCTAATTGTCAAAATCAAGGAAAGAGCAGCTGCTAGTTAGTTACTAGCTATGACTAGCTGTAGCTGTATGTGTCTGAACTACAAATGGGACATGTTTGCAGCTGATGCTCTGGTGAGCTTTCATGCGTCTTTTTTGGCCCATTCACGCTGAATTAAAAGCATAATCATTCCCACGTTAAGGATTATGATGCTTTGCTAGAACTCAAACTGGGTACTATACTAAGGTGTACCAATTTTGAAATGTTTTATACTTTTAACAATTTTTTTAGACTTTCGCATTACATGTTAATCTTCTCTGTCTTATGTAGATGGCATCTGCGCTGTATTTTCTTTATAAATGTTCTGATCCACCCATTTGTCATCCGACCAGGTATTAAAATCTGAAGGCTTCCAAGTTTCTGCTTTTCAGATAAAATCTCCTCAGTAATCCAGAGGGTGAAATTATAGAAGGGAACTATTAACTATCTTTTCCTACTGTTCAGGTTCCTAGGAATCTTTTTCAAACCATTTGATTATAGTTACTAAATAGAGTTGCTGAAGGTGCACTGTAAGAAGCACTAGAAAAAATCCAAACCACAGAATTTCTGAAGATATAAAGAACATACATAGCTAAATATAGACTCTTTGGATCAAAGAAGAAAAAGAACTCTTGTTAGTCTCAACTGCCATCCTCATGATTAACAGCTAAATCTTTCACTTGGCAAAACATGCCTGTATGTTTGTATAATCATTGAAATAGGGTTCTGTGTGACTATATCTGAAACTTGTAATGCTTCTTTATCACTAGAATTAATTTCACCTGATGTATAGACTTTATATATTTTAATGCAGGCAAGCAAGTGTTGTTTCTTCTTGACATGTAGTTCATAATCTGCTCTGGCTCTGACCGTAATGAAGTCTCCCATCATAAAGTAGTGTGATAGCAGCATAAATATAATGTAATAACAGCATGATTTAACAGCATGAATCAGCAGTGGACTGTTGTGGCTTTCCTAATCTGTGCTGCAACTTTCGCTATCTCAACAGAATGTTAGAAAGTAAATGAGGTAGCATTAGGGTTGGAGTGGTTCCAGTCATCATAAGTAGACTGACTTCATGGTTCACTGGGGCTGCAAGGATGCTGTCTCGTCCTATTTCAGTCTTGCTGAGCGTGTTATCATTTCCCTTGTGGCAGCATGATCACTTACCAATAAGTGATACAGTGTAGGTCATGAATGCGAAATTGTAATGAAAGAATTTGACATTTTATAAACTTTATTTATGTTTAGTTTTCAGAAAGAAATTCATTCCAGTTAAAATGATTTTGGATATTTTTAGCGATTTGGATAAGGTTAGATATTTATTTTTGGTTCCATGAAGATTTTGAAGACTCAATTACTTTTTGTCAATGTATCTACTACTTAGAGCTTATCAGAACTGTTCTTAGTGATGGGTTTGTTCTCTCCATGGGTAGGCATTGTTGTACACTTCAGAGTGCTATCCAAAGACTTTCTTAATGTTAAAGAAAACTGTAAATAGGGAAACTCCAAGGTATGAGAGGATAATACTGTAAAGAGACTGCAGTTGTCTAGTGGCCGTAGTGTGTCCAGGTAGCAATAATAATAAGAGCTATTGTCTGCAAAAATGGCTTTATCTTTATTTTCTTTTATGGATTTTCATATGGCAAACTTTGGGGGCTCCGAGAGGATGACTAAGTGCTCGACATTTAATTTGTCAAAAAGAAAACCAATAGGTAAATTGATTAATATATGAGAAATTTGATAGGAAAAAGAATCCTAAGACACTAACAAAATAAATAATGAATTTCTACAGCAAATGAATGTTTTTCCTGAAAGAAAAAGAGGTTTAGATTTAGTTCTCGTTATCTACACAAGAGGTCAGACCAAGATAAGTAATAATCTTTTCTGGCTTTAACGTCTACAACTCAAGGAATCAGCCCAAAATTTGTGTTGTGTATCTGACAAATATTACTCCCACTGATGTATATGGTTGCTATCGTGTATAGATACAGAAAACATTTGAAGTTCTCACAGTTACTGAGACGATCAGATAATGAATTGGCCTGAGAGTACAATTTTGAAATGGCAGTATTCATTTCTAAAACATGTATAATGTTTCTCCCTTCACGCAATTACCTCTTAAATGTTTTGATATCTAGTATTTTTTAGTTATCCTTACTAAGAAGCATGCAGTGTTAGAACCACACTGCCATTGTAAAATATAACTCTAAAATTGTGGATCTCTTTAAAGCCTAGTTGCAGAGGAAAAGTGCTATTTTGTTTAAAAAGGCTTCAGTAGTTACTAAAGTAGTCACTGGTCTTCATTATTATTTTTTAATTTTTGTCACCATGTCCAATAACATAATTGAACTGTATAAATGGGTTCGTTTTGTTCTGCCAGTAAGTTGTGTCCTTCCTTATCTTGAAAGCCTGAAGTAACAGAAAATATATGTATGTTTTCTGTTCTAAGGATGCTGAGACCAAACCCCATCCAGGTCAAGCAATGCGTTTTGCAGGCTGGGAGGAACACCTTGTAAAATCAGGGTGCCCTCTTATCTGCATGTGTTGTCAAGAGCTGTGTTTGGTCTGACTCCTGCTAAAGGAAGGGAAGGATATGATGCAGGGTATGTATAGTCTGGAGAGATTTCCTGTAAGCCTTGCTTTATGGCTTGGATGTTACAGAGATGCTGTTAATATCCAAGTTTTAAATCAAATCTTCTGCAGAATGAAAATGTGATTTTTATTGCCCTGTAAGTTTCCAGAAAAAAAGCACTTTCTGATTACTATAAGGTATTTTTCTCTCATAAACCAATGTTTTTATTTATTTTCCATAAACACAACAAAGGAATCTCTGTGTTTTCTCCGTTCCAATATAAAGAGGATTTTCATGAACAAAGAAAAAACTATTGTTCTTCCTGAGCAATTTAAGTGACCTGCTAAACTAAATGCACTGGCAGGGCTTCCATTTAGTTAGTAATTCTCAGCTGTCACTGGAGACACCTCTCTACAAAGAAAACTGTTTTCTTTCCATGTTTATTTCTTCAGCAGAAACTGCTGCATAACAATGTCAATTATTGGCCTTATCAGTGTGTAACCCTGGAGAAGACTAAAATCACAGGAGCCTGTACACTTGACTACCAAACTCAATCAAAACCACTGATAAGAGAACAAAGAGAAACTAAAAGCTTTTGGAGTATGAGCTGAATAATAGGATGAAGTGACATATGCCTTTCTTTGAGACAAGCAGATGGAGGAGGATTAGTTTTCTTTCTTTCAATCTTCTGTTCTCTCCTATGGTTTCCTAAATGCTGGTGTGTGTAGATTTTGCTATCTTACAACAAAATTGTCTCAGTGCAACTGCAAGACAGTACAAATAACAACAATTAAAATGCCTATTGTTTTGTCATCTACTTGTAAACAAATCGGATTTAAAATTCTTCCAGAAATAGCATTATTGCAGATTTACTATTGCCATTGTAGCCTCCTAGTTAGCTCTTTCAGCTGCCATAAAGATCGAGATCTTTACACATGACAACTCGTTTGCTCTCTGTAGTGTTTTTTGCATTAGACATCCCTTTGCTAATGTAATAAGAGCTCCCATTTATCCCATCCTAATTTATTTTCTGCACAGTAGCATTTGCTTGCTGTTAGCTGAGTGAATAGCAATGGTTGCATCCAGTCCTCAGGATCTGATTCACTAAAGCTTTGTGTTACTTTTTTTTTCATCACAATTTTCATCCAGGTGCTTAGTTTCTGGTGCTGATCTGCATAGGAAAACAGGTTAAACAGGGACATCTGAAATCCCTAATAGCTGTTGTTCTCTACCACATCCTTTCTTAAAGATTGCTGTCCTCAAGAAAAGATGACAGAGCATAGCACGGAGCTGCCTCTGAACTGCCAGCTCACAGGCAAGCCTATTAAAGCAAACCGAAATTGCCAGCAGTAATATACCTCTGAAAGTTATATTTCACATAGTTGATGTCTTTATTCTCTTCTGTGAGAAAAGGCCACATCTTCCAAGCTGTGCTATAGTTTTCTCTCTTGGAGATTATGGTGATAGATAAAGAAATTCTTCCTCTCATCTGCCTGCTAAGCAGCAGATGAGTGATGTAGTCACTGTAGGCAAACCAGCCTGTCAAACGCATTATACAACATAATGCACCACTGAATTATTTTTCCACTAGAAATGTTATTACATTTTTGGCCAAACCCTTAAACACCTTTTGGTCATGTTCCTTTATTTAAACAAATGGCATTTTATTCACAAAGTATGGTTTTATAAAGGAAATAATTTTGTCAAAAGCCCAGTTCTCCAAAGAAAATCAATTTGGGTGTAACATTTTCCTCAAAACCTATTTGGTTTATGTGTGGTTTTGAGTCTTTAGATAATCACTTCAGACAGTTTTTTCGAGGCTTATCTCTGAAGGCCACAAGGCCATGCACCTTTTCTTAATGTAATCTGTAGTATTTACAAAACCACATGGGTGTGAGTACCCTACACCTGGGAGAAATACTGCAAACTATTATTAATATTTAGTTTCTGTAATACTAGCATCTGTCACATGCTAAGATAATTGTTATGAAAACAGTATTTCTCTGTATATATTAATTTTCCCTGTTTTTAGTAAGATTTGTCCTTAGACTGTGGAAAATTAAGGATTTTGACTTGCTTGATCTTTGATGCCTTATCTGGAGCTGCTTTAAAATTGTCAGAGTGCTCCTCTGTCAAACCGCTCTGTTGGGTTTTGATACCATGACAGGGGCCACTGCTTTCAACATGCAGATTTTTGTGAAGTTTTAGAATGTAAACTTGTTTATTTCCTTACACACATGGACTAAAATTCCCAAGAAAATGTACGCATGGCCTAAGTGCTTTTAGGACTTTAATCTTGGAAATCTTAAAAATCAGCAGTCAGAAAAGATTAACCCAGCCTATTGTCACCCACTGCACTGAAAAGACATTCAGTTCTTCTCTGGTGTTTGTGTCTCGAGGGTGTTCTTTTGTAGATAAGAAAAGAATAAATGATGCATTCAGCCATTGGTTTGCAAACTTGTATTTTCCATGGAAGTTGAGGTGTTCATCACCCTATATAGAAATTTGATCTCAAATTCTGGTTGGCCAAAGCTGAAGTTGTAGATTCATGTTTTTATCAGTATAGTGATATGTAAGAAAGGCAATTAAATATTATATAAATAAAATGTGTTAGTATGTTAATCCTCTTAGAATCCTCGGGCCTTAGGATATTTCTATGTACCCTGGGGCTTCCATGTACTCCACTTAGAATTATTATTTTTTCATGTTCCCAATAATATATTCTTTGTCTGTATGTTTTTGATAAATATGATATGCTTGATAAATTTATACCACTGTGTGATACAGTAAGATTAATCCTGTCTTGGGTTTTTTGTTCTCCCCAAACACACTGAAAGATATCTTGAGCACAGTTGTTAATAACCTTTCTTGACTAAGAGTTTATACTGTTTTAGAATATTTTTAACTTTTAGCATATAGTGTACAATTGAACTATATTGTGTTAATGCTTCAGTCTGACTGTCTATGGAAGCACTTTCGGAACGTCTCTCCAGGCGAAGCATCATTTCTTCTAAAAGGTGCAAAGAAAAACAATTTCATATATTTTTCTATCTTCTGTCTTGCATTCTTGTGCCTGCATGCTTTGCTCACCAAGGAAGCTTAAATGATTTCTTAATGTGAACAGTGGTGTTCTCCTGAGAGTTGAAGGGACTTTTGGATTGGTTGCTGTTGATTTTTGTGAGGCTTGTCAGGTTAACTAGGAAATCTTCAGTTATCAGATTCTCTACCAATGTAGAGACATAGGACTTCGGGCAGGTTCTTCATCTGTTCTTTCCTTTAACTGTGGTATCTTCATGAAGGTGGCTTGGTTCTTCTCTTCCACCACCAAGTCTTTGGTTATCTGTGTTGATGTCCTTAAATCTGTTAGAGGTGCACAAATGCTTTGTGGAGTTTGTCGTGGTAAGTGGGGAATGTTTATTTATTATTCAGAACAAAACACCTATATATGGCTTCATGTGGTGTGGGTGATTGAACAACATAATGGAAATGGTCTCTTTCAGTCGTATATGCCGGGGATGCTGACAGTATTCTATTTGAATTATGTGTAGGAAGTATTTTTTTTCACTTCTAAAAACATACTAGTTTAAGTAGCCCCTGCATTGTGACATATTTATTGGATCTAAAAATTATATATCTCAGTATTACTTAAGTTATAATTCTGTGTTGGTAATCCTTGATATATATATTTTCTCTAAAACAAGATGAGATTTTACTCAGAACAATTTACAGTGTGAAATACCTTTTTGTCAAAGTATACTAATTGCTTTAAGTCTGAAATACAAAATTTTGATACACTCTTGTCCCCGTGGTTCGTTGTATTCAATTGGTATGTTTTTATTTTCTTTTATTTTTCTTTTTTCTGAGCTTTTAGCTATTCATACTGTAGTGTTAAAATCTAAGTCATTGTAGAGAGGGGAATATATGTGAATTTGGAGCTGTACAAACTACTTCCCTTAAAATGCATTATCAAATTATGGTCAGGAAAACCAAACCAAGAAGAGTGAGTAGCATATGGACTTTATGGAGAGGCAGAATTTTAAATTTTCTGTTGGATTATGCTATACAAATATTTTGATCTTGCTTGACTATGGAAAAAAAATGATAGAATGCAGTAACTTATTCATTGGCAATTCATTTCAGAAATGAAATTCTGCCATAATTGCTGCAGTCTTAGTTGGTATAACAAGTTCTATGTTGGATGGGTTTTATCTGTTCTTTTGTTTTTAATAGAATGACTTCTGATCTTCATGACTTTTTATACTCTGGATATTTGTATCTGTTTTCCTTTATTTGCTGTGTTTTGCATGGAGCTAGTGGCAAGTGATATACTTGAGTGTTTTTTGTATTATTTATTTGCCATGATTTGTATTTTGGTGCATAAGAAGTACACATCTCCAAATACCAGCAATATAGTAATATTTCGTAAAGCAATTTGGCAAAAAGTATAATCTGAGTAGTTCAGGATTCTGTCTGTGCTCTAGAAATTGAAACACTGAGAAATCTTGGTGGACTTTTCCTTGGGATACTAAATTGTCATATGAGATTTTTAAAATGGAAGTTCTGTCTTCTCTAGTCTAAAAATATGGAAGAACTCGTTTTGTTCAACTGGTTTAAATATGTATTTACATCAGTGTTCAAGTAAGATGACTTCATCTTCTTTCCTGAGTATTGAATATTCTGTATTAGTACCTTAACTATTTATATTTCACATTTATGTAATTTTGAAGCATTTTGAAGCAGTTCAGAATAAAAAGTTATTACAAAAATGAAAGTCTTATAAACTTATAGGTAATAAGAAGTAGATAGTAAGTTTCTTTAAGAAAAAGATCTAACATGCAAATTTGTTTCCTGTTTTACGATTTAAGGATGGGGATTACTTCTGGGTTTGTTTTTTGTTTTCATTTGAGAGCAAGGACATAAGGCTATCTACAGTATCGGCTAAGATGTAGTCCTTTAATGTACTTTTTTACCATATAAATTCATATATTTTCATACCCATAGAAATGAAGATGTAAATTTTCTCTTCAGCTAAGTGAGCACAACTTCTCTAAGATTGTTCTTTAGAACCACATATTTTATGATTAGCAATTAAGGTTACTAATGACTTGTGTAAGAGATCCATACCGGATGAAACAGGGCTTTAATTGCTGTATTAGTGTTTTTAATATTCTGAGTCCAGGAATCTTTTTCGGTAGTCATGAAAAGAAAAACATGAAAGGGGAATTATAAGACCATCAACTTTTCGTATGCTTTCATTTTAAGAATGTTAAGGTGTGTTTCTATGAACTTCTTATTCAGAATATGAAATCAATTACAAGAATAGCATACTTCCCTATATTTTCAGAAGATTAATGGGAGATTGTTCAGTTGAAATTAAGAATAAAAAAATGTATATTTGAATTAAAGAATATATACATTATATATTTGAATCAAAGAATTAAAAAATATATGCTTGTTTAGAAACGCTACACGCCTGAGTTGCTGAATGTAAGCTGATAGCAGGAGAAATTAACCTTTAACCTATTTAGACACTATTTTAGAAGTATCCATTTTAACATGCAACCAGTTTAGTTAGAGCGCTGAATAACCTTTATTGCTGTAGTTAGTTTCATACTGTTCAGCTTTCTGTATGCTGTGGTCTGTTGGTTAAGATGCCATGGCGTGTGAGAGAAAGGTCAAAATTAAGATAAATAAGAAGGATTATTTAATAGGCAGTTCTTTGGAAAGAATTAATAACACTTTCCATAAATTCTGGATGTGTAATTCAGGCAATGAGCATAAAGAAATACACAAGAAAAAAATCAAATTTAGCATTGACTTCGCAAAATTGAATGTTTGCAGATATTTGGTTTGGGTTTTTTGTTTGTTTGGTTTTTTCTTCTAAACTGTCACAGAACAAGATGTGACCTTCCGTATTCAAGGTGGGAGTTGTCAAGTCACACTGACTTACCACTTGCCAAGAACACACTTCTCCTAGATCCTTCAGATCGCATCTAGTGCAGGCTTACATGCTCCTGCCACTTCGCATAGATAAACCGGTGTTTCCGCATCTTCCACTTCTCAAAGTTTAAGTTCTCCCATAATCTTTGAGATTATGAGAACATGGAGAGCATTATGGCGTGCAATATCCAAACTGGACTGTTTTGTGCTACCTCGGCCATTGCTGCCTACGCTGCGTGTGCGCGGTGGCATGCAGCTCTCCATGCTCGGGAAGCAACGTGGGCGGTCAGCTCTACCACCAGAGGGGCCAGGTCCACTTATCCCTCTTAACCTGTATCTGCAACAAATATTTCTTAAGCTGCAACAGATGACCTATTCCTACTATCTCTTTAATATTACATATTGAAATCTTAGTTTTCTCAGTTCCAGCTGTGCCCAATAGGAAAGAAATGCTTTCTCTGACTCCAAGACATAGGTAATTAATAAGACGCACAGCACTCCAGAAATACACCTCATTATTTTCAACTCCATGTAGCAGGTTAGGACAGCTGGAGAAATAAGAAGTGGCAGCAGCGTAGGGAATATTGCTGAGTGCGTTGAAAGAGGAAAAACACTACTCAAGAAAGGAGAACTTGTCTCAGAGCTAGAGCCCTACTTTTTTGGTGCATTACGTATCTGCAGCGAGGGGCAGGGAGAAGGGAAAAGTAGCTCTAAGGCAACTGAAGAAGGTCGGCTGGGCTCTGCGGTGTGCGCTGGACCTGCGCTTTCATGTTACCAGCCGGTGTGTTTGCTACTGCTTTGATAGCAGGCTGAAGGGGGAGGGTTTGGGCTGAGCTTGGCTGAGTCCCAGAGCAGCGGGTATGCTTCATCCTAAGTATCTGGGCAGAGGACTAGAGTTTAGCGTCGCGCAGCACAGTACCCACCTGCCCACGGCGGCTGTTACAGGGGCTCAGCCAGGCAGTAGCTCCGGCACATCTGTCTGTGCTTCGCTGTGCGACACCGCGGAGGCACCGAGTCCACGGACGGGATGCTCGCTTGGCACCGGCCGCCCGTGCCACCCTTTCCTTTCACACCTGACAATCCTAAAGACAAACAAGTGAAAAAGAATGATGTAAAGGAAACAGCAATTAAATCATTCTTGTCTTTCTTTTGCCTGTATAGTGGTTACATCTGGAAAAAAAATGTTTGAATCATAGTCCGGTTCTGGCTATCTCTGGCACCACATTATACAATTTCCCATAAAATCATAGAAACATTTAGAATACTTTGTATTTATGCGCATAGTTTATTTCTGGTTTATATTATCTAAAAAGATGAATGGACATTTTTCTGGCAATAATTGGTTTCCTTCTTAGCTTTTCTCAGTAACTCCTCTAAATAAATTTTGGTAGCATTGCACTTCATTAGCTTTTTTAAAAATAAATGCTGTGTTCTAATATTTCAAGTGCAACTTTTAAAAGTACAAATAACTCTCATAAAGAAGCCATTTAATCAAATTGCCAGCATAAATTTTGCAGTGTTTTATATGTGTGTGTAATGTGTAATAGATATAGCTCTTGTTCAAAATATAGCTGTTAGCAATTCCTTATTAAATAATGAAAGATTATATATAAAGTCAATATAAAGTTAATATATCTTCCGTTTAGTTATACGCAGTCCTAAAGTATAATATTGAAAAGTTCCTGTTCATAAAATATAGAAAGATTGCAGGTTCTGCCTATCAGTACAAAATAGAGCTGTGGTAGACCAGAAGTACTCAGACCATAATTACCTTGCAGTTAGCAGCAGGAAGGATTAACTATTCTTATAGAAAAATACTGTATTTTAGGACTGCCTTTATTTGTTAAATTAATAGACCGGTGCTCAGTTTTGACATTAAAAACTAACTCTATTAATTTCCTCAGTATGTTCAAATTTGATTTTAACTTTAGTTATTGCCATTTTTATATTAGCTAGAAATAAAAACACTATTCTATTACTGTTTTTTACATTCTTTTAAGTTTCTTCTGCTAAAAAAAACCCTGCAGCTGAACTTTGTCAGTAATTCACACAGACAAAAAAGTCTGAACGGAGTTTTCAAAGTAAATAAATTGATTTATCACAGAAGAGACCTTTGTGCACTACTCATTAGAATAACATTTTTATGTTTTATTGACTATCATGTTATTTGTTCTATAATTGGTTTTGATGTTGTTTCCCTCAAGATCCACATATGGAGTCAGAGTGGGGGTGACAATAAATAGCATAACAACTACAGAAAGCCATTGCTAAATAGCCAGTATTATTGCCAAATCTTATGCTAAAAATGGTATTGATTTAAGGGATTATCATGGACTTCATACTATAAGGGGATTTGCTATTGAACCAGATTTCAAAAACATGATAAAATTTGCTTCTTTTGCTTCTGGCTTTTGGGGTTTTTTAAGACTGTTTTAATGGGCTGAGATTAAATCGGATTACAATCTCAGTGAAGAAAAAGAGAGTGATGACTTTGTAATAATTATTAAAGTGTGTTTTGTGAAGTTTTGTTAGTAATCAGTTTTGATTTAGTTCACAAGGAACAGACCTTGACCATTTTGATTTTAGAGGAGACTGAGGAATACGCTGAAGAATAAGGGCTTTGGAAATCATCTTCTTTTTGAGATATCTATCTGGCAGTCTGGTGTTTTCTTTTAGATATATGTATTGGATCTTGGGTGATAAGATTTTTTTTTTTTTTTCCCCTCAATAATAGTTTTGTATTTGACAATGACCATTGCTTAACAGACGGTATTACTCCCAGATCTTACTGCCGTTGTGTTTAAAACATAGATCTCGTACTTTTCATACTTTTGTATCGCAGCACTTGCTACAAGTTTACCAGTGTCTTGTCTTGATTACATGGTGAATAGGATGGTTCTTGAATGTGTGTTAATTTATCTAAGGAAATGACACTTTGAAAGTACGTGTACTTTAAAAGTACATTCTATACAGCTGTTCATAAGTGTTTAAACATAGTTTATATATTGTAGCATATTAAAATATTAGCATATTTTAGCATATCTTACAAAAACATGTATGTAAAGTATCATGTAAATCCAAATGTGCTTAAAGTAGTGGAAATACAGTGACTGAAATTGTATAAAAGATTTTTAGTAACAGAAATGTTGCATTTCAAATGTGCAATTTGAAGTTGCATTTCAAATTGTGCAATTAGTTCAGAATTGTGGTTTTAATACATCCACATAAATTAGAAACCTCTTACAAAGGATATTAAATACTTTATGCTTAGATCTTTTGCTATACTAAGAAATCAGTTCTGTATATAAATTTTTAATTTATTCATAGTATGACCCAGCAGTGCTGCTTCACCAGCCCCTATATCCTTTCATTCCAAATAAAAAAAATACATCCTTCTACTTGTTAGGAAACGTACCTTTATTGCTTCATTAAGTGGACCAAATGACTGAATATGTTTAGCAGGTTTTTTTGTTGTGCTTTTGTATTTCTTTTCTAATGAAGCCCAGGTCCTCTGAAAAAAATGAAATGCTGAAAAATTTCAGCATGGAAGGGAGGTCCACAGTGCAATCCGGTGCTGGAAGCCAGTCTAGGGTCCCAGCTAGAGCAGCTTGTTCAGGGGCCTCTCCAGGACAGTTGTGAAGATCCCAATAGGCAGATTCTCCAGTCTCCCTGGCAGGCTGCTCACAGCACCCCTTATTGCAAAGGACTTTTTCCTTCTGACAGCTTAGCTTCAACTTGTTTCTATTGCTTCTTGACCTCTCTGTCTTCTTTATAACCCTCACTGGATGTGGTGGGCAACTGCTCTTAGATCTTTCCTTAGTCTGCTCTTCTCCCAGCTAAAAAAATACCCTCATTTCCTCACACTGTCCTGGTGTATAACATCTGCTGCAGCCCCCTGACCATGTTAGTGGCCCTGGGCTAAGATCTCTTCACTCTTTCTTGTACTTGGTAGGGGGAAGAGCAGATCTAAGTAGTACCTTCATCCTTGTCTGCTATGGGTAGGACTTCTTTCCCCCAGCTGTTGCTCCTGCACGTGGAGACTTGTGATTTCTCAGAGCAGACTTGGTCAATCGAGACTGAGGCAAGAAAGGAATCTGGATGTTACATAATTCCCTACAATGTTCAGGTTGTTACCACTTTGAAAATACTCTTCTTTTTCTTTAAATTTTAAGCAGAGGTGAAAGTACAGGGATTAATTTGTGGTGGTAGAGGTTTTTTGGTGGTTTTGGGTTATTTGTTTGTGTGTTTTTTTTAATTTAACAAAGTTATTCCATAGATGCTGGTTGTATGTACCTCAGATACTCTTCACAGGAAGAAACCTGGCACTGCCTGAATGGCAAGGAGGAGGGAGATTGGCAAAAAGGGTGGCATGAGAGTGAACACTGCATTATAGATGGGACTGAAGTTGTGCTGGCAGGCTGGACCATGCACCAGGCCTTGGTTCAAGAGATAAATGTGGCTATTCAGCCCAGTAAGAGTTCAGTGAAACTGGGGCACTTCATTCACCAAATGCAAAGGGTGTAATTTTGAGTTTATTTGTTGTAGATGCAGCCAAATAAACAAACATTGGACTGGGATTTTGGAAACCCCAGCTCTTCTGATGATCTACTGGCTGCCCCAATTCCTCAGCCAGGTGGTATCACAATATCATTTAAATTAAGCAGAAAATAAAATTATTGCAGTAATATTTTACCAATACTGCTTTTCAGACTCAGTTTTCTTGTTCTGAAATATACTAGGCAGTTTATCACCAGTGAGGTTTTTTTGGTAAATATTAATTCAATTTCATGATTTATCGTATTTCAAAGAGTGTCTCATATTTTAGGTCTGAATGGGGATAGGAGAATGAATTTAAGCAGTTACGGTGGGTGCCTTATTTGTGGATGGATTCTAGTGGTTTCTGCTTTAGCAATATGAATAATTTGTACCAGTTTGCAGCAGAAACCTGACCCAGCAAAGTCTTGGCGCTACAAACAGTAAAAGAGCTAATTTCACAAAACTCACGGAATGAACTGCTATGACTTAGAGCTGGTTGAAAGTTACTTTTATAAAAGGAAAAAAAAGTAAAAATCATGGAGGTAAGCATCCCTCCACACAACCTTCCTGCTCTGCACTGCTAATTTATTAATTACAGTTATCAGCATAACTGTCAAATAAGTAGACAGATTTTTTTTTAAAAAAAACGTGGGATTTTGGCAATTGTATAGCACTTTATTAATACTGTGCTCTTTTGAGTGTAATAGAGACATTCTCATGCTACCTCGGTTGTATTACTACTTATTATTCATAATTAAATATATAGTATTGCTCAGCTTCTGTCCTTTCAAATTGTCTGCACTTCTGCAAAAATAGACCACCTAAGAGATATAGACAGGCTTAACAACTGCACTAATTCCTAAGATTGCCTTATAACTCCATCATAAAATTTCACATTCAATTTGTTGTGATGTTACTGATCCAGAAACTGCCCTTTTGCCGCTTTACCACAGCTTAAATTTTAAGGAATGTGTTCATCAAAGCAATTAAAATCATGAGATAGAGAATCTCCAGATTGTTTTTTTTCTTTGGAAAGTTTAAAATGTGAACTTCATATTTGGCCTAAATTGTCTTTTGCGTCATGTTTGAGGGTTTGTGACCTTTTGGTTCACCATTTATCGAAAAAAACGTTCCGAGTTTGGTCAAATTATGAGCCTTTTAAAATTGTCATTTGTATGAATGCAGGAGAGAATGTGTGGGAGTTGATCTTACAAAGCATCCTCTCACAACTGGCAAGATTCAGCCTACAGATAAGGATTTGAAGCTTTGTGCTGCTGCAGGTTGTGGTGGATTTTGGTGCTGTCATCAGAACTGAACATACAGGCACTGTCCCAGTGAGCTCCCCTGACACAACAGAGAGGGAAAACTGACCTGCAGAAAAATATTTTGGGACAAAAAATGAGAAAAGAGTGGGAAACCAGGGCTGAGAATTGAGGTGGGAGTTGACTGCAACTGACTGAAATAATAATTTATTTTAGAATTTTTCATGTATAAATAGTAAAGTAGCTTATCTTTGCCTCAGTGTGAGAAACTTCTCCCCAGAATATCAGGAATATATCTAAAGTGACTGGGAAGTTTTTGTCAAAAGTCCCAGACCTGGCAATCGGGTACTGAGACTGTATCCAGTTGTATAACTCCACGCCCTGGAGCACAGCAGTGCTTTGGGTAGGCAGCAGCACAGCTAAGTATAACACCCTTTTGACCATTCAGTGATGCAATAGGAAGCAAACATTTTTCAAGTAACTCTTTTGAAGGGTCCTTCAAAGTGCAGTCAGTGGGATTTGATCCTGTGCATCACAGTTCAGCATAGAGCTACAATCCTGGGGTTTTGGCCAGCAGGAGATTGGACAGATTTGCTGATACATGTTGCTACAGTAAAACATACACCCTACAAAAGCAGGAATCCATATTTCAGGACTTTTTCAAATTAAATTCAAATCATCATTTGAAATTACTTTTGTTGATTAATTGTATTGCTATATAATTAACATTGAAAGAAGTGGAACGGTTGTTTGCGGTACTGTATGCAATGCATACCTAGAAAGCAGTAGCAGCAGAAGTAGTCCGAAACTCTTCATGTTTGCATGTAAAAGGACTAATTAGGGAAGACAATTTTAGCACTTCTGCAATGCAGTCAGCAACTTTGCTTTATCTGTAGCTGTCTACCTCTTGCCCACCTCATAAAGAGGTTATAAAAACATTTGAAGTATTAAAAATTGAATTACTATTTTATAGCTCCTTAAAGAGGAAGTGTAGGTAATCCTCTTGTTCATACCTAGCATAGAGATATTGAAGTGATCTGGGCAACAGATGTTACAAACTGACAGTAGGTTGAAGATCTTAAATGTGGCAGATAGATGTGGAATTTTTAAAGAACTATATGCAAAATGATACATGAAAACTTCAAGAGTTTGGTTGGAATTGGCAAGTGTGTAAGAAGTAAGGTGCTAAAATAATGTAGGAAATATGGCAAATCTAAAAGAAGACTGGGTCCCAGGTTAAACTGTTGTGGACTTATAGAGCTCAAAATTAAATGTCTGTACTTCCTAGTGATTCCAATACCCGTGAACATTGTATCTCAATCGCCAGCTAGAAAACGGATGTGGTAACACTATTTACCTATTAGAAGTCTAATGGAATGGGGTCAATACTCGGCCCAGTCCTGTTCAACATATTCATCAATGACTTGGACGAGGGGACAGAGTGTATCCTCAGCAAGTTTGCTGATGATACCAAAGTGGGAGGGCTGGCTGACACTCCAGAGGGCTGTGCCGCCATCCAGCGGGACCTGGACAGGCTGGAGAGCTGGGCAGAGAAGAACCTAATGAGGTTCAACAAGGGCAAATGTAAGGTCCTGCACCTGGGGAGGAAGAACCCCAGGCACTAATATAGGTTAGGGATGGATCTTCTGGGAAGCACTACAGAGGAAAATGATCTGGGAGTCCTGGTGGATGGCAGGATCTCCATGAGCCAGCAATGTGCCTTTGTCGCCAAGAGCGTCAATGGAGTCCTGGGCTGCATAA
>VXAK01020672.1:0-11815 GCA_013399435.1 Arenaria interpres
GCCAGGAGATGGGTCTCTGCCTGGGGCCACCCCATGCCGGAGCCACACTCTCTCCTTCGTTGCGCTGAGCTGCTCTTCCACACCCTGCTGCTTCCCACAGCTTGTCTCTCCCCCACCTCTGGCAGCTGCCAGACAACATTTCAGAAGATGGAGCAGACAGGTCTGCAGCAGAGAGACTTCAGATGGGCTGGGGAGCTTGCAACAGCTCTGCACAAAGGAGGTGGTGTGCAATAAATCATCAGATCCCCCCACCCCGCACACTGCATATTTAATGGCTCTTTGGGTCTTAATGTTTAAATCTATCTAATGAGCATTTAACTGCTACTCAATATTTAATGTCTGGATGTTCATAGTAATAGTCCCATGTATCACAGCGGGTGTTGGTCCATCACTTGGGCGCAGGGAGAGGCTGTGGGAGAGGCTTTAGTGCAGGGCCAGGGAGGCCAGGGGATCTGCTCCACGACACCGTTTGCAGGGATGGCAGGTTGTCTCTGCACTCTTTCTGACTCTCTCTTCTCGGCAGTGCAGTAAAGCTGGAGCTCGTCTGTGCTGGCTGGGGACGAGGGCCTGGCATCCTGCTGCGGGGCTGGTGCTGGAGCCGTGGGCTGGGAGCAACCCCAGGCAGCCAGCCCCGCTCACTGAGACCCTGGCCCTGGCCCACAGCGACATCCCGCTCCCAGCCTCTCACCAAGGCAGGTCTGCAACCCGCCCAACGGTTCTCCTGAGCAGGCAGTCCCGCTGTGGCTGTCACTCCACAGAGGCTGCATCAAGACATCTGGAGGCTCGGAGGTGGCTGCAGGGCCTGTCTTCATCCCTCCTGCCCCACCACTGCCACCCCGAGGGCTGCTGCACATGGTTTTATCCTCATGTTCCCGCTCATCACTGGCCATGACTGCAAAGGCAGTTTGTAGATGTGCCTGTGACTGGAGCAGGCGGAGATGTGGTGTGGAGTGACCTCAGCTCCCAGAGGAACGGGCACAGCTGCCCTCGGGAGCCTTGCTTATAAGCTTTACTGCTGGACAAATGCCCGTGGTGCCAAAGATGAGAGATGTTGACAGGAGTCATCACAACCAGGTTTTTGGACTGTGCGACAGATGGTACATGAGACAAGGAGGAGACCCTGAAGTTACCAGAGTAGTTCCTGAAGAACCAGTTCCCGGGGATGAGGACATGGAAGGCTGGTGTGACCTGGCTGTGGTAGTGCATGCTTTTGGGTGTCATACCACTGTCACTGTGCCACGATGGGCTGGTGTGAGTGCACAGTGTGTCCTTCTGGTGCCTTGGGCCCGGGTCCTGCTCTGTCTGTGAGTGCTGTGCATTAGGATTGTGCTCCCGAGGTTTTCACAGGTTTGCTTGCCACAGCCTGTGCCCAGGACGGTCCCATGGCACAGGGTCTGCTCACCAGCTGCTCTGCCTGCTGGTGCGTGGGGCTGACTGTGACCCACTGGAGGCAGGTTCCTTGTAGGGCTTTAGTCGTGGCAGAGGCTGGGGTTGCCTGGAGCGGCTGGATCGGGAATCCGGGCAGGCAGTCTGGCAGTGTGCCCCGTCTGCATCTCCTTGGTACTCAGTATCCATGTGAACACGCCAGGACGTGCCTACACCAGATATGGTGAGGAGGGGAACACTGTGTCTAGATGCAATCTGATGTACATGCAGCAGGCTCTGATGGGCACGCTGTCCCCTCAGTGCAGTCCAAGCAGATCCTGGGCCATCACATCACGTTCAGCAATGCTGTGGCAGGTTGCCACAGAAAATGCAGAAATCAAGCACCTCCCTCGCACTCCTCTCTGTGGCTGTTACCCTGAGGTGGACAGTGGTGGCCCTTGCCCTGCAGCCCAGAAGAGCTTCGGTCCCTGGGGCATCTCATGCTCTGGGCTTATGACTGCAGCAGCTCCACGCCCCCTGGGCAGGCGTACAGATGTAAGGCAGTGACTTTGCCCCAACAGGGTCTGAGGCAACTGCTCATCTACTGGTACAAGCCCTTCCAGCTCCCCAGCTGCCTGCCTTGTGCCCTGCTGTCCCTTGGCAGCACACCCCTCCCTGGGGAGGGATGCCGAGAATCCCCCCACCTGTGTTCGCAGGTATGTCCCTTCCCAAGTGTTCACGTGGCTGAGATGCAGCCCTGGCCCCGCTCCCAGCAGCATTCTCCACACATATCCTGAGCACAAACCACGTGCCCCACCTTGGCCATGGGATAACTGCTCTCTCTGGTGTGGAGGGTCACTCTCTGCCATCTCAGAAGGGCTCCTCCATGTCCCAGGGTGTCCCTGCCCCACTCTGGGAGCCCCAGAGTTGCAGAGCTCTGCCCCAAACTGAGCACTAGCAGACGGGCTGAGCAAACCCTGCTGTGGTCTCATACAGCCTGCTGTGTTACTATGTGCCTGTGAAATCCTCCCCCGCTGCCAAACTGCGCTTGGCCTCCTCTGGTTTATCTGCCTCCCTGCCCTTTCCAAAATTACCCTCTCTGTCCCTGGCCCCAGCCCCAGAGCAGTTCCCAGTCCCAATGCCATCCCCACCCCAGCACCATTCCTGTCCCCATCCTGATCACTGCTTCTGTTCCTGTCACCATCACGGTCCCCACACCCATCCCCACCTCTGTCCCTCTCTGTCGCCATCCTGGCAGCTCCCTCCCCACCCGCTGGCTACTCCCGCGGATCGCTGCGACTGACTTCCAAGGCTTCTGAAGGAGAGATACCTGATTAATCCCAGAGTGAGCTGTAATCACATGGCAATAACTGCACGACTCCTGCTTATCTGAATGTGTAATCACAGCAATGAATAATATTCAGGGTTTAGCACCTCACTAATTAGCATGCTGCCGGGAGGGGAGAGGCTGTATCAGCTTTATGCAGCCCTCTCTGGGGCCGGGCTCTGCTGTGGGGAGGGCAGTGACCCTTCTCCTGTCGGAACACGGCTCCAGAGGTGCCACACGTGCAGCCAGACACCATGCTGTAGTCCCCAGTGCGCCACAGCAGTGGAGACCCTCATAACCCCCCAACCTGGCTGTGATGGGGACATTGTCCCACCTCATGCAGTGACTCCTGCTATGCCAGGAGGTCCCCACCTGCCTGTGCTCTGAGCAGCAGCCATGCCCAGCTTGTCCCAGTGTGGGGACTGAGGACACTGAGGACGTGGTGGCAGGGCACCATTCCCTGAGCCCAGTGTTCCCCGTGGGGGCTGTGGGATGCCTGGGCATCGTAGGCACACCAGGCCGTGCCACGCTGTGCCCTGCTGGCACACAGGGGGCCACCCAAGGGAGATGCTCCTGGTCCTGTGCCTGGCAAAGCTGCTGGCTCACATGCCCCTTGTCTGCCTGCTGGCCTCTCCGAGCCCACAGCAGCAAGGCAGAGGCTCTGGTGCAGCATGGAGGGGACAATCCATGGTTATCCCAGCCAAAGACATCCCTTCAGGAATATCCCAGGCCACAGGCTGCCGGTACCATTAGCTCCAGGTGGCAGAGATGGTGCCTCCCCAATGTCACTGTATTCAGTGTCATTGACCCAAAGGGAGCAGGAGGCCCTTCTGCTGTGGCCAAGTGTAACAGAGGAAGGACCCGGGAGTGGAAACCTCTGCCACGATCCATGCCTGTGCCAGCCACAGTACTCCATCTGGAGAGCCAAGAGGGACAGGCTGAGAGTGCTGCCTGTGCCAAGCCTTTGTGGGGTGCAGTGAACCACCACTGCCTGTGCCTGATAACCTGCCATCAGAGGGGGCAGAGATCCCCCCAGCTCAGCCCGGACACCTCAGCACTGCCGTCATTCCCACAGACCTGCTGTGAAGTGAGGGACAAGCTACGGTGGGTCTGGAGCTACTGTCTCCTCTCACCACTCACAGGCAGCCCTCCCAGTGTGTTGTGGCCCTGACCCCCTCTCTGCTGGCCACCCACCCCTGCCCATTGCTGGCCCCAGCCACCACAGCCCTGAGGCTGATGTGATACAGACCAGGGACATCAGCGGGTCCTTGCCAAGTGGAGCAAGACCTGACATGAACTAGCGACACACATACCATGAACAGTGAAAAGACACACTGTCCAGATGAGCAGTGTCCACAGCTGCATATGTCGTGTGGTGAGCGCTACCTGTGTATGAGCACAGCCCCCAGTGAGCACCGTCCCAGTGTGTGTCCTGCCGGTGGTGACACTGCCTGTGTGTGTGTGAGCACAGCCGGGGTGAGCCCTCCCTGTGCACACAGGCACATGGCCCTGCATGTCCCTGCTCCGCAGACAGCACGTGCCCCTCTCCAGGACCCTGATGGCTGAGGTGGGGCGTGTGGAAGCGGCTGCTTTCCACCACCCTCCGTGGCGATAGCCTGGGGCAGTGGGACCGTGGCTCTAGCAGGGCCAGGGCACGAAGGCAGGGGGCTGTGCCATGGCCACACCAGGACAGGATGTCCTTGCAGGCAGGCCGGCAGAGATGCAGCCTCTGGAAATGTGCAGTGTCACCAAATTAAGAGCTTAATTAGCAGGCATGTTTCCCTTAAGGAGCTGTCGCTTCATTATCATAGAGAATGGTGATTAAGCAGCGGGAAGGGGCAGGTGCTGCCAGCAGAACCCGGGGAGGCAGGCAGTGAGCGCTTGTTCCTCTGGCAGGGCAGGGAGCATGTCTGACACCATCCTCTGCCCGCCTCTCCCCGCTCCATCCCAGCACAGCCCTGAACGTCTCACCCTACCCAGTTGTCCCCCCACGAGCTCCCCCTTCCCCTTGTCCTGTCACTGCAGGCCCTGGAAAAAAGTCTTTGTCTTTCTTATAAGCCCTCTTTAGGTATTGAAAGGCTGTGATAAGGTTTCCCCAGAGCCTTCTCTTCTCTAAGCTGAACAACCCCAACTCTCTCAGCCTGTCCTCACAGGAGAGATGTTCCAGCCCCCTGATCATTTCCATGGCCTCCTCTGGACCCACTCTAACACGTCCATGTCTTTCTTATACGGGGGAGCCCAGAGCTGGATGCAGTGCTCCAGGTGTGATCTCATGAGAAGAGAGTAGAGAGAGAGAATCCCCTACCTCAGCTTGCTGCCTTTGACTGTAGCTCTTCGGACAAGACCATCCAGCCAATTCCTTATCCGTATAACTGTCCATCTGTCAAACCCATATCTCTCCAATTTAGCAGCAAGAATGTTGTGAGGGACAATATCAGAGGTCTTACAGAAGTCTGGGTAGACGACATCGTAGCTCATCCCTTGTCAATTGATGCAGTTACTCCATGGGAAAAGGCCACCAGTTTACTCAGGCGTGATTCACCCTTGGTGAAGCCATGTTGGCAGTCTCTAATCACCTCCC
Source organism: Arenaria interpres (assembly GCA_013399435.1). Lineage (NCBI taxonomy): Eukaryota > Metazoa > Chordata > Aves > Charadriiformes > Scolopacidae > Arenaria > Arenaria interpres. The sequence continues at coordinate 5,274 of VXAK01020672.1, forward strand.
TCTCTTCCCTATGTTTCAATAGGTCTTCCAGGAGGATCTGCTCCGTGATCACACCAGGCACAGAGGTGAGGCTGACGGATTGGTAGTTCTGAGTGCCCTCCTTTTTATCCTTTTTAAAAATGGGCATGATGTTTCCTTTTTTTTCCCATCACTGGGGACTTTGCCTGACTGCCACGACTTTTCAAATATGATGCAGATTCAGGTGCAGATGGTGCTTAGGCTGGCTGGTGGCCTGGCTGCAGGTCCCTCGCTGCCCAGAGGACATGGTAACACATCCAGCCTCGGGGTCAGGAGTGACCAAAACGGCTTGGAGCCATCCACAGACGGACCACGGGCAGGTACCAGGTGTCCGAGCCCTGCCGCAGCCCAGACTCTGGTTTGCACCAGGCAGCATGGGCACTGCTGTGGAGACCCACCACCAGCTGCAGGAACGGGGGCAGGAACAGGGCTTGGTTCCACATTGGCAGAGACAGTGGCTGTTCTGATCTGGGAGACCAGCACCTGTTTTCCCAGTGGGGACTGCAAACACTTGGTTTGTTTTGAGTCCTGGGAGCACACAAAGAGTACACCTTGGTGCCGGGGATGCCCCCCAGAGGAGATGCAGTTGTTTCTTGCTGTAAAGTTGGTCAAGACTTGCATTCAGGGTTCTTTGCAAGGTGGTAGAGAGAATGCTTTGAAAATATGTTTATATGCAAAGTAGGCTCAGAAGGCTGAGCTTGTAAAGTGCTGGGCCGTGCCCAGTCGGGTGGAATAAAGTCTTCTGCCATGTGAGGTGACTGCACTGCATGAAGCAGGAGTTGAGAGTCCCCACAGACTCTGGGCACAGGCAGCCACATGTCGCCACACTCAGGGACTCACAGCGTTCCTGTGCACCAGGTAAGGTGGGCTGCAGCTCTTGGGAGAAGCACAAAGACTGGCATTAAGGGAAAGAGTCAGTGTCACCCTGAAAAGAGGCCACGAGAGAGTTTGGTATGCCTTCTGCAGCACCAGAGCAAATTACAGGGAAACAGAAGCCAGGGCAGAGGTTTGGAGTAAGGACCAAAGGCTGTACCACTGTCCTGAAGGTGTGATATAGTTAGAGGGACAGAGATAACTCTACCCTATGAGCTGTAAGTAAAGCTTTTCATGTCACTGACCTGCCTGATCCTAGGCATGGCATTGTCGGCGGTTGCATCCCACTAAATCATTCTCAACTCCTGCAATAAGGTTTGTTTTGTGTTGGGGGTTACCTGAGGCACACGCCAAGGCTTCACCTTCCATGGGTAGGTACTGAGAGCAGCCCACTGCAACCCAGCTGAGTGCTCAAGGGACACAGTGTTTGCCATGCGGCATAATGAGCTGGAGAAGGAGCTGGTAACACAGGGCCCTGGTACAGCAGAGGCATTTTCGGTAGCAAGTGCTAGCTAGAGGCTCTTCAGCAGCAGGACTGCAGGGACTGTGTCCACACCTTGGCATGGGACGTTCCCAGATCAGGACAATGCTGCCAAAAGCTGTGCACAGGCTGTAGGTGATAAGGTTCTGGACTCACCTCCCAGCACAGCACAAGTGGCAAGGGCAGGAAACATGGTGAGACACAAGATTCCTTATATGCACCGGCGACGCAGTGGTGCTGCATGTCATGGGTTTTGAGAAGGCACGGGCTGCAGCCAGTGTCCCAGGACCCCCTCGTCGTACACCTGCGCTCTCTGCCCAGGCAGATCACGGGTCGCAGCCCGAGCCGGGGAGATGCGCAGTCGGGTACGTGTGCTCATCAAAGCCTCTGCGGCAGGAAACAGAGGGCTGAGCATGGGGTGCCCTTAACGGCGTGCTACGAGGATGCTGCTGGCAGAGCCCAAGGCTTATCTGTGTCAGCGAGGAAGATCTGACATTTCAGAGTCCCACAGCAGCTGCTCCTACACCATGAGCTCGGGGAAAAGAGGCAGCTGCACCTTCTGCTACCATAAAGAGTTGGAAAACACAAGATCTCCTCCTGCATTTGTCCACCTTTTAGAGCTGTTCTTGGACCACCAGCTTTGTACCAAACACCCAGGAACGGCCATGAAGGGGACAGCATGGAATCCAGCATGTGGGACATGGCACAGAGATGGAATCCCAGAAAATAAACAGCTTATTCTATGAGCAGCCAGGCGGGACTCAGTACAGAGGCAGAATGCAGAACACTGGGTCCAAGCAGACCCCAAATGCAACACAAGCGGTGCTGGTGGGCAAGTGCAGACGCTGGGCACTCGCCTTGGGAAGGGCGATGTGCTCAGCTGGAGCCAATTGCTCCTCTCCCTGGAGCCAGTCCCTAAGCACTTGGAGTTCCTCAGGAGAAGTGGTGTCACTGTATGGTGAGAGAGGCATTTTGCTGGCACACAGAATCATAGAGAGGTTTGGGTTGGAAGGAACCTTTAAAGATCACCTAGTTCCAACACCCCTGCCCTGGGCAGGGACACCTCCCACCGGACCAGGTTGCTCAAAGCCCCGTCCAGTCTGGCCTTGAACCCCTCCAGGGATGGGGCACCCACAGCTGTGTTCTCATTCTAACCAATGCCAGAGTGAAAGCCTCTCCCACAGCTCCCCAAGATGTTCCTTGCCCGTGTCCTGGCCTTCCTGGAGACTGGGCTTGGGTGGAGGCTGAAGGAGCTGGCATGATCCCCTCTGTGCTGCCAGGAGTGCTGGGCACGCTGCTGGCTCCGTGGTGACCACCAGCCCGGCCCCTCTGCTTCCCTGTAGAGATCTCCCTCTCACAGTGCAATGCACCGGAGCGTGGGAGCAGCCTCTGCTGCCACAGCCTTCCCTCCAAAGGACAGCAACTGAGGGGGCTTCAGCCAGCCTCCCACCTCCCTGCCATCCCACGCTATGCTGTGGGCCACTTAGTGATGGAAAGAGCAAGTGTGAAGTAGGGGGGGCCCAAAGGAGGAGGGGGAGCTGACCTGTCCCTCTGATGCCGGGCCCTGCTGCCCCATCACTTGTCCCCGCCAGCACCTGCAGGACCTCAGCAAAGTGCCGTGACAGAAGTCTGGGCACGGCGATGACAGTTCCCTGCTCCAGATGGAGCCCAGCTCATGCCCCGACTGTGAGATTCAGAGACACCACCTGCCTCTTCTTTCCTGCAGTGAGACCCCCACCTTGGACACCGCGCAGCATCCCCTTGTGTAGCCACAGCAGCCACGTCTGCTCCATGGTGGGTAGGAAGCGGAGTCATCTGGACGATCCTCCCAGAGCCCCCAGGGTCTGCCTGACCCTCTGGCCTTTCCATGGTCATCATCCAAGCTCCTTCCCCATGGGCTGTATCCGGAGGACGGGTGCCTGTGGAGCCTCCTTGGCTTCTTTGCTTGACGTGGTTTCCCAGCCCTGCCCTGGTCTGCCTGGGAGCAAACTCTGCCAGAGCTGGGCAGCTTGGACTGCCCCCCATGTCTGCCCCTTCCCCTGCCTCCCCGGTCCCCTACATGGTCCCTGCTCTCCTCCCGGCTGCCAGACTGGAGGGACCAGATGGGCGCTGCCTCCGCCTGGCTCCGCGCTCCCGTCTGGGAGACATGGCTTCCTGCTGCTTCCCACTCGGCAGCATTTGCATCGCACTTGTTCCCTGACCTTTGGAGAAGGCAGTGCAGGCAGCGAGCTCCGTTCTGCACGCCAAGGCCCTGTGCTCCATGGCATGGCACTCATCTGCCGTCCCTGCCCTGTGCCAGCCCCAGGAGGGGACCCCCACCCCCCTGAGCCTGGTGTGCCCGTGTCCCCCAGGAGTGTGTGCACCACCATCGAGAGCCCCCTGTTTGGGACACCCACGTCACCAGGGCAGAGCCTGTCTGTGCTGGTTCAGCCTCCAGGCTGACCTGCCCTGTGTGCTCACACACACGGTGCCATGCCCACATACATTTTTGGAGGCTGAGGCTCTGCCAGGACCGGCATGGCCCCGTGGCCATTCAGGGTTGTGTACAGAAGCTTCTCATCCATGTGTGGACACAAACGTGGGTCCCCTCTGCGGGACTGCACTGGGACTGCCCTAAGGGGCAGAGGGAGGGATGGCTTCCCATTTCTCCTGGGCTTGGGGGTGCTGGCCTCATCCAGCTGCATGTACAGACATGGGCATGGGTTTCTTCACTGTCCGCACCGCACATACTGACTGCTGCAGAGATCCCCCAGACTGGGCACACTTTGGGCTATTCTCCCCTGAGCGATATCTCCTCGCCCAGCTCTATTTCACACTTGGTTGGCCTCAAAGGGAGCTGCCACATCCAATATCTCAGGAGCTGCTCGTATCGAGCCGCCCTGTGCCTGGGCTGCGGTGAGAAGGAGCTCAGGAACAGGCTGCCCCACCACAGCTCAGAGAGACCTGGGAAAAGGTCTCCCCCTCTGCCCTCCCGGGGCGCTGCTGGCCAAAAGGAGGGGGTTCTGCCCCACATCACCCCGCTGAGGCCCATCCCTCATGGTTTAATTGCTCCCTGTGCTATGTAGCCAGGCTCTGCTTGCTGGACCTCCACCAGGACCCATTTATGTGTCATTTTGCCCAGAAGGGGTTCCCAGGGCTGCGAGACCCGTACCCACCCCACTGCCCTGTGACTAGGGCTCCGTCCCACCCCTGTGACCCCAGGACCTGTTTACCTCCTGTGCAGCTGGGACTTGCTCCTGACGCCGTGGGGCTGTGGAGCGTGTCACAACTCTGAACTGCTGGTGCGAGCACTGCAGTACCCTGAAAACACCTGGAGTCATGGGGCTGGGGGAACGTGTCAGCTTTACAGGATCAGTGCATTCTCGGCTCTCCAGGCCTGTGAAGGAAATCCGGGAAGTTTGCCTCCACGAGCTAAAAAATACCCAAAGAATTACAACTAAACATCTCATGATCAAAACCAGGCCAAAGGCACAGACAAAGCCTGGACGCTGTTTCCCAGCCTCTGAGGTGGCAACACTGTCCTGGGAAGAAGCAGGAAGACATCCCTTGGTAGCTGCAGCTCCCCTTGGAGGGTGGAGGAGGGAGATTTAGGAGCGATGGCCAGCACAGGTCCCCGGGGATGCTGGAAAGCTGCCCCATGGGTGGGGAGAAGAGCCTTGAGAGGTCCTGTGGCTGGCTGGGTGGGTCTGTCTCTCCTGTGGCTCGCCTGAGCCGGGGCTGACTACTGTGGGGTGACTCCCACTGCCCAAAGGTGGGACTATGGTCAGGCAGGGACAGAGCCCAGGATGAGGCAACAGCTTGTTCCTGGAGGGGACACAGCATTCAGGAGAGCTGGCACCTGGATCCCTGCAGCTGCCGGGCACAGGTCTCTGTGCGGTGCAGGCCAATGAGGGCACGCCTGGCCTCTTTTCAGCCGAGACCACTCTGACATGTGTCCCTGTGGCATGCTGTGGCTGCTGTGGCATGCACGGAGACCATGGAGTGTAGCGGGGCCAGGGGCACATCGGGCCAGGCAGCCTGGGACATGGGGACACAGCTGGGAGGGCAGTGGGGGACATGGGGACACAGCAGGGAGGTCATGGGGTGGGAGGGGGTGTCCCTGCTGGCAGGGCAGGGTCCCTCCTCCAGCCGGAGCTGTGCCAAGAATGCTGCTGTGAGGTGATGAGCTGGTCCCCTGCGCCCTGCCCCACTGCCCTGTCCCCTGCCCCACTGCCCTGTCCCTGCCCACGCCTGCCCAGGGCAGACTCTGTGTCCCAGCAAGCGCCCTGGGCCAGGGCACCGTCTGTCTGTCCATCCGGCACCGCTGCAGGCAGCACTGCCTTCCGGCGCTCCGCTCTCGGCTCCGCGGCAGGGTTTCCTCCCGGCCGGCGGTGTTCCCACAGGAAGGGAGAATCTCTGCTCTGGCAAGGTGTTTCCTGGCTGCCCAGATAGGATGCGGAGGCACATCCTGACCCCCGCAGATGTGCACAGACCCCGGAGCTGTGCACGACACAGACCCCCTGTGATGCTCGGCACCCCACTGCACCCCAAACACACGCAGCTGTGTGTGTGCACGCAGGACCCCGTGGCCAGGCCCAGGACGTCCGTGTGTCCCAAGGCCGTTGCCTCAGCCCATCTGCGGACGCAGGGCGCAGAGGGGGGCAGTAGCCTGGCCGGGACAGGGGTGTCCCCTTCCTGGCAGGAAAGGGGCTGAGCTGGCGGCTGTGGGTTTCCTGTAGGCTCCAGCTCCGCGGGCGCCGGGAGCCGGAGCAGCCTGTGCGGGAGCACGCGGGTCCGTGCCAGGTAACAGCAGTGGGGCTGGGCTGGGGGGGTCCTGCAGCCCCCAAGCAGTGTGGGGCTGGGGGCCGCTCCACTCCCTGCTGGGACCATGGGGCTGGGACAGCCCTGGGAAAGGCAGCCCGGTCCCCCCGTTGGGGCCAGGAGGGCTGGGGCAGCTTCGGTACCTCGCCCTGGGGTCAGGGGGGTGGGGTGGCCCCGGTGCTTTGCAGTGGGGTCAGTGGGGCTGGGCTGGCGGCACGGGGCTGGCCCACGGGCTTCGGCTGCGGCTGTGGGCAGTGCAGGCGTGTGGGGCTGCGTCGGGGCTTGGCCGTGGGGCAGGGCCGTGGCGGTGCCGGAACCCCAGGGCGGGGGTCCCCACCCTGCTCGCGGGGCTCCCCGGGGGCGCGGGGCC
>VXAK01020672.1:12518-34806 GCA_013399435.1 Arenaria interpres
AGGGGAGGGCTCGGCGGCGGGGCCGGGGGCTGTGCGCTGCCGTGCGGGGGTCGCTGCAGCGGGGGCCGTGGGGCAGAGGCTGGGGTTTCCTCGGTGTGCTCCCGGATGGGGGCCGTGGTTTGCGGGGGGGCGTCCGCGCTGGGCATCGGGCCGTGGCACACGGTCCCGTGCGTTTATGCCGGGGAATCTGGGCCGTGGTGGGTGAGTCGGTGCCCGTCCTGGGAGCAGGGGGCTGTGCAGAGCGGTGGGATGTGTGCCGGGGGGAACGGCGCTGTGCCTTCTGTTGGGGTGTATGCGAGGGTGGTTGTGGCCGTGGTTTGCTGCGGGAAGTCTTGGGGGACAGGGGCCATGGCTTGCATCAGGGTGTCGGCACTTCAGGACAGGAGCTGTGGTCGGAACTGGGGTGCCTGTGCTGGGGGCCAAGGGCTGTGATGTGCCGCGGGGCTGTGGTTGTAGGGGGAGCCTGTTTTGGGGATTAAGGGCTGAGATTTGCAGTGAACAATGTGTTGGGGTTTGCAGTGACATGTACACGCCAGGAGGTAGGGGCCGTCGTCGGTGGGTGGGATGTGCTGGGAGCAGGAGCCCTGCTTTTCGGTGACACGCAGGCAGAGCATCCATCAGAGGACGGGGACCATGACACCTGTGGTACGGTCCGGGAGCCTTAGTCGGGCGGGGGGACTTCTGCTGCAGGCATGGTCTTGCTTTTGTGACTTACCTGTTTGTGGTCCTCGCGTATCTGGGCACAACTGGGTGTATCGACCCTCAGGGCTTCGCACATACCTGTGCTTGGTGCTCAGCAACCATTTTTCTGTGTGCTCTGTTGCCTGTGTGCAAGCGCAATTTGTGAGGTAAGGCATCTCCACCCCAGATAACGAGCTGTTCTCTGGGCTCAGGGTGTGCTGGACCGTCCCGTGCTTGGGGTTGTGTGGTTGTACTCGTGTCTGGGCCCCAGCTTGCCGTTTTGCCTTTCCCTGATGTCTCGGGGAGCTGCTGGAAAAATGAGAGTCTGCCACTCTTCCAAAACTGGGTCAAGGAAGCAGGGAACTCCAGAGTGGGGTTTGACCGCAGGGTGCTGGTACCCGCCAGCGCCTGCGGTGCGTGTGCGAGTCGGGGTGCCGGCGTGAGGGGAGCAGGGGAGTTACGCAAATGGGATTTAAACTGGAACTGGACCTGCTCTTCCTTGCCCTGGCGTCTGTGGACTGGGATGCTCCAAGCCTTCGGCGATGTAAGGGTTACAACTGTTGGGCATCTGTGAGAAACAGTCACACATGAGGCAGGCTTTGCGGCTGTACCCACAGCGAGGCCTGGTGGGAAGGTGCCTTCCTGTGCCGGTGTTCTTCCATTTGCTGTGGGTTTGTGCCGGGGTCCTGGGTCGCAGGGGGGGAGCTGGGGGCCTGGGCTCTGCTCCTCTCTTGCTCTCGGTCTCCTGGCGAGCGCCTTTGCCCGGGATGTGCAGTTGCTTTCGGTCAGTCAGCGCTGGCCGAGCGACGCTGCCTGCGGCCCTTGCAGATGGGGAGGTGGCATGAGACCCCCGTGCTCTGAGAGGGGGAGCTGGAGACCCTGGGCCTGGGGACTGCACGGGGTGCAGGCATTGCTTGCCTGCCCGCAATGAGGCTTGGGGCTCAACTTGCCAGGGGACAGTGTGGGGACAGGGATGGCTCCTGCTGGGGCACGGTGGGGTCTTTCCCCCAGGAACTTTATAGACTTGGCTAAAAGCTTCCCTTGTCATTCTGTCTCAGCAGTGACCTGCGGGTGATGAGACAACGCATCCCAAGTTTCTGTAATTTCTTTGTTATACTAACACTTAAATGCATTGCAAAGTTCTTGTGCATTTTGCACCTGCACAATAGCCCTCAGTGGAGATTCTGCTGACTCTGCCAAGCCCGCAAGGTATGTAGCAACAGGGGCTGAGGGCAAAAACGGGCACAAAGGAGATTATTACAAGGTCCTTTTTTCAGATCATAACCTTTTTTTGCTGTTGTTGTACAGCATGTAACAACTAAATATTCATATAACACCCAAGTATTCTTAATATTGGTAGTATTATGATATGAATAATGCATATCTGCACTGTTTGTGTTTTGTACTGCATTGTTCACTTAAACCACTATTGTGTTCTGGAGGTGCACACTGACACACGAGCAGCCCGCTACAGAATATTCTGCTGAGATTTCCACCAGCTAAAAATTATTGCTGCTGCCTCCGCACCCGAGTGCGTAGTGCACATGCAAATGGTGAGGCACGCGTGCGGAAGTGGTGAGGAGCCGGGCATGGGGCTGTGGGGTGCCCGTGGGGTGGGGAGGGCGCCAGGGTGGCGGGCTGGGGTCCCCTGCCCTCCCTGTCAAGCTGTGGCATCCCGGCGGGGTGAGGGTCTCCGACAGAGGCACCGCAGGAGCTGGGGGGCAATGGCAAAGCTGGGGTCCTGCCCTGGAGCACAGCATAGAGCTGGGCTGGGGGTCCACAGAGCTGTGCTGGGGGCTGGTGGTGGGGTTTGGGGTAGAGGCGAGCTCCTCTGTGAGAGCCAGGGCAGGGGCACACGTGTGGTGGGGATGTGGGAGAGGAGTTGCTCCTGGCACTGCCCTTGGGATGAGGAATGTTCCAGGGATGGCCACAGCTGGGAGGTCGCGTTGGGAGGGCCAGCAGCGCTCCTGGCTCCTGCCCTGCTCTCCCTCTGTGTGGGGGCAAGGAGGGGCTGTGGGGGCAACTGGGACAAGCTGGGTGCAGAGCTGTGGGGCAGGGAAAGGGTCCCCTCCCGGGCAGCAAGGAGCTCCCCCTGCCTGCCTCCTTCCTGAGCTCATGCCCGCTGCTAGCCCCGGAGGTGGGATTTGGTGGTCCGGTTCTGCCCCTGGCACCGGGGACACAGGAGCAGGGGCCACGGGGTGCAGTGGAGGCTCGGCCGCCTCGGGGGCCTGGCAGTGCCCCCTTGGGCGCAGGAATCCCCTCCGCCACGGCAGGCCTCGAGCAGGGGGAGGCCATGCAGCTAAAACGAGTACAAAGAGTAAATTGCCATCCCACTCCTAAATGCAGCTGAGCTGCTGTAACTGTGACAACAGGCAAAAGCTCTGGTTCATGAGAGCCTTGTCTCCCGTTGGCAGCGTGGGAAGGGGAGGCAGCACTGGCTTTGTGAAGGTCTCCCCAGGATCAACCCGAACGTTCAGGGCTGGGGGGTCTGTGCTGGTTCCCGCAGTCGGGCTGCCCACCTTGCTGGGAGGAGCGGAGAGACGGGACGTTGGAAACCCAAGAAGCAGGTCGATCTGGAGACTCGTCTATCATTAAATATTGAACGATCTCTGGCGGCAGCACCAGCAGCTCAGTGAGCTGGTGACTCTGGATGCCGTGTGCGCTCAGCCATGACTGCATGGGTGACTTGGGAGGGGGAACGGGGCTGTGCAGAGCTGGGGACGGTGCAGGGGGGACCACCAGCCCCAGCCCCTCCCCAAGCAGAGCTGAGCCCCAGGACGTGTGTGCCCCACAAGCAGCCTGTCCTTGCCGAGAGCCCCCATGGTGGGGCCGGGCGATGCTCCAGCCCAGCCCCTGCTCTCAGGGGCTGCTCGTTTGGAAGGACCTGATCCTTTGAGTCACTCTTTCATGCCAAGGAGGATGACTTTGCAAGCTCTGGAACAGCAGAGAGACCTGGGTGGGCAGGGGTGGGTTTGGTGTTTGGCTGGGCCTTGTTGGCACCGAGAAACCCGAGAGTGCCGTTTGGTTCAGGGCTGTGCGTCCCCCCTGGATGGAACCGTGGGGTCCCAGGCTGTGTCCCACCTCCCTACAGCTGCTCCCCCTGGGGACGTGGGGTTACCTCCCCGGGGAGAGGCTGGCATTCCTGGCTTATTTAAGGAGTCGTTTAGACTTCCAGGTCTGGATTCTTCTGCTTTTTATAGACATCCTCAGGGGAGTGCAAAGAATGGCAGGAAACGCGGCGGCCCCGCAGGCGCTCGGCCCTGGACGCTATTGTTTGGCGCTGGCGGAAGCCGGCCGCAGGCAGGGCTGCCCGGGGACCTTCCCCTGACCGGGGAAGGCTCCGCGGGGGCTCAGCCACGTCCTTACAGCATCATGTAATGTTTCCTGGCCTTGATAGGAAGGGACTACGGCTCCCGGCATGCATGGGGATACAGGACAGTGCGTGCTGCGGCTTGGGGACTGAACCCCTTCCTCCATCTCTCCTGCTCCTCTGCAGGGTCACAGATCTCTGGGGCTGTGACAGGAGCCTGCTGGGACATGATGGCCATACTCCAGCTCGCCCTGACTGTCTGCTCACCTCCAGCCTGAGTCCCACAGCCCCTGGCGCAGCTGTGCTGAGCCGGGCTGTACCAGGCAGTGCCGTGCTACCGTGGCTGTTTGGCTGCGGTGTGGCGAGTCCAGTGGCTGAGCTTGGGCTTGCACAGAGATGTGCAGCGGTGTCTGCTTGTGGCACCACAGCCCTTGGCCAGAGCTTGTGGCTGCCCCATTGCCGGGGAAGGCTTGATGAGACAGGAAGGCATTCCTTGTCTGGACCAGCTGGGATGGACTCCTTGACGATGCTCGAGAGAGGGACCAAGCAGGGTAAGGGCCCCAGGAGACCTCAGGAGGCAGAAATGGGCATGTCCCCCTGGTAAGAACCCTCATCACAGGCATCTGTGTGTGTCCCATCTGCTGTATCATAACCCCGTGGACATCCTGCTGTGCAGAGAGGCATTCCCACAACCCTCCTGAGATAGGAGTCTCCAGATGCTTCCTAGCTCCCAGTTTTGTCTTGGGGACAGTTTTACTTCCAGTGACTTGTCATTTCTGATCATGTCATGTTTGTCAGACTGCTGGGGACCAGCTGCTGTGGCTGCCGCGAGTCTGCAGTCCTCGCCTCTTATCCCAGAAAGGGAAAATGCTGAATGAAAAGCAGGGAATCTGGACACTTGTGATAAAAGAGTCAGACTTAGACAAGCAAAAGGGGAAAGGCAGATTTGCCATTCATGAGCAGGAGGACTAACAGCCTCCCTGGAGCTCTCCCTGCCAGTCTGAACAAGGCCCCTCTGGCTCCACAGACAGCAGGATCCTCAGGGACTGCCAGGGCTCGGATCCTGGCGGTGTGCAAGCTGCAGTCTAAATACATCGCAGATCATCTGCATAATTTATTCTTCTGTGAGGAGTTTAATTTATCAGGTCCAATAATAAACTCATAAATCTCCTTTGCCTGTTATCAGGGTTGGGAGAAGGCACTCATGTTATAAGCGTTTAATTTATCTCCTGAGCTGCTTCCCGAGCAGATCGGTGCCTTTGACGTTGCTGGATGCATATTCCCATGGTCATCGTTCTGCTGGGTCCTCCTCACCTGAGGACAGAAAAGATGGTCCTTGAGAGGCCCAGCTCAGAGGGAGCTTAGGAGGTTGTGCTGGCCCAGATCTGCTCTGGAGGTGAGGGTGGGATGGAGATAGTGGGGAGCCAGGAGGAAGATCCATCCTGCTGGAAACTGAGCAAGGCTGGTGGTGCTGGGAGCCACCCTGCAGTTCAGAGCCACTCTCGGGGACCCTCTCGCTGCCCTGCCCACCTCTGGCGCTGCCCTGGGGCGTTGGGGACCGTCTGGGGACCCGCTGCCTGTACCGAGAGTTGATGCTCCTGGCCACCAGCAGAGCCTGCCTGAGAGGCTGCATGGTCTCGCCAGCTTTGCTGCTGCTGGTAACTTGGGTTGGTGTCCTCAGCCACAGAAAGCTCTAGATCTGGCTGGGAACTCTGGGTTCTGGGCCTCAAGGGCTTCCTGTGGCTGTGAGCAACACCATCTAGTCATGGGTGATGTGGGGAACTATTTCCTTCTCTTACTGTGAGATCCCACCACATTTTCAGCTGCCCTCATGCTGTGAGATGAAAAGAGCAGAAGCGTCGTCTCCTTTTTGCAGACTGATCAGGATGTTACAGCCTTTTATCTGTGTCCCTTCCTATTTGCCTCCTTCTAAGGCAGCAATCTCCACTCTTTCCTTTCTCTTCTGATGACAGTTTCTCTTGCCCTTTGGTCATTCTTGACTCCTGTTTCTGAGTCCCCTTGGTTGTGTGTTTCCCCAGGGAGCACTGGTGCCCAGTCCTGCACCCCTTAGACGCGTGGGGCTGTGTCTGGGGTGATGGCTGTGCAGGCACCTATTCCCCATGTGCTTGGGCGCCCGTTTGGCTCCTGGTGCTACCAGGGCTGCCCCAGTGCCCTCATGCCTGGGGGACAGTGGTGAGGAGCAGCTGGTGCTTGGCTGGGTGAGGGACACGTTGCTTCTGGGGGCTCACGGCTTGGCTCCCCAGGGCCGTCCCCGCAGCCGTCACAGCCTTGGTGTGCCTCTGGGGAAGGCTCCCGCACTCCAGATGGCTGCCATGTGTGGGGCATTTGGTTAGATGTCCATTCGATGCCCGTGCAGAGGCCCAGAGGGTGTGGGGCTGGGCCACCAGGCGTGCTGGGGTGCTGGGGTTATGCCACCTGTGGTGACAAGTAGCTGTAGCCACGCTGCTCCAGCCCAAACCCACTGCCTCGCCGGGCTGAGGCTGGCTGGAGGCGACAGAGTGGTCTGGGAGCAGGGGCTGCCGGAGGCGCCTTTGGTGGATGGGGAGTTCTTGCTCTGCAGCACTGCGCCACCGGCCCCCTCATCCCAGCTTCCGAATTGCAGCAACCAAATCTCCTGGCACCGCTGACAGCTGTGGGGCGGGAGAGTTTGGGGCTGGTCTGTGCCCTGGCCTGGCGTCGGACCACGCTCTGTGCTGCAGTGATGGATTTTGGGTGGTGCATGGGTGGGAGGGAGGCTGTGTCGGGATCCCTGTGCCCAGGGGTGTCACCCCTCAGCCCTGCAAGGCTGTGCTTGCTGAGGCTCCAATTCCCCACAGACGCAGCAGTCCCTGCCCCACTGCTGGTCCTGCTCAGCCTTGGTGTTCCCAGTGCAAGGTGCTGTTTTGTTTAGGTCCTACGTGCACAGCTGTGGTGGGTTTCCTCTGTTTTCATGGCAGCGGTGTCCCATGAGCTTTTTTGGAGAGGGGAGTCAGTGGGGCAGTGGCAGCTGTGTCCGGAGCATCATGCTGCGGCCCCGCTGGGACCTGGGCAGCATCATTTTACAGAGGCACACAATAGCTGCTAAGTTTTCCAGGTGCATCGCAGTGTCTGTGATCCTTCTGCCAGGAGAGGCTGAAGTTTATCGTACGAAATGTTTAAAGCCTGGTGGCACCCCAGCTGCCTGCGTGTCACCCCGCCAGCGCTCCGCAGAGCCGGGATCCCTGCGGCGGCCCCTTCCCCCCCAGCACCTTGCACTCACCGACACCAGCTGCAGCGCAACGGGCGTGCTCCAAGAAATCCCAAGTCATACATTTTTAATTTTCTACAACACAGCAGCCATTTCAGCCACTCACCCAGAAAGGATCTTTAATGAGAAGCAGGGGGAGAGAGCATACACGTTTCCAGCACATAAGAGAGCAGAGACATTATGGATACCCTGTTCTCTTTTCCTGGCTGCCCGGAGCTCTTCCTGAATGTAGCCTGGGGCACTTCCCATGTCATCTTCTGGAGGTGGGCACAGTTGGGCGCTGCTGCTTGTCCCAAACTAGAGGGTTGACCCTGCGGAGGAGCTGATCCTTAGCATTGCTGGCATTTCAGCTCCAGCCTGCCCAGGACCCTGCCTGGCAGCGGCTGACACAGGGTTGGAGACGTGCAGGAGGAACCCCTGACCCAGGGCAGGAGAGGTGCAGGAGAATCCCCCCCACGCCCCAGGGCAGGAGAGGTGCAGGAGGACCCCCCTGACCCAGGGTGGCTGCATCTGCCTTTCCTGGCACTTGGGCCAGGGCTATTTCCTCGGGAAGCTGCATTCCCCTCGCCGAGCTGTGCTGTGTGGCCAGTGGAGGCAGGGGGCTGCTGGTCCCCCAGCCCGCCTGGGAAGGGGCAGAGCCCCTGTGGTTCTCCCCGGGGGCCAGCAGAGGTTCCAGTCCATGGGGCGAGGATGGCCCCTTGTGGGCAGGAGGGCTCGGGCACAGGGGGGACAGGGACGCTCTGCGGTGGGATGGCAAGTGATGGTGCAAGCTGCAGGTGACCTTCCTCTCTCTCCTTGTGTCCTGGAGGAGGTTTGCTCTGGGGATGCTGTTGTTCCCAGCCCCATGGGCTTTGCTCCAGGCTGGATCTGCTGTCTGTATGGGTGCTGCGTGCCGGGGGGCCGTGCGGGTGCTGCACTGTGCTGATGCTCTCCTTGCTCTCTGTTCTCCGCAGGTTGATGAAGAGGGAGGAGCGCTGTGACCCTGTGCCCGTGACAGTCATTTCAGGTAAGTGCTGTTCTGTCCTTCCCCTTCTGCCATCAGAAACACACTGGGCCTCCCGAGGGCAGGCAGTGGGGAGAGGGCTCAGGCTGGTGAGGATCCTGCAGCCTTGTCTCCAAGTCTGTGACAGTGGGGATGGGGACCTGGCTGTGGTGCTTGGGGGAAGCTTCGTGGAGAGCTGAGGGCAGAAATGGGGGTTGTGAGGACTGGCAAAGGATGGCAGAGCTGAGGCTGGAGGGGACAGGGCATGTTCAGACGGGCTGCAGGTGATGTGGCAGCAGTTGGGAGTCAGGGGTGGGTCATTGCTACGCGATGTGCTTTGAGGAGTCATCAAGGGGAAAGGTCTCAGGGAGACTGGTGAACCAGGTCTGCCTGGGCCTGTCCAGCTGGATCCAGGGTGCCCCCTCTGATGGATCCCCCAGACCCATCCAGCTGGGGTCCAGGCTGTCTGTCTGGGACAAGTACCACTGCGCTCGGAGGTTCCTGGACATCACACTGGTGTGGTGCCCTGGCTGCTCGGATATTCCTTATGCAATGGGGGTTTTTCCTGCCCTGTTGGAGGACAACAGAGCCTTTGCAAGCGCTGCCCATCCCCAGCACTGGTGTGGCTGGTGACCGTGTCACCCAGGGCTGTGCTCCGGGACCGGGTGCTGCAGGCAGACTGCTCTACAGACCAGGGCGAGTCTGGGTGGGCGCTGGGTGCAAACGTGCAGCATGTTGTGAGCAGCATTTTCTTTGGCCGCACTGAGTCTTTAGGTGTTTGGCGCTGCCTCTGTGGCTGCTGTCAGGCTGGCCCCAGGGGAGTTCGGTGCCGTGGCGTGAGGGCAGCTGGCCCCAGATGTGCACAGTGGACCCCCAGCGCCATTGCTGGCAGCTGCCAGAGCTCATGTCCCACAAAGGACATCAGACCAATGGGGGATGCCCCAGCCCCAGGTTGCCAGGCCAAGGGCAAGGGTGGCACATTTATCCTTCCAGGGCATCAGGTGGATGTGGGCAGGGGAGGGACGCAACAGCTGCTCGCTGTGACCGTGGTAGGGCCAGAGCCTGGGACCGAGGGAGAGAAGGGCAGCGAGAGCTACGCTGGGGACAGGGAAGCGCGAGGGACAACATGGGAGAGGGGAGTGGGGAAGCTACTGCTCGCAGCTGGCGGAGAAGCAGCTTGAGCTGCAGGACACACTGGGGAAGGGTAGGGGAGAGATGTCCCATGGGGATGTGAGGTGGCGAGTGACAATCATCTGGCCGTGACCTGGGGCTGGTCTGTCTCCTGCCTGCCTTACATTCTTTGCTTGGTGGTGGGAGCAATCTCCTGCCCTGCGTCCCGTGCTGCCCTGGCCTCTGCGTGCTCCTCTGAACAGCCTTCTCTCTCCCCTTTCCACAGGGGTTTCTTGGTGCCCAGCACAGACCCCAGCCCCTGCCTGGCACGGTATGGGCTGGTTCCTGCCGGTGGAGCCTCTGGCTGAGCTGTTCCGCTCCAGGTGTGCACACCTGGGTGTGCTCCCACCTCCTGCTCCCATGCACCAGTGCAACCAGGGCTGGGACTTGACTCCAGCTCCTGCCCCCGTCCCCAGGCTGTGACCTGCCAACCCCCTTCATTGCAGATGTTTGCCATGTCCCACCTCAGGGCAGGGACACCCATGCACCCCATATGGACACCTCTGGGGGGCTGGGGCTCAGGTGGTGCCAGCCCCTTCTCCTTGTGCCCCAGGCGGGCTGAGCTGTGGCATGCAGCAGGCTGTGTGTCAAACTTCAGGGTGAAGGCTTGGAAACCAGAGTGTGAAACAAAGGAAGCATGAAATGCTAATGCACAAGAATAGTGGGTGCTTTTTCTGGCTTCGGCAGGCTCCTTTCAGAGCCTCATTTCAGCCTCATTCCAGGACCCCTGGAATGCGTTGCCACTTCACCTTGTGATTCCCCGGATAACCCAGGCTGCCTGTGCAGGGCTGGCAGTGCTGCGTGGGCTGAGCCACGGGGGCCGCGCTGCGTGTTTCCGCGCGGGGGCTGCGCTGCGCTGTGGGGGCCGCGCTGCGGAGGCTGCACTGCGTGTTTCCGTGCAGGGGAGTTGCTGTGCCGTGCTCTGCCGTGCCGTGCCGTGCCGTGCTCGTGGGCTGTGGTGTGACGAGGGGTGCTTCCCCGCAGGCTGTGCCGGTTGTCTCAGCACTGGCTGCCAATGCAGGGCAGGTGCAGCCTTGGAATATGTGCAGTGGGGATGAATGGTGTTTGTGCTGAGATGTGGGCATTGATCCAAGCTTTTCTTCTGCTGGCTTGTGTGTTCAGTGAAGTCAGTCCTGCCTGGTCCCAGAGCTCATCCATGACTTGTAGGGCCCAGATCTGATTGCTGTGGCAGCATTGTTTCTGAACACTTGCAGCAGGTCACTCCTCAGAAGGCAGCACTCTGACCTGCTCCTCTTCTTTCTGCTGCAGAACAGCAGATCCCAGTGGGAGTAGGGCCCCGTGGAGCTGGACTTGGGGAAGGCAATCCCTGTTGCAGGGCTTTATTCCTGGCTCTGAAGGGGATGGACCGTCCTTCCCTGCTACAGCCCCAGCCCAGGCCTGTGGGACACGAGGAGGCTTCTTGGTGTCTGTGGGAAGCTGTGGCCGATCCAGGAGCCTGGCTGGGTCCTGCTCCGCTGTGTCCCCGCCATGGCTGCCCGGCCGGCTGCTGCCTGGCACCTCTTCCCCAACTCTGCCTGTGTTGGGCCGGGCATGTGGGAGGAAGGGGCAGGGGTGCAGGCAGGGGAGGATGCCGGGGAGGCGATTAACGTCTCAGTCCCAGACAAACAGATGGAGGCAGCGTTATCCTATTACCTCCGGGCTAAGCGGGAGAGGCTGAGCGGTGTGTTCGGGCTGGCTGGTCAGTGGGTGCTCTGGGCTCCTGAGGCGGCAGGATGTTTTTCTGGGGTGGCAGCCACCCCAACGCCAGCTCTGGATAGTGTCTGCACCGGGCAGCGCGGAGTCCCCGGGAACAGGTCAGGTACACGCGCTGGACTGGGGGTCAGCACGGCAGCCCTACGCCCTGCTGCCATCGCCTGGGGCTTTGGCGGGGGAGCCAGGGTGCCTGCAAAGCTGGGGTACTAGGGCTGAGAGAGAGGATGGTGATGGCACCTCACTGGTGGTGATGGTGAGAGGGCAGGAGGTCCTGACAGCAGCAGCTTTGCTGATTGTGTAACTGCTGGAGGTCCTCGGGTTTCTTGCTTCTTGCTGTCGTGCTCCTCCTGAGCTGGAGCTGGGAGGGTGGAGGAGCCGTGCGGGATTGCAGGAGGCACAGGGCAGTCCTGGAGTGTGTGCAGGGTGGCACACTGGGCCAGCCTGGGCCATGGCATCACCCACACGTCCAGGGTGGACGTGTCATGGGGCTATGGCTGCTGCCCACTGTGCAGGGATACAGAGGTGCTTGCTGAGATGAGGGTGGGAGGTGGGAACCCAATGCTTGGATTTATTAGTTCTTGAGGTGTGCCATCTTCCTGGTTGGGGCTTACAGTTGTGCCCAGCAGTGGTGTGGGGAGATGGAGGGAGCAGATGTGCTTTCTGCCAGCATGTCCTTGGTGGGGCTTCTCCAGGGTCTGTCCTCATGTGTGTCTAACCCAGGCATGCTCCTCTCCTGCATCGATGGACTGGGAGTGTGCGGGGAGTCCTTATGTTCTGCCTCCACACGAGGAGCTGAGGGGGGTTCAGTGACTTGTGGGATGGGAGGAGATGCCAGTCCATCTGGTCGCACCTCTGGGCAGAGGTGTCCATGGCCAGGCTGGTCCATGGGACTCTGGAAGGATCTGACTCCCTGCTCTGGTCTGGGTGGTGATTTCCAGCTGCTCCCGTGGTACTGTGGGTGGTGCCACCGGTGAGGAGAGGTCTCTCCTTGTCCCTGCTGGTCCCGCTCGGCAGCATGACCTGCGGACTGGGCAGGCACCAGGCTGCAGCGTGGGTGCAGGATCGGGGACCCCCACGGGGTGCACAGGGCCTCGCACGTGCTCCGTGAGAGTGTGTAGCTGTGGTTACCACGGTGACCATGTTAAGTGATGTTCCTATGGCTACACACTGCTCCTGCTCAGAGTTACTGTGGGGGGAGTGTGCGGAGCCCCCAGGACACCCGGTGCCTCCCAGAGAGGCTGTTCTCATTGACACCACCCCCTGGCTCCCGCGCCGGGGACACCTTCCCAGGGTGGGAGAGCTGCCCCACGGGCACGGCCTGGGCTCTGCTGGACTCTGCTAGGCTCTGCAGACCCGAGTGCCCGGGGCTGGACCAGCTGTATGGGTCTCCGTGCCCGGCAGGGAAGGACCGGCGTTTGCAGACAGCCCTGCTGGGACAGGCCCTGCGTGGTGATGGGGCTCTGGGGACACTAGAGCAGCAGCCACCGCATCCCTGGGGCCCTGCAGTAGTGGTGCCAGCTGGGATCCACGGGTCCTGCAAGTTTCAGATCCTTCAGCTACCTCTGCCTTTCCCCAGGCTCTGTTCTCCCCCTCGGTGGGTGCACCCTGAGGTGGGGTGCTGCGTGGCCCGTGCTGCACAGGGAGGGGTGAGGGCAGCCTGGGAGGAAGGACTGCGGTCACTGGTGCTTTGCTGGGAACTGGGACAGATAGGGGAGGGGGCTGCAGGGCGGGAAGCAGCAGGGACTTGTCCTGAATCTGATGGAGAAGAGCCTGGAGGGACCTGAGACATGGGTCAGTCAGAGAGGGAGGGAAAGGGGGTGTCGGGGAAGTGATTCTCCACTCTGGATTTGCACTGGAGTGAGCCCAGGCTGGGAGCCTGGAGGGACTGCCCTCGCCTGGGCAGTGTTCCCGTGGTGCTGGCCATGGCAGCCACTGGCATCTTGGTGCTGCTGTGGGATCCTGGAGCCCCACACAGGGATGTTCTCCCATAGGGCAGCAAAGGATGCACAGAGCCCAGGGAGTGAGGCTGGGATGGTACAAACCCAAAGTTGCCTGGGAGTTAGCTGTTCCTGTGCAGACCAGGAGGTGGCTGGCTCAAAGAGGAGAGGGGAAGCAGCCAGAGAGCAAGCAGCAGACCCCGGGGAGGTTGGCATCAGACAGAAACAGGGATTTAAGAGGCCACACGTATGACCAGGGCTGTGTGTGCGGGCTGATGGGGCTGGGTTTCAGGCTTTCCACTCCAGCCCCTCATCCCTGCTCTTGTGTCATTGTTCATTGCCACTTGTGCTTTACAGGAACAGCTAGAGCTGTGAGCTGCTCCTGCTAAAAGCCGTTGGCACAAAATGGGCTTGTTTTAACCCGGGCCAGCTCCCTGGGCCAGCTGGCAGCAAGGGCTGTGTGTCCAGCCCAGGGGTGTATCTATGTTATCTATGTTTACAAGCACCTAAAGGGTGGGTTGAAGGATGATGGAGCCGGACATTTTCCAGTGGTTCCCAGTGACAGGACGAGGGGCAACGGGCACAAGCTGGAACATGGGAAGTTCCACTCCAATCTGAGGCAGAACTTCTTTGGGGTGAGGGTGGCAGAGCCCTGGGACAGGCTGCCCAGGGAGGGTGTGGAGTCCCCTTCTCTGGAGATCTTCAAGCCCCCCCTGGATGCTCCTGAGTGATGTGCTCTGGGCAGCCCTGCCTTGGCAGGGGAGTGGGACTGGGTGGTCTCTAGAGGTCCCTTCCAACTCTGACAATTCTGTGTGAGTGCACAGGGATGGGGACAAGGACCAAAATGCTGTGTCCCAACTTTGCCACTGCGACGCCTGTCATGCGGCCTCAGCTCACACGTGCTGTCCTGCCTGCCCAGCTTGCCATGGCAAGGGGGTAGGTGGCCAGGCAGCGGGCAGGGCTGAGCCTAGCAGTGGTCTCCCTGCCCCACACCACACTCAGGGCTGTGTGGCCAGTGCCTGGCACCAGACGGCACTGTACCCCGTGTGGGGAACACGGGGACAGAGAGAGGGTTCGCTGGCCTGTGCTCCCAACTGGGGGCAGCCATAGGTGCTGCTCCTCCACCATGGGAGCCGGGGGGGCTGGCTGGGGCTGTCGCTCCTGCTCTGCCCTGTGCAGGCTGGCAGGAAGCTCTGCTGCCCATCAGGCCGCCTCCAAGGGCCCTGGCTCCTTCCTGCAAGGGGGGCAGTCCTGCGTTTCTCACGGGTGATGGGGTAGGGATGCGGCAGGCAGCATGTTCTGGAGCTGGGGACGCAGGACCCTGAGGGAGGTGGGCAGCCGTGCAGGGCTGTGACCTGCAGGAAGCGTGTGTGTGTTGGGGCAGGGATTGCCACCATCTGTCCTGTTGACCTGAAGAGCTGTCTCTGGCTGGGACGGTGGTGGAGGTGAGCAGAAAGCCTTTGCTCTGGCTGAGTGGGGCTGCCCCAGGGCCATGCCGGTGGGGAATCGGCTCCTGTGGTTTTGCGGCACTGCGCTCCTTGGTGGCCATGCAGCAGGTTCCTCTTCTGCCATGGTGAGCAGTGGACATAGGCAGATGGTGAGGGGCTGCAGGACAGCTAAGGATGACTCTCGGGAACGCCTGTGCCAAAGGCTATTGTCCCCAAACTCTGCAGACAGGATTCCCTATGAATCGCCACCAGCTGTGCACTGTGGCTGCCTCCACACGTGTGTGTGTGGGGAGCTCAGAGGTGCCCCAGTCTCTCTGCTGGGCGCTCAGAGACACTGATGAGCCCCAGTGTTCCCAGAACTGCACTGGGTGGGTGATGGATGCTGCTCCTTATCTCACTGCCCCGCACCGGGGTCGGCACTGCTCCGCTGTCACCCCAGGAGAGCCCAGCGCTGGCCGGGTTTGCTCCTGAGAGCCGTGCGTTGCGGGGCTTGCCCTTTAATCATCTGCACATCCCCAGTGGCCCACTAACCCTGGCCAACAGGGAGAGGGAAAATCAATTGGCAGGAGAGTTACCCGTCAGGCACTGTAGGATGCTGCGGCCACGGGCAGGCTGATCAATGAGCTCTGCTCCCTCTCCTGCTGCTGGTTAGCTTTGTGCATCCTGACATGGTCTGGGGCTGCAGTAAGGACAGTCCTGCCTCTGCCCCTGCTCGCATGGGTCAGCTCTGGAGGACATGGGCAGTGGTGGCAAAGGATGCGGTTGGGCTGGTACAGACCGCTTTGTGCTCCCTGTCACGTGGGGCTGGGCCAAAGCCATGGCAAACAGCAGGGCCAACTGACCTGCTTGTGCCCAGATAAGCGGTGAGGACGGCTCCGGCGTCGCGGGGCCCTGGCTCCTGGTCCTCACGGGGCACCAAGGACCAGCTCTGGGTCGGGGGGAAGGTGGCCCGTGGGAGCCCCAGACTGCAGACACTCCATGTGGGGCACCCAGGTCAGGCCCCGCGGTGGGGGCAGAGCTGCACCGTCCCTCCCGCTCCCCGCCTCCCCCGCGGAGGCCACCGTGCCTTCCACAGTGCTCGCAACCATCGACCGTGCATTCCAGCTGCAGCCGCAGCCACCCCTGGTAAATCAGTAACGTCTGGCCTGTGGGAGAGGACGGCTCTGCTTGTCCCATGGGCATTGCCAGCCAAGCCAAAGCGGAGGCTCCCCGCTCCTTTGAGGTGAGGGCTTGACTCCGTGCAGCCGTGCGGGAGGGCTGGGGGCTCGGGCAGGGCTGTTAAACGTGACCCAGGGCTCCCTGGTCCTGGGAGGACTCAGGTGTGATGAGGAGCTTGCACGGCACCTGCAGGCAGAGCCGGGGCCAGGCTTGGTGCTGTCGCAGGAGGGGAGCTGGGGGTGCTGTGGGAGCTGCTGGAGCAGGCGTGGGGTCCGATCTCCGGAGGGGCAGGCATGACCCAGGCTGCATGGCTGTGTCTGAGGACCTGGCAGGGCAGGGTGGGTGCTGGTGCAGGTGTGTGAACGCGCTGCCCTGTCCCCGGTGCAGCTGCCTGGGTGCTGATCTGGAGCAAGGTGGGTGAAGTCCGTCCCCGCTGGTCCTTTAACGAGGAGCGGCTGAACCCCAACAGCTCTTCTTGCCACTACCGCGACAGCCCCAGCGCCCGGTGCCGTTCCCATTGATCCCAGTGGTGACAGCCCCGTGTGCTGCTCTCTGCACCCACCCTGGCGGCGACACCCCAGGAGGAGCCGGATCTCCCCTTGCCCCCCACCTTGTGAGGCTGGTGTATCCACCCACAGCCCCGGTGCGGTGCGAGGAGCCCCAGAGCACGGGGACCTGCTGCAGTGGTTCCCTACCTGCCGTGGGGAGAGCTGGGGTGTGTGTGCTTCTCCCACACCTCAGCATGACCCAGGTACCTGCTCCCCACCGAGATGGTGCTGCACGAGCTGTCGCTCCTGGCATCCCTCCAGGGAGAGCAGGACTCCTGCTAGAGCAGCTTCTGCAGGCTCGGGTACCGAGCCCGAAGCGCCCTTGCTGGGCAGGCACACCTGGGGATGTGGTGAGCCAGATGCTGCCATGCTTGTGTGTATCCAAAGAGCCTGTTCCTCAAAGGGCTGGGCCTTTCTGGAGTCAGGGAGTCACTGGGCAAGTGAGCGGAGAGGTAAAGCCAGAGGCAGGGCACAGCAGGAAAGCAGGGCTGGAAAGGGGAGGGAATGTAACCCTGGTGCAGCCAGGGAAAACTGCCAGTCCCGAGCAGGCTGCCTTGCTGGCCGTAGTAGCCCGGTGCCCAGAGGTCTCTGCAAGAGAGCGTGGCTGGGTGCAGGTTAACCCGCTCGGGTGCTTGTGGCCACCATGGCTGGGTGGCCAGCAGCCCCCGCAGAGGAGGATGCGGAAGGTGTGCAGCTCTGCTTTGCTGAGACTTGTAAGATCTCCCTTAATTCTGGAAAGATTGTCGCTGTTGCTGTTTTGGCGTCAGCTGCTGTTATCCCTGTTTCCTTTGCAATGCTCCCTAGCAGACTGTCGGCGTCTGTGGGACTGCGGCTGGGGTGGGAGCTGGGACCTGCCTGCGATGCACACACTGGGTGATGGTTTTTGTAGCCTGGGAAGGCAGGAGCCATGCACAGGAGCCCTTTGGAAGCATGTTCTTTTGTGTCCCTATGTATCCAACCTCGGTCCCTGTGACCGAGGCCCCTCCTGAGTCCGTCAGTCCCTCCAAGTGTGTCCTTGGGGAGAGGGGTCTGCTCTGCAAGAAGAGACCACGTCAGTGGCGCTTATTTAGCCTGCAAAGTGAAGTCTGAGCGTGGATCTAATTGTTGCCTGTGATATGTATATCAATACTTACATAAACAAAGGAGGGGAGAAGAGCCGCGAAGGCTAACAGACAATGCTGACGCAAGAGCAGGGTAAACTAGCCGTGAGTGTGTGGGCTAGAAATTAGGCCATTTCTAACCATCACAGCAAAGAAGGGTCTGAAGCAGCTTTCCAGGAAGAGGAGAGTGAGCGAGAGGAGACCTGGAGGCAGGAGTTTGTTAAGGGGATTTTGCCGGTGGCACCAGGGGTGTCAGCAGCCCCGTCCCTGAGGATGGAAGGACAACACTCCCACAGCCCGGAGCTGGCTCCGCACAGCCCTGGGCTCTCCTCCCAATGCTGACGACAGCCACAGGCCTTTCCACCCCTCTCTGGGCTCCTGTTGGCTGCAGCACCTTCCTTCCTCCCTGGGAGGTGCCAGCTTGCCCTGTCTCAGGAGCAGCTCCAGCTGGCAGCCCTGCTGCCTTGGTTTCTTCTTCCTGCCCTTGCCGTGCCCTGGGGATGCTTGTCTTCTTCGGATCTCACCTCTTGCACCTTTCCAGGTGCCACCACCACGGTGCGAGCACTGCGCATTTCCGGGGATCCTCGCAGCCAGATCCCCTCCCTCCAGAGGAAAAGTAGTTCAGTGACACACTGAGTGACGGCCGTGATTCTGCAGAACACAGGGGGGACGTGGAGCCCAGCTGGGGAACTCTGATGGTGCCAGAGCAGTGTTCAGCCCTGTGGTGCGGGATGATCCCATGGCAGGGCTGCCCTTGGTGGAGGGGTTTGTGAGGGGTGGCAGGGAAGGTGGCTTAGGCTCTGTAACACCAGGAATGGAGGAGAGTGGGGCAGGACATCTGGGAAACCTGTTTCTCACAGCGTAAGAGGTAAAGGTCGCTGGACTTTCCAGCCTCTTGTGAAGGCTGTGGCAGAGCGTTTGGAAATCCAAATAAACTGCTATATGCTGGGTTTCACCTATCAATGCTCCTGATGGCACGTGCAGGGAGCTCCACTAGACTAGTGAGGCGTGACTTTCTTTGGTGGAGCATTACTGATTTGTTCCTGTCACTATAAAATCTTCTTGAAAGATTTTGTAACCCGCTTTGATGATTTTTTATCCGTTTTTTCTGGTATTAGAATAAGACTCATTGGATTATAATTTCTAAGATACTCAACTTGTATCTTTTTTTCAAGATAAGTGATTTTTTTCCTTAGTGGAGAAGTTGATTTAATAAGAGAAAATGAATGTGAATGACTCTGCAAGTCTATAATGGAGTTTGGGGGTGGGGGTGGCCAGTGCATTTTTCCAACTGTTCACAGTTGTGTCTTAAACATCATTGGGAACTAATGAGGTACCAGAAGATCGGGAAAAAAAGCAAGAATAATCCTGACAATTATTCTCTGGAGCATTTAATTTTTCCCCCTAGTGAAATAACAAGAGGGAAAAAAAAGAAAGAAAATGAATGAATGGTGCTGTTCGAACAGAAATGCAGGCGGCAGACTGTGGGCACAGGCTCCAATGGGTGCCACTGCCAGGCTGGCAGAGGAGGTTTGTCCCCAAAAAGGCCATGAGCCAGAGCCGCCTCTGCCCTCTGGGACACCGCGGCTGCAGGACTGGTTTCAGGGGTAGATCCTTGGGGGCTGTCAGTGGATGAGAAGCTCAACATGAGTCGGCAGTGTGCGCTGGCAGCCCAGAAAGCCCCTGGCATCCTGGGCTGCATCAAAAGAAGTGTGGGCAGCAGGGTGAGGGCGGGGGGAATTCTGCCCCTCTGCTCCGCTCTGGGGAGATCCCACCTGGAGCACTGCGTCCAGCTTTGGAGTCCTCAGCGCAGGAAGGACATGGAGCTGTTGGAGCGGGGCCAGAGGAGGCCATGGAGATGCTGGGAGGGCTGGAGCCCCTCTGCTGGGAGGGGGGGCTGAGAGAGTTGGGGNGAGGTGTCCCTGCCCAGGGCAGGGTGGTTGGAACTCAATGATTTTTAAGGTTGGATGGTGACAGTAAATCGTGTTGCATCACTTTATTTTGTATACTCTTTTACCATTCTATTCTTTTACCGTTACTATCATTTATGATTTTTCTCTTCTATTACTGTTATATTAAACTGTCTCAACCCACAAGGTTCCCCCCTCTCCCTTTCCTTTTTCTCCCTTTTCTGCCTACCCTTCTGTAGGGCGGGCAGTGAGTGGGCGGCTGCGTGGCCCTAGGTGCTGGCTGGGGTGAAACCATGACAGCCATCTCCCTTCTGACCACTCTTACTCCCTTGTCTTTTATTCTGTGAGAGACCTCATGTCCTTGGCTGTTGGTGACTCATGGCCATTTCATCCACTTGTTCCCCTCGCCAGCCCCACCTCGTCCCTGGTGTCCCTGACTCAAAGCCCAGCCTGTTCCTCGCTGCCCTTGCTTTTGCCAGGTGGCCGTTCTACTGCAAAGCCCGCATCCCTTCTCCTGGGACCCGTGATGCTCGGCCCCAGCACGAACACAGGAGTCACAGGAGACAGGACAAGGGGAAATGGCCTCAAGTTGCGCCAGGGGAGGTTTAGATTGGATATTAGGAAACATTTCTTCACGGAAAGGGTTATCCAGCATTGGAATGGGCTGCCCAGGGAAGTGGTTGAGGCACCATCCCTGGAGGCGTTCAAAAGACGGGTTGACATGGTCCTCGGGCATATGGTTTAGTGATTTTTATTTCTTATTTCTTATTTATTTTTTTTTCAGAGTTAGGTTGATGGTTGGACTAGATGGTCTTTAAGGTCCCTTCCAACCTAGACGATTCTATGATTCTACGTGCTCCAGGGAGCTGCAGGTTTCACGAGCCTCTGCCTGGGGCCAGAACAGACACAGGATGGGGATCGCAGTGAGCTCCGAGGAGCAGGGGGCTTTCCAACACCCCCAGTCTTCTCTTCTCTTGTCCCCCTGCCCTGCTAGAGAGCTGTTCTCAGACCCCAGGGGGACCAGCAGGAGAGCTGCTGCGGGACAGGCACCCCGGAAAGGCGTGTTTTTGGCTTACTTTGCTGCTGGGCAAGGATGTTTTGTTGTACCTTAAAAAAGGACTGGTTGGGGATGTCTGAAACTGTCATGGCACTGTGTCCTCCTGTCCGTCTCTCACAGGCTTGACCCGTGCCAGGGTGACACTGCAGGACCAGGGGCGACGGGGGTCCAGGGTGCAAGGGAAGCTGGAGACTTCCTGCTCCTTGCCTCTGTGAAGCAGCAGCAGCCGGACAGGACCTGGGGCTCTCCAGCGCAGGGCTGCAGGTGTGGGTGGAAGGAAGGGAGGAGCCCAGGGACCAGCCGGGGGCTTATGGGATGATCTCGTCATTTGTCATGATCGAGCCATGATTTCTGCCTTGGGGCTACTGCCTCAGACTTGCAGTGCACGTGCTTCAGGGCTCGTTAGACTCCCCTGTGACCCTGAACTTCCAGGTTTGCGGGTGCATCCTTCCCCACCTGTCAGTCCAGCCGGTGCAGGGCGTTTGCAGCAGGTGCTGCTCCAGCTGGGAGACTTGCTGGGGGCCGGGTGCCCTGGCAGAGTCAGGCTCTGGCTGATGCCTGCCTTGTGCAGTCCCTCGGCCTCAGGGTGGGAGGGCCAAAGGAAGAGCCATTAGTCATTTCCTGGACAGATCCAGGCCATACTGTAAATCTCTCCAGCTCTCAGTGGTTTGGGGGCTATTTCTGTTTGAGGATTGTCACGTAGATTAAAGCCTTGAATCCCAGCCAGTGATGGACCGGACACGGTCCCATGCACAGTCCTGCAGGGCTCAGCCCAGCGTCCCATCTGCTCTTGGCAGGGCGGTCACCAGCCTGTCCCTGCCTGGGAGCATGGGCTTGACCTGCTGGGCAGGCAGGGTCCTCCTGGCCTTAATTAGCTCTCACTGGCAGGGGGGCTGTCAGAAATAGCAGCCCGTGGTGTCTGCTGCTTGTGTCTCTGCTCTGTGCTGAAGCTTACGGTAGCGGTGCCCGCCACACTCGGTGTGTGCGCACGTGGCTTCTGACTGAGACGGGTCCCTGGGGCGGAAACGCGGGTCAGCCCTCCTCCCACTCCCGAAACCTTGGCACAAGGGCACCGCTACATCCTGTTGTCCAAGTTCGAGCCAGTTCGGGAACCCCCTGGCAGGCAGCCCCAGCTCCTTGCCTGATGGGCTGTGGAGGTGCAGCTGGAGCCTGCAGCCCAGCGGCCAGCATCGGGGCGGGCACAGACACATGCTTGGTGGTGGCCGCCTCTGAGTAGGGGTGTCAGGGACCTCACAGTGGGCAGCACTCCAGCAACTGCAGGATGAACAGGGCCAGAACCAGACTTTTCTGTAAAACCCAGAGACAGTCAGGGTGCTGAGCTCCCCTGAGTCACTCCTGCTTGTCCTGCTGATGTCCAGCCTCCTTCATGAGTCCACCCTGGCATACAGGGAAGAAGCCAGGGAGGCCCTCAGATGCTGGTGTAGATGGAGGATCATGGTTGCAGATGGGGCAGGGCCACTGGGACGAACCGCAGGTGGTGGTGGTGATGTGGAGAGGGGGCAGTTGATCAAAGAAGCAGAGCAGGTCCCAGAAGCTGGGACAGCCTGTCCTCTGCCCCAGGGCACTGTGCCCAGCCCCTCTGTGCTGAGCCCTCCCTGGGGGAGCCGAGGCTCTGGGTGTCACAGCGATGGGGTCAGCCCAG
The DNA here is from genome assembly GCA_013399435.1 of Arenaria interpres. Taxonomy (NCBI): domain Eukaryota; kingdom Metazoa; phylum Chordata; class Aves; order Charadriiformes; family Scolopacidae; genus Arenaria; species Arenaria interpres. Next base: position 34,443 of record VXAK01020672.1, read on the forward strand.
GGCAGGTTCATGCTTTGCTGCACCAGCGAGGAAGGGTCCCTTCTGGGTGGCTGGTGGGAGTCATTGCAATGGGGGCTGTGCCCACTGCGGGGGCCGGGGAGGGCCAGCAGTGGCAGTTGGCCCTTGCTGGGGCACGGGGGGCACTTGTGGGGGTCCCTGCATGGTGTGGGGCTTCTCAGTGAGGTCCCTGACATGGGGATTCCCATGTAGGGTGGGGGGCAGTCCTCTGCAAGGTCTTCAACATGAGGATCCCTGAGGGGGGTGTGTGTCCTGCAGGTCTCCCCCATGGGGAAGCCCGTGGGGGTCCCGCTGTGGGATTCCTGCACAGTTGTTTGGGGGTTCCAGGGTGAGGGCCCCGGGACGG
>VXAK01020672.1:35745-90852 GCA_013399435.1 Arenaria interpres
GTGCGTGGACGGTGCGGGTGCCGGTGTGACCGCAGCAGGTGCCGGGTGTTGGGCCCGGGTGTGGCACGGCAGGGTGCGGTGTGTGCTGGGCACAGCGCCGCGCGGACAGCCGTACGGTGTGATGTACCGCGCCACGGGGCTGATGCCACAGGCGGGACGTGCAGGTGTGAGCTGCCGGGAGCCGAGGTGTGACACAGGGGAGCGTGGGCGTCGTGGTGTGTTGGCCAGGGCGGTTGTGACGTGGGGCAGAGGGTGGCACGGAGGGTGTCTGGCAGGGCACAGCGAACCGTGGAGGATGTGGGGGGCTGTTACAGACCGGGGCAGTGCTGGGGGGCAGTGAGAGCTTGGAGACTGAGCCTGGTCAGTGCGGGGAAGATCTTCACTGAAGGGCTGCCATGACTGTGGCCCTAACGAGGAGCGCTCGTTAGTGGTGTATTGCTGGGAGCTGTGGGGGTTGGTGGGCTGCGAGGCACAGGGAGCTTGTGCTTCTCTGGGATGAGGCATTGCAGGCAGGAGAGGGGGTGTCCCTTGGGGATGAGGGGTGGGAAGAGATGAAGAGGTAGAGACTTGGGGTGAGCAGAGAGTTGCTGGGGCTGGAGGGGACTAAGGGAAGCGAGAGCTCTCCTCTTCAGTGGGGAAAGATTTATCTTTTGGAGACTGGCTTGGGGGGCTCCTGCTCGGTGACAGAGGGGTAGTGGCTGGGGCCAGAGAGCTGGCTGGAGGACGGTGGCACTGGCACACTCTCAGGCACGGCTCTGCAGGCTCAGCTGCCAAGCATGAGCGGCAGAGGCAGGCGAGGCAGCGCTGCCTTTGCTGTCGAAGAATCGGACAGACGCTCTGCTCTAGCTGGCTTTGCCCCTGCCCCGGCTGGGGTTGTGAGCCAGGCTCTCAGGGACACGGTGCCTGCCCTTTCCCTTTGCACCAGCACATCAGCTCCTCCTCCGCCATCCCTGTGCGCACCCGTCCCTGAGCTGATGCACGGAGCTGGGTCTCATCCTGCTCCAGCCCTCACCCCAGCAGCACGGGGCAGGGTCCAAGGACTTTCAGTGAGGGCTCTGCTCACTGCCACGGTACCCACCTTTCCACTTTGCTGTTCCTTGGGCACTGCTCTGCACCTCCCTGCCCTGCCCTGCCCTTGTTTTGGGATTGTGTGTGGGCACTGGAGGAAGCAGGGATGCTGGAGTCACTGTGATGGTGTGTTGTGACACCCCCCCCCCCTTTCCTGACTATCAGCCTTGCCAGCCCAAAGATCACCCGAGGCAGTGGGGGGAATGGGAGCTTCATGCAAAGCAGAGCATCTTTGCATGTATAAAGTAGGAATTTCTGTCCCAGGTCTCCCCTCCCCAGGGGCAGATGCGTATCCGAGAGCGTATCCGAGAGCTGAAGAGTGGAAATGCTTCTGGTGCAACCTCTGGGGGCTGAGGGTGGGAGCCAGCAAAGAAGGAGTCTTGGGGAGGGGGGGGACGACCTGTGGGCTGCCTGGGGCTGGTGGCCCTGCTCCCCCCAGACACCGAGGGAGGCGGGCAGGCAGCAGAGGGGCAGCGGGGAGCGCCGGGGAGGTGGGTGCGAATCAGAGCACCACAGCGCTCGCATCCTGGCAAGCGCAGCCTGCGCACTGTGAGCCTGCTTGGTGTGCAGAGGAGCTGGCTGCAGCCGCAGCTTGGGGCTCTGGCTCTGCAGTGCGAGCAGCGGGAGCTCACAGGCCCTGCGTGGTGCTCGGGGACCAGCAGCGCTGCCCCGGCAGCCCTGTCCCTGCTGCCTGTCCCTGGGCTGCCACCCCATGGGGCATCCTGCACTGGATTTCCTGGGATCCAGGCGGGAGGCTGCGCCGTGGTACCTGCTCCCCCGCAGAGAGAGGAGGGATGGGAGGGGATGTGGGTGCAGGTGTCTTGCAGCGCAATCTGCCCGGGGAGGTGTGGGAGGCAGGACGGTGTGATGGATGCTCTGTCAGACCCTCTGCTGCTGGGCGAGGGGAGCCGGACCCCCCATGCTGCTCCCTGCACAGAGCTCCTGCGCTGTCACCAGCTCGCCGTCGTGCTCAGGGCTCTCTCTCAGACCAAGGCAGTGCCTGCAGAGGGCTGTTGCGTTTATGGCTCAGGTGGGGGCTGGCTTCCCAAATGAAAACTGCCTGTTTTGCAGGCTCCTGTGCTCACTGAGGAACCTTCACTTAAATAACATGAGGCAGGAAAAGCCCAGTTGGCTTGGTTTCTGAAGGAGTTACCGGCTCTGAGTCACACTGTCCTGTGTGTTTGGGGGTTGAACTCTTTGGGAGGTGCCTGGCTCTGCCGTGGGGTCCACTGTGATGGGACACTGGCTCCTGCTTCTCCCACCTGGACTGTGGGCGATGTGCTTCTGCAAGGAGGTTTGAGGGGACAGTGTGTGCAAGGGGGTTCAGCCGGTCTGTGGGGAGCCCCGAGGAGGAGTGAGATCGGGGCAGGTCATGGCAGTGTCTGGGCAGGAGGAGGAGAGGGAAGGACAATTTATGCTGTAGTGGAGGGGAAGAGTGATATTAAGAGGCAGGTGCTAATTTGGGAGGAAAAGGAGAAAGCTGTGTGTGTTGGAGGGGCATGGAGCTGTGGATGGGCTCCTGGCGGTGGTGCCACTCGGCAGCATACTGGCTGGGTCTGGGCAGTGCAGGGAAGGTGGGTGTGCGGGGACACCCCTGCAGGGACTGTCTATCTGCGGGAGCTGTGTGACCGTGGCTGTCTGGTGATGCCGGGAGCGTGGGCTCTGCCCCTTGGCACCGGCACTTCTCCTGGCGTCTGTGTGGGCGCAGCCCTGTGGTGGCAGGCTTGGTGGCCTCAGGCCAGGTCACTGGTCCCCAAACTGGCAGGGTCACAGTAAGGTGGAAGGTGGATTTGCAGCCCTGGGCAGAATTTGGTCACAGAATCACATAGGGTTGGAAGTGACTTCTGGAGAACATCTAGTCTAACCCCCCTGCCAAAGTAGGTCAACCCAGAGCAGGTCCCACAGGAACTTTTCCAGGTGGGTTTTGCATGTCTCCAGAGAAGGAGACTCCACCACCTCCCTGGGCAGCCTATAAATCCTCCTGCTGCGGAGTGGTCTCATCTGCAGAGCAGCCCGTGCTGCAGTGCAGCCCGTTGCCTGTGTCGCGGCCGGGCCGTGCAGAAAGGTCTGCATCCTGCGGAAGGATGTCTGTCCAGCGGTGTCCCGGCAGAGGGTCTGACATACCTTTCCTGTGCTGGTGTCTGTCCCGTGGGAGGGCTCCTCCCCCTCACAGGGCTTTGGGGATGTGTTGGGGACCAGCGAGGAAATGTCCCACGACCAAAGGCCCTGGGAGGCGCGGGATGAGCCCCCATTTGTGAGAGGCTGTTTGAGGTCCCTGCTGAGGCCAGGGCTTCCCTTCGCGGTGGGATGGAGCTGCTTGTTTCCCTCTGAGGCTGCAGAAAAGGCTCTCCCCTCATCCCGCTTCTCAGTCACCTGATACTTCAGGTTAATATTTTCTGGCTTATCTCCTTAATGCAAATGAAAAAAGAGCCTGAAAACCAGCGCACAAAGCATTGATTCTTCTGTTAAGCCAAGGGAAACAAAGAAATAAATTTTCCTATTATAAAAGAGAGACAGCAGAAGTTCAGGAAAACTTTGCCTTCGCCAGGACTGGTGGAGGGAAAGTGGGCTGCTCAGACACGGCATGGCGTGCTGTTCCTTTGGGATTTGATGTGAATTCACAAGCCCATGAGTGCGGCTGCGGTCCCTCCTGTGAGCAGTACCAGCGCTGCCGCCCTGCCGCCCGGTGAGGCAGGGACGGGGTGGCCACGGGCACGAGCCACCCAGCGATGATGGGTGCACGGGGACGTGGAGTTTGCCTGTGGGCTGGGGGAGACATGGTGCGGTGGGTGCAGGGCGGGTGGGGAGGGGGCTGCGGTGCCTTTGCTGAGGTGGCTCTGGGTGCTGCAGAGGGGCTGTGCGACCAGGGACACCGCTTCTGGCCAGGCAGCTTGCAGAAGAGGCTGCTCTCTCTGTAAATAAAAGGCCCTTCCCATAAAACATGCTACCTGCTGCGCTGTTTCCTCTCCCCAAAGGAAAAGCAGGGAAAAGGCCGGGGGATGTAGGATACGCCAGGGGATACATCTCCTCTGAGCCAGGGAGTGCCAAAGCCTCTTGCTGCGCTGCGGTGTGCCGTGTCCCCTGGTGATGGCCCACCACACAGGAGGGACAGGGCTGTGAGTGGCACGTGAGGCGGTGCTGGTGGATGCTCAGCAGCTCCTGTGAAGCACTGGGAGGGCGGCTGCAGCACCGCACCAGCAGGCATGGCTGCAGACCCGCTCGTAGCCTGCTCTGGCTTCCTGGGCAAGGTGCATCCCTCACACTGGCTGCTTTCCTGCAGCTACAGGGAGTTTCGTTCTGCACGGCTGGGTAACACGGCGCTGGATGTGGGCACCTCAGCAGGCAGAAATGCTGAGCTCATGGTAGCAATTGATAGGAAAAGGATGAATGAAATTGTTCTTAACATTTGTTGTGGGTTAAAAATCCAATAGTAAAAATCATAGTGGAAATCTGCTGACGTCTACGGTTTCTGTAAACTGCTGTCCCACATCCACGTTGCTCCCAGGGTGGCTTCAGGTGTTGGCAGAGCAGGAGGGGCTTCCTGGGGCGGTGGTGGCAAGGGCCTGGGTCAGCACCATGCTTTGGGCTGTCCCGGCTCCCCACAGCACCCCCTGCCACTAGGGCTGATGCAGTTGACGTGCAGACTGTGGGTAGCTCTGTCCTATATACACTGTGGTATGGATCAACGCAGGGGACCACTCGGTGGCACAGAGTCCCTCCTCGACATCAGCTGCTGCTGCACAGGAAAATGCGAGAGGCTGCTGTCGTTATCAAAGGAGGAGGAAGAATGGTCTGGTCGGCAGCATAGGCTTTGAGCAGCGGCGTGTAATGCTGTAATTAAGGCCCGCGAGGTGCTGAGCTGCTGGGGGGGCAGGGCCAGCGTGCTCCTCGCTCAGCAGCTCCGTGCCTGCCGACAGCCTGGTCGGCAAGTGCCGCTCTCCCCCGGCTCCAGGGACCATCTCCCGCAGGATCCAGCACCCGCTGGGAGACCCCTGGGTGCTCCCCGTTGCCCCGTGTGTGTCAGTGCGGGGCTGAATTTGGGGTGTAACCCTGCCCGATGGGCTGTGCAAAACGGAGGGGATGTGCAGGGTGCGGGCACGGGCAAGGCTGAGCAGACCCTGTGGGAGAGCGGGGCTGCAGACCAGGGTCCTAGCCTTTCACTGGTCCCAGTGCAAGCCTGTGGCCACTGTCCCGTGCCCTGCTCAGCCGTGCCGGGGGGCAGTGATGCGGGAGCTGGGCTCGTTGCTGGTGGTGCCGGTGTCTGGTTGGAGCTCCACATGCCCACTGTCAGTGCGGTGCCAGCATTTCTCTCCATGGACCCATCCATAGTGTGGCTGTAGGGCAGGGAATTGACTTGTTTTGGTGGCCTGGGCTCTTTACGGACTCCCAAGGTAGTGATTTATTTGGAGTTTGATAACCTGGGAACCTCCTGTTCTCCTTTAACCCCAGTCTGCATGAGCTGCTGGTGCATTCTGGTACTGGCCATTGCACAAGGAGGGAGCGTGACCTGGGCAGAGGAAGGAGGAGATGATGTGCCAAGCCCTGAGGGTCCTTTCTAATGCTGGTGGAGATTCTCTGTCTCGCCCGCCTTTGCTCCGCGGCAGCTTATCCTCCGGGAAGAGCCATTTCAGCTCAGCTTTTGGCTGAGCATTGCTCTGTGGGAGAGGGTGGTGGAGACCCGGGATAAAATTATCCAAAACACCCACAAGATTTATGAGATTATACTCTGTTTTTTAAGGAGCCAGAAACATGCCCAAGCTAAGGTTTGTGTCTCTGAAGCAGTTAGGAATTGTGGGTCTGTATCATTAAAACGTGTTTGAAAACCTATTCCCAATGTCTTGTGGTGGGAGCGCTTTGGAAGCGAGTCGCAGCCTTGCTTGGGGCCCGGGGGTAGGAAAAGGTGGGAATAGAGAGAAAATTCCAGGAGAGCACAGAAACGCCTCCAGCTGCCATCAGAGCCCTTGCTGTCTGCAGTGCGTGCTGGCGTGGAGATCCTGCAAGGTGTCTGACCAAACCTGGGGCACGTCCCATGGGAAAACGCCTTCTGCAGCGGGCGGTAGGCAGCGGTGGCCACCCTCCACAGGGCCAGTTGCCACCAGGCTTGTAATGCCAGAGCGGCGAGGCACAGGTTTCCTATTTACTTTTTCACTGGAAGCAGGGAAAACTTGTTCCAGAGAACCACAGCTCAGCACGTCACATAAAAAATGTATACGTAGGGAGCTAAGAGCCTCCTGCAGAGGAGTGGTGCTCAGGAAGCTGCTAACTCTGGGAGAGCTGGAACTTATCGAAATAGCTCGGAAAGATCTGGAGGAACGGTGATGTATAGCTGATGAGACTTCCTCCTGGTGATTTCCAAGGACCTTTCTTCTCCATTGTGTGCTAGCAACTCTTTTTCTTTTCCCTTTTAAATCATGTTAGAGTCAGACTGAGGAGCTGCCGTGGGTTAAGATAACATTTTTCCCCATTAGCTGTAACCCGCAGCAGCTCTCTGCGCCGGGTCGGCGTGCACCGGTGGAGCTGCAGAGGAGATGGGCCCCTTCGGCCGTGGCAGCAGCCTGAGGTGTCCATGACCTGCCTCCATCGTGGGGGACGGAGGCCTTTCTCCTTGTCTGGGCTGTGTTCAGCTGGATCTGGTGCCAAATAGAGCCCACAGGCACCGGCACTGGCAGAGATGGTGACTGCCCATCCCTGCCCCAGGTGGAGCCAGCACCAGCACTTGTGCTAGCCTGGGGTGGATCCAGGGTTTTACTCCAGGTGTTTTATTCCAACTGTTTACACTGAATCCCTGAGACTAGGGATGAGTTCTGAGCTCCCGCCGGCGTGGATAGAGCCCACAATTTAAACATACACCCACCCAGACCCCACTGTGCTGGGGTCTGTGTCTGCTATCACAAAGCAGGAGTAAAAAGCTCAGAATCATGCTCTTGCATTTCATCTTCTTCGTGGTCATTTTTAACTCGGGGAGTGGAAGGGCCTCCCTTCACCAGAGGGGCCAAGGAGGACATGGCCCTGGTCCACAGGCCACTTGTCCTTTGGGAGGAGGAGGAGGAAGAGGAGGGCAGTGGCCAGCGCAGTCCCTGGGCACAGGCTCCTCTCCTCTGCCCCGGGCTTTGCCTCTTGCTGGTTTCCCAGAACCAGGTACATCTTAAAATTCCTTTTTCCGTGCTCTGTTCTGTCTCGGCTAAGTGAGCAGTGAGAAAAAAGAAAATCAGAAGAACTTTATTGCTGCAGAGGGGATACCCAGAGGTCAGGAACTGACTGCCGGCGTGGCCTAAACCTGCGCTGGAAACTTTGATATTTGGCCAAAGCGTCTGCTTTGTGTGGCTGTAAAATCTCTAGCTGTCAATAGCTGTATTGGATTTTTCACCCCTTTTAGGGGAGAATCAAACCACTTATGCACATGCTTTGAGATGCGTTTTGATTACAAGCTGCACATTGTTTTTCCATAGGAACCCGGGCTCTTTCAGATCAGATTAATCGTGCTCGATGAATGAGGCAGCTGTTCTGCTTTTTTTATCTTTCTTATTCACTGTGCAGCCCTGCGCTTCGTTACCGTGCGCTGCTGAATGCGGCACCAGCCATGACACATTTTAAACTCCCTTTGTAGCTGTTTTTTTGCATCTGTTTTCCTGAGGCGGGTGTTTGAGCGCTCTGTCAGCACCCAGGCGGTGGGGGGCCGTGGAGATGCGGACCCCGATCCCCCCTGTAAGAGACCATTGGGCTTCACCCACCCTCCCTCACACCCGGCTGGGGGGCTTGGGGCCGGCGGCGGCGCGGCACCCGGCTGGCATGGTTCCCTGTGTGAAACCAGTTCAGGGACTGACCCCACTTGTCACTGTAAATCAGTGCATTTCCCTCGTGAGGGAAAATCCATAGAGTGAGACCCAGCAGCTCCAAGATCTCGATGGCCACGAAGAAATAGTTAATTTCAGTAACTGCTGATAGAAGTCCCTTTTCATGTCTGTTGCCTGTGGGTGCAAAGGGTATTTTGGTGGCTTACACACTTGGTATGAATCCAGCACTTGGTATGAGTTCAGAGCAGTTGTATTTAATTTGTTAGTGCTCAGAAATACTTCAAGGTGCTAAATGAACATATTTTAATGCCGGTTTTTATCTTGGTCCACTTTGACTTAAATCACAAGTCAAAACCTACTCATCCTCTATTAAGTAAGAAATATGCTATTTCTAAAGTATTAGGGTAAAATTAAAAATTTGAATTTATATTTTATGTTATAATTGCTTAAATAGATGCATACAGTTACAGAGTATCTACTTAGGAAGAAGCACTTTTGGTTGTAAAGTCTATATTAAATTACAAATTAATCTAATGTAGTGGTTAGGAATTCATCCGACTCAGTCTTTCTTTAGGAAAATAGCTGAGGACTACCAATGCAAAACAGCATCAGACTTGATTATTTACATCCAGATTTTCTGCCAGCTGATTTATCATGGTTAAAATTGGTGATCACTTTGACTTAAATCAATCCACTTTGCTTTATTATGTGTGTGGAGGGAGGCTCTTGCCTGAAGCGGGAGAGCTGGGGTCACTGCGCCGGACCCAGGGCTGGGGAGTTTGGCTGCCAAGCGTCGTGCAGCATCCTTTGGGACAATGTGGGTGAATTATTTAATGGGTTGTTTTGAACAAGTGTCATTTATTTGCATAAAGCTGTTCAGGCTTGATTTAAAGCAAGCCGTGTGAATGTGCCTGTGTGCGGCAGCGTGGCGGATTCAGCCCCTCCGATAACCTACAGGGCAGAGCCCGCAGCTCGCCCCGGGCGCTGCTCTGTGGGCATCACGCCGCCCCCAAGGGAAAGGGGCCTTCTCCTGCCGAGCACAGAGGGTGTTTTGGGGGGTTTTGGGCACCAAGGGCGGTGTGTTGGGAGCCCGGTGGCTTTACTGCGCGGTCTGGCTCCTGCGGCCAGCTCTCTCCACGGGGAGGGCGGGAGGACCTTGCCGTGTGGTGTCACGCCAGGGATTCCTGCCTTTTGTCCTGGTGGCTGGGGTGGCTTCGGTGAGGGCTGTCCCTGGTGCGAGGATGCCCGAGCTGGGGGTGCAGCTGGGGGTGCCCAAACCTCCCTCCAAGGCAGGGGCTGCAGAAGGACAGGCTGTCCCTGGCCGTGGGGTCCGTCCTGTTCTGGGGCACTCAGAAGCTGAGGACCAGGCTGGATGGGGCTTTGAGCAACCTGGTCTGGCGGGATGTGTCCCGGCCCAGGGCACGGGGAGGGCACTAGATGACCTTTAAGGTCCCTTCAACCCTGGGGGTTTGTAGGGCCCGGAGAATAGATCTTATGAAGAGTGACAGAGGGACCTGGGGCTTTAGTTTGAGAAAGAGGAGGCTGAGGGGAGATCTCATCACTCCCTGCAACTACTTGAAAGGCCGTTGTAAAGAGATTGGTGCTGGTCTCTTCTCACAAGTAATTAGTGATAGAACAAGAGGGAATGGCTTTGAGCTGCAACAGGGTAGGTTTAGACTGGCCATTAGGAAACAATTCTTCACAGCAAGAGTGGTCAGAGGCTGGAACAGGCTGCCCAGGGAGGGGGTTGAGTCACCATCCCAGAGCGTGTTTAAGAGTCGCTTAGATGCGGTGTTGGGGAATATGGTGTAGGGGAGAACTTTGTAGAGTGGGGTTGATGGTTGGATTCGATGATCCCAGGGGTCTTTTCCAACCTGAAGGATTCTGTGATTCTAACCCAAACCATTCTATGACTTTATGACCCTTCCTTGAGGTGTTGGGCAGCTCGGGAGGAGCCTGCGGGTCCCGGGCACTGCTCTGAGCCCGTCTTTCTCTCCAGTTCATTGCTTCCTTATCAAATTGCTCTGAGGAGGTTTGAACATGACGCTAGCTAATGAGACACGTCCCTCCGTCTTGTAGTTTTGTTCCCAGTTTGCATCCTTCCCTTCGGACAGAGCGGGACCCCCGTGCGGTAGGGGCTCTGGAGGATCCCTGGCAGCACGTGGGGCTGATACATGGGCAGTGCTGGTGTGAGCAGGGTGAGGAGAGGGGGCCAGGGTGGGCGGTAGGGGCTCCCACAGCCACACTGGTGGTCAGCGCGGAGCATCGCAGCTCTTCTCGATGCTCCGTTCCTCGTGTTTCACTGGGAGAAGGTGCGGAATCAGGGGGGAGTGTTTTCCTGGAGCCGAGCATTCACGTCTCATTTCTGATTCCAGTGATGCTGCTCAGCCCCGCAGAGAGCTTGTGATCAAGTGGGTCAATAGCAGCTACCTCCCCCTAACGTTTGGGATGTGCCCTTTGCTGATTAAGGGCAGGTGCCAAAAGTAGCATGAAGTGTCGTTGGTGCAAGAGGCAAAGAGTCACGGTCCTACTTGGAGGCTCAGAGACAGCGATGGTGGAGGTGATATGTGATGGAGAGAGAAATGGGAAGAGGTTTCACTCATGATGACTACACATCTGAGCTAGAATTTTTCTCTCGTTAACAGCTTCCCTGAGTTCCAGCTGGACACAGTCATAAATGTATTTAACATACAAATGGGAGCTGCATTTCATTCTTCCCTGTCAGGCTTGCTCCAGGGCCTCCAGCATCCTTGGATAATTTGCTGGTGCTTCTGTCCATCCCGGTCTGATGCCAGAGCCAGCTTTTTGGTAGGGCACACTGGACATGGCCTGTGTGAGGGACCTCGAGTCCCTGTGGGAGCTTCCTCCTGCGGCATCTCTGTGTCCGTATGAAGAAATGTTTTAACATGCTAAATGAACACATTTTAATGCCAGTTTTTATCTTAGTCCACTTTGACTTAAATCACTTTTTCTACTTAAAAAGAGAAAAAAGTTAAGCAGGAGTGTTGACTCCCAGGAGGATAGGGAAGCTTTGCAGGAGGATCTAGATAGATTGGATCACTGGGCCAACATCAATGGAATGAGTTTCAACAAGGGCAAGTGCAAGGTCCTGCACTTGGGCCACAATAACCCCATGCAGCGCTACAGGCTCGGGGAAGTGTGGCTGGAAAGCTGCCTGGAGGAAAGAGACCTGGGGGTTCTAGTTGACAAACGGCGGAATATGAGCCGGCAGTGTGACCAGGTGGCCAAGAAAGCCAATGGCATTCTGGTTTGTATTAGAAATAGCGTGACCAGCAGAAGTAGGGAGGTCATTGTGCCCCTGTACTCAGCACTGGTGAGGCCACACCTCGAGTATTGTGTCCAGTTCTGGGCACCTCAATACAAGAGAGATATCGAGGTGCTGGAGCGAGTGCAGAGGAGGGCAACGAAGCTGGTGAGGGGGCTGGAAAACAAATCGTATGAGGAGCGGCTGAGGGAGTTGGGACTGTTTAGTATGAGGAAGAGGAGGCTGAGGGGAGACCTTATCACTCTCTACAACTACTTGAAAGGACACTGTAGAGACGTTGGTGCTGGTCTCTTCTCACAGGTAATTAGTGACAGAACGAGAGGGAATGGCTTCAAGCTCCAACAGGGTAGGTTTAGACTGAACATCAGGAAAGAATTTTTCACTGAAAGAGTGATAGGGCATTGGAACAGGCTGCCCAGGGAGGTGGTGGAGTCACCATCCCTGGCTGTGTTTAAGGGCCGTTTAGATGCAGTGTTAAGGGACATGGTGTAGGGGATGACTTTGTAGAGTAGGGTAGTTGGTTGGACTCGATGATCCCAAGGGTCTCTTCCAACCTAGACAATTCTATGATTCTATTCTATGATTCTAAACCTCTTTTCTTGCAAAGTCTCTGCCGTCAATCTGTCCGATGGTTGCTGCTTTGCTGGCTCCCTGTGCCAGGAGCCAGCCTTTGGGGCAGAAGGTGGAGGAGGCAGAAGGTGCCACCACAGCCCCATGGGATGGACCTGCTGTGAGGGAGGTGGTGATGCTGATGGGGCTGGGGGCCAGGAGACTGGCGGCTCTCTGGGGTGTGGGGAGTACCTAACTGCCAGTGGAACGGATGGAGGAAGGCTTCAACAAGGCACGAAGGATACAGTGGACACATTTTCCTTGGGCTAAATTGTCAAAATGGGTGTTTCTCTTGTCTTTCTGAGCTCCATCCCCTAAACAGTGGCAGACCTGTAATTGCAAGAGCTTTTGTAGCTGGAAGTTTCAGCCATGGATCCACGCTGGGAGCTGAGGGTCTGTTTGTGGCCGACACGGACAGGGCAGGGTGGGTTTCACGGGTTCTCAGGGGAAAAGTGCTGCAGAACACACCGTACTGTGAGCGTGAGCTCCTGGTGTGTGTGTGGCAAAGACTCGGAGCAGCCACAGGCTTGTGCTGGGCACTTGATTTTTTTTTTCGGCAAGAAGACATGAGGGCAGCCCTCCCTCTCTTTCCCTGCCTGCGCTTAGAGGGCAAAGTGAACATAATTGAGCCATAATTCACAGTTACTGGAAAGAAAGCATGGGCCACAGTATGAGAAGCAGTATTGGAGCTTTATATTACAGCTATCTCCAGGGGAGATTATTTTTATTAAAATCTGGGTTGGTGGAAAATTCTGAGATTAGCTTCATTTTTAATGTATGTTTCTCCGTGGATCAGCCCAAAAAGAGGCTTCCTGCTGTCTCCAGCTGCTGAGCTGCCGGCGTTCCTGTGCCCGGTAGCGATGTGACACGACACCCGATGTGCTGAAGATGCCCAGATCAAAACAAATGTCCAAAGTTATTTATCAACATTTCCAAAAAAAGCCGGATGTGAAATCTTAGGTGAAAACCCCACATAAATTATGGGACATTTACAATAAAACTGAGCAGTGCTGCAGACGCACTTCTTCACAAAACTTCTGCTGACCCTATTCGCGTGCAAGAAAAGCGTGCGATGGCAGAGCTGGAAGTGGGAGCAGAGAGAGGGAGCATCTCTGCCCGCGGGGATTTGTTATGACACTGCGGCGCCCTCCTTGCCGGCGGCATCCCGTGTCCGTGGGACGGGTACATGGGCAGACCCTCCCCAGGCATCGTGTCTCTTCCATCCCGCGGCAACCGGGCCAGCGAGCCAAGGGCTGAGCCCTGCTCGTGCCACCAGCACCCTGGCTCTGTCCCGGCTGGTGTGGGCACAGGGTGACCAGCAGCTGCGGCTGGGCCAGTGCCCATGGGCAGCAGGACCACCCCCTCCTCGGTGGGGTGGACTCGTGCCGAGATGTGTGCCCCCCTGCAGGCCAGGCAATGAAGGTGAACGCATCCACTGGACCAGCGTCGGCACTGGTGAGGGCTGCCCGTGCCCTCCCAATGATACTTTGGTCTAAGGGGTGCTCTTTTAGTGAAATGGGTGTGAGGGATACACGAGCAGGGGCTGAAGCTGGCACGTTCCCCTGCCTGACAGCACTGGGCTTTGGAAGAGCATCCCACGTGCTGTGGGAATACCAGGTGGTGTAGGTACAGCCGCATAGGGCTGGTGCCGGTGTGCTGCAAGGGGAGGGACATGCTGAAGGACACTCGGGTCCCACTGCAGACTGCCAGTGGTGAGCTGGGCAGGGTCTCCACTGATCCCCACCGTGGGGCTGCCCGGAGGTGTCTGCTGATGGTCCTTGCCTGTGCCTGGCCAGGGTGGAGACTTGCACCCCATCAGGGTGCTGGCACTGTCCTTGAAGCCTCTGAGGTGTTTTTCTGGTGGCTCTCAGGAGGAACCAGCAGTTGCACTTGTACCTTTGAGGTGGTACCACCCAGCAGCTCCTGGGGACACAGTGCTCCTGGTCACACACTGGGGCCAGGGGCTGTGGCTCTGGTCCTGCCCTTGCCTTGTGTGGCTGACATGTGCTCTGGTGTGGCCGGGACTCCTCAGCACCCACGTGGTGCCTGCAGGGACCTCAGGAGTGTCCCTGAATTTTTAAATTACGTCTGGAAGATTTCCTGGTGCGCTTTCACATGTGGGGTTCTTCTCTGCTGACGGCCTGGAGCTGGCTTTTGGTGACTCTGGATCTGATCTGCTAATGCATCACTTCTGAGCATACGTCTGGAGTGACGGGGACTCTGGGGTTCGCTGCCGTTGGACCAGTTCCCTGATCCCACTCATCCTCTGTGAGCGCTGCTCTCGTGGGAGGGAGAGGGGGATGGCTTCTCCTGCGCTGGGTTTGGCCCACCCCACTGCTCAGCCTCGGCTCCCTCGGTGCTGTTCATCCCTCCCTCCCTCCCTCAGTTAATTGAAGTGTAGTGATAAATTTACGAGGTAACCTTTCACAAAGTACACGCTGTTGGATGTCTTTGTTGCCCACATTTCGCAGGGACTTGGGGTGGTACACAGAGCGTGCTGTTCGTTTTCAGGCTGGGGTTTTATCAAGCCCGGGTGAGGTGACTCATGGTGTTTCCTCCCTGGGTTTTGGAGGAGGCTGGGACCTGTGCCTGCAGAGAGGGGTTTGGTCTGAGTCCTGCGCCCTGCTGCGCTCTTCAGCATCCACCTTGGCTGGAAATTGGGGATTCTCTGTCCCCAGCATTTCTCAGCCTGTGGTTAGAGTTTTTGAATCATATACCTTAAATAGGAATATCTAAACAGGGGCTGAAGAAACATAATTGAAAGTATTTCTTTCTTAGTGTCCTGCAGGGACCGAAGGCAGCACAAGAAGTTAACAGAGAAAGGCTTTAAGGGGAGGCGCGGGAGTGAGTGCTGTGCACAGCTCCGGAGGCGAGCTCTCTGCCTGCCTCTAGCTGTGTCAGGAGTTTTTATGCATTTAGTTAGAGAGTATATTTTTAAAAACTTGCGATGCTGTGGATGGGTGTGTGGTGGGATGGACCGGGTAAGGTAACGTGTGAAGGTCCTTCTTGTGGCAGTGGGTGAGGTGGCGTTAAGGTGAGAGTTCGGCAGGAGGTTGTAAGTAATGCCAAATCTCAAGATGTTCAAACTTGGACTCGCCAGATGTCCCATAGAAGCTGGTTCTGTGGTGGATTCCCTCCTTTTTGCCTGTCTCTCATTGTGTCTTGTCCCAGATATTTTTGTGGCAACATGGGCTTTTTTCTAGAACTTCGGGCCACTTGTCTGCAGTCTGCTTCTTGTTGGAGACAGGAGAGGGTTGTGGAGCAGTGCTGTCCTTCGTTAGATGCACTAATCTTGTCCCTGCCTGTGGCAGGGGGGTTGGAACTCAATGATCTTTAAGGTCACATCCAACTCTTAACCATTCTATGATTCTAATCCACCTGGAAAAAGCAGGCGAAGCTCTCCCAGGCTGAGGAATGGCTGGTGGGCCTGGGACCCCATCCGTTGTCCATAGCTGTGTCGGCTCGGTTGGCAGTTGACAGCAGGCAGTATCTCTGGCTTCACACCCGGGCTGTCGTGCAGCTGCAGATGGCAGTGCCAGAAGAGCATGGGGTAGCAAACCCTTGGGAGATGTGTTTCCTCATCTTGGCCTGTGGCGCCTGGACAGCATGTGGCAAGAGCTGTGGGGATCAAGCTGTGAGAGAGCTCCTAGCGTGAAAATGCGGTTTGTTTGTTAGTTGTGGCCATGGGGCAGTTGGGTGTTGGGATGGTGCCTGTGCACACCCGGGGCACGTCGGCTGCCCGCTCCTTGGCGGTCCCAGGTCTCCCATGACATCTTCTGTGCCCCCGAGGCCACGGGCCACCTGGGGTGAGCTCTGTACCTTGACAGCAAGAAATGCCCTTCCTGGGCTCCTAAATTTGCAGAGGCCCCAGAGGATTTGTTCTCAAGATGGGGAGTCGTGACTCGTGAGAGAACAGTGTGGTTCTGGTTCGCCCCGATCCCCTTCGCACAGAGGAAGCTCAGAGTGAGAATGTGAGCTTTATGCGAGGAAAAGAACATGTTAAATCCCAGATTACAAAGTCAGCAGTGCAGTTACAAAAGAGGTAACAGAGCACAGTTTTAGAATATGTCTTGCATTTACATTTTTATTCTTTCAGCTGCAGGAAGCTGAATTTTCTGCCTGCCAGTGTTCTGCATCCGATTTACTCATCTGGAGCGCTTTCTGATGCAGAAATCTTGATCTCCAGTTTATGCTCTTTATTTCCAAATTAGCTTATACATACACAAAATCTCAAAGTCTGTCATGCTGCCTACTCCTGTTCTCTACCGATGATGGGACCTCTCGGTGTTGTGACCATGGGTTTAGTTTCTTTGAAGAGAAGCCCAGCAGAACGTGTAAGCATGTTTGAGAAAAAGCATCTCTCTGATATCAGGGATTTTCCTGCTTCATCTCCGGCCCGTTCATTTCTTCTTTCAAAAAGCAAATGGAATTACTTCTGTAAAGTCATGTTTTGCAAACTATGTAGGAAAAAGTTTTTAGCGTTGTTTTCAGTTTGGCTTTCAGTTTACTGGCTGTTCATGAAGATTTGGCATGACACGATGTTATCTGGTGTGTGTCCCCAGGGACAGTGCACACCATTGGCCTTGCCTCGGAGCTTTACTCCTTTCTCAGCCTTCTACAAATTGAAATTTTATTTTTCATTTCACTGGATTTGGTCAATTGGTTTGCTGTAGGACGAGGAACAAGGTCTGCAGCGACTCCGTGATGGTGGCTGGAGGGGGAGATGGGACTGGCCAGTGGGCTGCCAACCTGTGGTGGGTTGGCCATGGGCAGGGATGGAGCTCACGGCTCTGGTCACAACTGGGCCAGCGCCGGGGGAGTCCTGCCAGGGAGGGAACGAGACAGCTCACCGCAGCCCTCATGAGCGGGGTCAATATAGGTGATGTGTGATTTTAGTCCCTGCTCCCGCCTCACATTTGCCCTCAGTGAAGAGTCAAACAGGATCTGAGATCCCAGTGCTTTGGGACGGGGATGGGTACGTTGGGTGTAACGGGTCTTGTGGCCCCCACAATCCTGGGTGTTTCTCCGGCGGAGAGGCAGAGCCGATGGCTGCCCCGTGGCGAATGTGGTAGGGGATGGAGGAGTGTGCTCTTGCTGGTAGCAGTTGTGTCCAAGGACCAACTGGTGTGTCAAGGTGGGGCCTCACCGGAGCCCAGGACAGGGGCTGCGAAGCTGCTCCCGTGGTCTCTCTGTGGTGCTGTGGTCACGGGCTGGGGGGCTCCTGGGGACACGTTGACTTGTACCGGGAGAAGCGTTGTGCAGGCCGGGGGGTGCGACAGCACTGTCCTCTCCCCCCGGGGATCACACCTGGATGGTGACGCTGCTTTGTCTCCAAGCCCTTCGCCCTGGTGTTGGCCGTGCCTGCCCCGGTGCGGGTGTCGCGGGGTGTTCTCCTGGTGCATGGTGGGTTTTTGCTGGCAGTGGGAACTGAAGGGTGTTTCTTCCCGCTGCTTGTTTATCAGGGCACGGATCAATCTGGGGATTGGTGCTCCGAGTGAAGCTGGGCTGGGGCTGGATAGGGGTCCTGTCTCTTCCCTCTTCTGGAATCTCAGAGGGTGTATTTTTCCACAACGTTTCTTTTTCTCTCCCCCTCACACCTTATTGCTGGTGAATGTATTTCTGATTTGCTGTCTCCCGTGTAGGTCATTATCAGGCATTGCAACGCGCGGCTCCTCTCCTCTGCTGAGTATGTGTGTATGGGAAGTTTTAAAAAACAGGATTAATTTTTGCTGAATCTCATCTTACTGTCTAGAAACATGCTGCATTTTGTGGTATAACTCATGGTGGTGTATACTCGGTGGTATAACGTCCCACTTACTTACCATGATAGGATCATAGAATGGTTAGAGTTGGAAGGGATCTTAAAGATCATCAATTTCCACACCCCTGCCCTGGGCAGGGACACCTCCCACCAGACCAGGTCGCTCAAAGCCCCATCCAGCCTGGTCTTGAACACTTCCAGGGATGGGGCAGCCACAGCTTCTCTGGGCAATTTAGGATTAGGATGCAAAATTTATTAGTGTCATCTTATTTCCTTTTAATAACTTCGCTGTTTGATTGACCCCAGATGCTGTCCAACCTCCACTCAGGGCTTTGCCATTATTTACTGTTGCTACTATACGTCTCTTCAGCCCTCAGCTGCTCTGATGGCGGCATATACATGGCAATTTTGATTAATTAAAATCATGCAGACAAGATGTCATGGATCAGTGCTAAATGACGATTCTAAAACGTAGCATCCAGTCCCTTTCCAGAGCCCAGCAATTTCACAGTTCTCAATATAAAGAAAACTTCGGTCAGTCTGTTCAAAGTCAGACTTTTCCCCATGATGCCAGTTTTAATGAAGCGGCCCGAAACCACTTTAGGCTTGGAGCTCAGTTTTGCTGTAGACTCTGATTCACTAAATGTGTCCTGACATTCACAGGTCATTGGCATTGTTAAAAGCTTGGTTGACTAATTAAACAACCAGCTTGCCTAATGAAATCCTCCTCCCTGCTTCTGATTGGCTCTCTCATTCTCACTGGTTAATCGATGGAAATTCAGAGGGTTTTTTTTATACCCATCGTTTTACAAAATTGACTTCTGTAGCAAGTGGTGAGAAATCAGGGCGGAGGAAGCCTCGGGCGGTGACCGGGGAAGGCAGCAACTGCCCAGGGGCAGAACGCGCCGGGCAGCAGCGTGTGCCATGTGCCACGTGTGTGCGGGACGGGGAGCCGTGCGTGTGCGGGATGGGCAGCCACGGGTGCTCATGACAGGAGCCACGTGTGTGCAGGACAGGCACTGTGTGTGTGTGGGATGGAGAGCCGTGCGTGTTTGCGATGGGCAGCCACGCGTGTGTGGGATGGGAGCCGTGTGTGTGCAGGACAGGCAGCAGCATGTGCGGGACGGGCCATGTGTGTGCGGGATGGTCAGCCGTGCCTGTGTGGCATGGGAGCCATGTGTGTGCGGGACAGGTAGCCATGCATGTTTGGGACAGGAGCCACGCATGTTTGGGATGGGAGCTGCATGTGTGCAGGACAGGTAGCCATGCATGTTGCGGGATGGGCCACGCATGTTTGGGACGGTCCAAACACAGCGGAGGGCGTCGGGGCAGGAGCTGACGCCAGGTGCGGACGGGGAGCACCAGGGGAGAGGGCACAGCATCCTCTAAGGGGCGGGAAGAGGTCACAGCCCCGATGGGCAATGGGTGGTTGTTGGAGCATCAGGGCCTGCGTCAGCTCAGCAAAGGCGTTTTCATTCTCTCCCGAGTAATGTTTTGGCGTTAATTTTCCATGTCACGAGGAGGGAGCACAGAGCGAAGGTTATGCCACGAGCTATCCCGGGTGGTGTCGGGGGGGGTGCTTGGCGGGGTCTCCCCAGCGCGGTCGGAGGTCTCGGGAGTGAGGCTCAGATGGTAAGCTGAAGCTCAGATCACCTTCTTTTGGAGAGCACACATTCCTCTGCTGCCACCCATTCTGCAGGGTTTTCACCAAATCGTTACCTTCTGGGCTAGCTCACTTGCTGCTACTTTGAGCAAAATATTAATATATACTACATACAGATACATATATATGATTCTATACTAGCTGTATATATACACACACTATACACTAGGTAGCTGGAATTATGGCATGTGCCTCAGGATGGACTTGTCATTGTAAGTTATGGATATCTCTAGCACTGTAAAATGATTTGTCAAATGTTTTCTTTAGAATCATAGAATGACAAAAGGGTTTGGGTTGGAAGGGACCTTTATAGACCATCCAGACCCACCCCCTGCCCTGGGGCATCTTCCAATAGATCAGGTCGCTCAAAGCCCCGTCCAACCTGGCCTGGAGTTTCAGAACAAAAATACTTAGAAATCAAGTAACACATACTTTTAATATTTTCTTTCTCTGTATTTGTTAATGTTCATATTTCTTCTGTTCAAGTCCTCCTTCTTCTTCTTAGTGATGTGGATGAAAGCTCTGCATCCTCTCCTTAGAGTTTCAACAGTGTTCATTTAATTGATATCCTTGTTTCAGCTTCCATTAGACCAAAGCGAATGTACAGATAACATTTTTCATGGTTAGTGACCATTTTTTCTTGCTGAGAAGCATGTCTTAACATAAAGAAGTTACAAATTTTGTATGGTTTTTAGATCATTTTTAGTCCACTGTGTTTCCCCAGATTTTTATTGCATGGACACGTTCAATTGTTGTCTTTTTCTTCACTGGGTTGGTCTAGAGATTTTCCTACTTTTTGTGCTGCTGTGACCAAAGTAATTGAGTCCTGCCTCGGGGTCTTTGTTTTCTGTGGGAACTGTGATATAAATTTCCAGATAGACCCAAAGGGATCTGCGGCATTTAAAAGCAGCAGCCTGCGAACTCTGCAGTTGCTAATAGAAGGAAAAATGCTAATTTTTTTAAACTGGGTATAATATGGAAGTCAGGCAGTCAATATTTGCCCTCCTAATACTAATTCACTTACTATTAACTTTATTTTATTTGACAACTTGAAATTCCTTTGTGCGGCAGAATTTTTATGGAAAACGTGGTACTATGGTGGAGTTGTCCTGTGTGAGCTGGGGGCCGTGGCTGCCTGGGAACAGCCCAGCTCCAGGGCTGCCGCTGGGAGGCTGCCAGGGCTGCGCACGTCGGATGAGTGCTGGCTGAATTGATCACCAGAGGAGTGGTTAATAAATTTATCAACATTGTCATTATTTATTTTTAATTAAAAGCCACTGAGTGGAGGAGCACGCCTCTTCCAGCGTCCCTCTTGGCTCTGCAGCTGGCACCGCTGCGAGCATCCCTGCTCTCCGGGCTCCCGGGGGGCTCCGTCGCAGGGTGGTGGGAAGGCCAAAGGGCTCGTGCCAGGGCATAGCTGCCAGGACCCCCGGCCACCACCGCCCCCTCCCCGAGTCCTCGGTGACGTGGGTCCTGTGGGGCAGCCGGGGCTCGGGGCAGAGCCGGGCAAGGAGGCAGCGGGTGAGACGGAGAAACCAAATTAACGGCCTAAAGCCTCGGGGAAGTTTCACAAAAGAATGGATCAGCAGGTGAGTGCTGAAGCAAACTGATTTAAAAAAACAAAACAGTAGGTAATTACTGAAGGATTTTTAAGTATGGAATGGATGAGTAGGTAGTAATAACGTGCATTTTCTTTTCACTCAAAACAGTTATTATATCAGGGAAAAGAGATTAGCAAGAAGGAGCTGTTGAAGCCATGTTTAGGAAAAACCTTAGTGTCAATGTGGAGAGCTAACGACCAATGGACTTGTGTGTGCCATAGTGGTTATAGCCATAGTGGAGAACAGGAGAATTTATCAGCTGGGAAATAATTTCTAGTAAGATTTAACCATTGCATTTTCAGAAGACTGTGCATCCCTAATCTATTTTAATTCTTTAATAAGAATGAGGAAGCTGACTGATGGTAGTGTAAAAACTGATGGTTTTTAGATGCGGTGTTGGGGGATATGGTGTAGGGGACAACTTTGTAGAGTAGGTTTGATGGTTAGACTCGGTGGTCCCAAGGATCTTTTCCAACCTGAATGATTCTATGATTCTATGGGATTTCTCAAAACTTCAAAACAGCTTGATGGAAACGCTTCTGAAAGGGCTGCAGAAATAAGGTGAGGGGAGCAGAAGAGCTGCAGCGCACCGAGTGCCAGGGAAAGAGATCGGCCTGGGGAAGCATGAGCCAGTGAGGGATTCTTGTCTGCAGGAGAGTGATGGGGTACTGAGGCCGGGAGAGAAAACACCTCAGAGTTCCAAACTTTGATCGGAGTATTAATAATGTGAAGAGGAACACAGCGAGCAGGACGACGTGAGTGCGGTGACATGGGTCAGACAGACTCGGGGGTCCAGCAGGGTCCTGTTGGGAGCCACAGGCAGAGCTGTTGCCCCTGGAGGGGTGAGGACAAACCCTGGAGGGGTGAGACAAGGGACACGCATATGGTGACGCCTCCCCAGGATCCAGCAGTTGGCTTAGGGGTTCCCGGGGCTGCAGGTGGGTTACCTGATAACCCCCAACTGATGTCTTTTCCAGGAAACTATAGTTATTATATTTTGAATGCGTATCAGCTCTTTGTGCTTACGCCAAGGGTGGGGAAAAAGGGAGCTGCAAGGAACTAGTGGCCTCTCAGCCTCGCCCGGGTCCGTGGGAAGGTAATGGAGCAAATCCCCTTGGAAGCCCTGGCCAGGCACATGAGGCACAGAAGGTGATTTGGAATAGCCAGTGTGGATCTATCAAAGTAAAATTGTACCCAACCAACCTAATTGTTTTCTCCTGTGGAATGGCTGGCTCTGAGCGAGGGGAGCACAGAGAAGGTTGTCAGCCCTGGTCGTGGGGAGGTGTTCGGCATGGTCTCCCACAGCATCCTAATTGCCAAAGGGGACAGGGTGGTTTGGGCTTGAGGATGGCAAGGTAGGTGCAAAGCTGGCTGGGCCACCAGGCTTAAAGGGTGGGGATGGGCCGTGTGAAGTCCAGCTGGTGGCTGGGTATGAGCCCATTCCCCAGGGATGGACACAGGGGCCAATACCATTTGGTGTCTTCATTGACACCAACTGGGGCCCCGAGATGCCGTGTGGTCTCTGCCCTCGGAGACGCTCAGCGTTCGCCCACCACAACCCCAAGGAGCTGCCTGTCCTGAGCTTTCTCCAGGACCCTTCCCCTGCCCTCAGCCTGTGGTGTGCTGGCGTGGAGCTCCATGGCGAACACGTGCTGGGTAGTGAGGAAATACCAATCCTCTGACCTGCTTTGACTCTGCTGGTTTCACTTAGTACCCTCCCGAGTTTTGTTTTGAAAGAGGCTTTTTTGCTGGTGGGTAGGAGTTAGTGCAATTTAACAGAAGCGATGCATTTGCAACAAACAAGGTGTATGTGCAAAATCTTGGAGTCTTAAGTAGGAAGGAAAAGGATCCAGCCACGAAATGTTGAGACCTGGAGGTAGAGGGGGTGTGGGTTGATGTAAGATGGGAGAAGCTGCAGCTTTGAGGACAAGGGTGGTGGTAGCCCATAAGCCCTGAGTTATTGCTGCAATTGGAGTCGGATCTGGGTAGGGCGCTCCGCATGGGTTAAGCTGAACGCCCGGTGATGTGCACCATGCTGATTTGTGGTTGTGACTATGCAAGAGAAGGGGCCGGGGAGACCAATTTGGAACCGATTACCGGAGCCTGGCGGCACGCTGTGGAACACATCAGTGCCAGGGTGCCTAATGAAGATGTCCTATCTGCCACCTTGTCATGTGGTGTTTGCAGCAGTTCCTGAGGAGATAGTACCTGCTTGTCTTTCCTGTGACACTTCTGGTTTTGTCACATTCCTTCTTAGTCTTCTCTTTTCCAGGCTGAAGAGTCCTGTCTGTTCAGTTGAGCCTCACACGGATGCCACTCCAGGCCATTGGTCTGTTCTTCCTTGTCCATTCCCTTTCCACTTCTGGTGTGGCCTTTTCCCACTATTCTGTGGGGGACCTGCTGAGCGTGGCTGCGGTGGGGTTGCAGGACTGCTG
Source organism: Arenaria interpres (assembly GCA_013399435.1). Lineage (NCBI taxonomy): Eukaryota > Metazoa > Chordata > Aves > Charadriiformes > Scolopacidae > Arenaria > Arenaria interpres. The sequence continues at coordinate 58,963 of VXAK01020672.1, forward strand.
GAGACTGCTGGGCAATAGCCAGCCCAGAGCCTGTCAGTGCATTCCACTTGCATGGGGTTGATCTACTCTCGTTCAGCTGCTGGCTCTGTGAGGTCCTTCTGCTGGGTTTGGCAGTCGGTTCTCAGTTTTACCACGCCAGGGACCTTCGTTGTTGGTTCATGGTTTGCCTCCCCTCCCCAGACCATCCCAGTCGTGCCAGCCACGCAGGCACTGGATGAATCCTGGGGGTCTCTGCTGCGAGAACTGCCTGGCTGTTCCGCCTGCACTCCGTGGCATGTCTCTCCCTCAGCGGTGGTGGGACCCTGTCCTGTCCCCCCTGGACGGCAGAGCTGTTCAACCGCAGGGAACTATCTGCAGCAAGCCCCAAAGGAGCTTCAGGGGGACCCAATCTGGAACACAAGCATAAAAGCCCAATGGACAAGAATCAGGGTTGATGACGCAAAATGAAGTGCGTTGAAGAGAGAAACATGAACTACTTTAATGCCTGTGCAATGGACTAAACTGAATCCTCAACACCGGGTAGGCAGGGGTTAATGTAAGAAATTTGGATCGTAAAATCCATAAGAGCCTAAACATTGACCCCCTGAGTTCTTACATTAACAACCTGATCCATAAAGATCTTATGAATCCATAAGATTCATTATGAAAGATCCATTATTCATGATAATGATCTGTTATGTCTCCACAAGATCTTTATGGATCCGGTTGTCAGGCTGTGCTAGAAATGCCTGTTTTGCAATATGCTCAGTATAAAAATACAGAAGCAGGAGTAAATACATCACCTCTGTTGACAATTCTTTCAGATGACTACAAGCAGTGGCGAGTTATGAATAAAGATGTGAGCATGGGTGCCATAAACAAGAGCACAAAAAGGCCTCACTGGGCCAAGCCCGTGTCTGTGTGACCCAGTGTCCTCTTTCTGACCCAGTGTCTGTCCCCGGCAGTGGCCAAGGGACAAAGGACGCTCTTCAGGCAGCGCATGGTCCAGCCGCTTTCTGCAGCCCGTTTTCCCCACGCTCCTCCTGTTAAAACAACTGCTGCTCTAGGGTTGTTAGAGGCTGCATCTCCATCTTCTTACTTTTTTTTTCAATTTACACATAGAGCAAAATAGACCTGGGCCCATCAAAATCAATTATCTTTTACTTCATTCACAAGCAGAGTTTTGCAGGCAGCAGGGGACCGGTGCCAGATCTCGGAAACCGGGAGCGCACGCTGGAAATGACGTGGGGCTTGGCCCTCTGAAGGGAACGGGGCGGTCAAAGGAACCTGAACCCAAACTGCCGTGTGCTATGGTGGGACGTGCTGATGTGAGGCCTGGAGGTGGAGGCAAGGGGAGGGCGAGCTGAGGCTCGGACAGTATTTTATAGCTGTATGTGTCAGCTGGGAGACAGATGCTGGAATATTGCCTCTGGCTCTGATTCTGCACTTTAGAAAGTGTATTTAAAATTAAAGAGGGTGCTGAAAAGAGCAACAGAAGTGATTTGAGATCTGGAGAAAATGCACTGCGATTTACGAACATCAGCCTCTTCTCACCCTAACCCAGACTGAGAGAGGACGATGTCAGACGGGGGCTACCAGTGTGGCAAGAAACTGCTGAGTACTAAGGAGCTACTTAGTATCACAGGGAAAGGTATAACAAGAAATAATGATTGTATTGGAAGTTTAAACAAGGGAAATCAAGTGAGAACGAAGACACACATTTTTTCATTGAGGATGAGTGTTTGCTTGTCAATTTATCCAAGGAAGGAGCGTTGTTTCCGTCCTGTGATGTTTTTAGAGTCAGGTTGGGTGCTTTTCAGGAAACTGTTAGCCAAGTTCACGTAATTTTGTTCATTATGGGAGTTACTGGTTGAAGCTTACGGGGCAGTGACACATTGCTCAGGCAAGATGATAAATCCTTCCAGGGTGGGTGTCAGGAGGATGGGGCCAGGCTTTTCCCAGTGGTGCCCAGGGACAGGACAAGAGGGAACGGGCACAAACTGGACCAGGGGAAGCTCCATGTGAACATGAGGAGGAGCTTGTTTGGTGTGAGGGTGGCAGAGGCCTGGCAGAGGCTGCCCAGAGAGGTGGTGGAGTCTCCTTCTCTGGAGACATTCCAACCCCCCTGGAGACGTTCCTGTGGGACCTGCTGTGGGTGCCCCTGCTCTGGCAGGGGCTTGGACTGGGTGCTCTCCAGAGGTCCCTGCCAACCCCACATCATTCTGGGATTTCATGATCTTATGAGACCTCTTGGCTTTGCATTTGCTGAATCAGAGGGGATGCCAAATGTGCTACAAAGGCAGCTACAGTATGCTCTTTTCACTGCTTTCTTCCGTTCTCTACTCAAACTTGGTTTCATTTGCTCCTTTATACTGAGAAGTTCTGTATCTCTTCTGCATGTGTTTGTTAGCACCTGTCTGTCCTGCTAATGTGTCTTAGTCTGGATGAACAGAAGATCTTATTCCCTCTTCTCTAGAAGAAGCTTTGCTCTACATCGCTTTTCCAGCCCTAGGTAGAGCTAAAGCTCCCCAGTCCTCTTTTTCCATCAAGTTAGACCCAGGGGTTTTGAGTTTTTGTGTGGCTGTGGTTGCTGTGTTGCAATGAGCCAAGTAGGAAACATTCCAGGTCACTGAAGGTAACACTCATCTCTTTAACCTCGCTTGGGCTCTTTGGTGGAATCAGTTTGATTTATGGGTCCAGCACTTCTGCATTTCCCTCTGTGCTGCCTTGTCTGTATGAAGAGTTCAGGGTTGGATGGAGCTGGCTGGTGATTTTGCTCTTCAGCAGCCCTTTCCATGCAGGTGGCTAATAATAAAGCTCTTGTAGCTCTGTGCAATGGGGAGGTTTTGCCTGAACCAGTCACTTAGAGTTAATCAGGAGCTGAATCTCTTCAAACATTCATTTCAAGCTGCGTTTGTATCAGAGGCAGCTGCTCCTCTGAAAGCACTGACTGGTGGGACTACAGGATGGGGCTGGTTGTCACTGTCAGTGCTAGTGAAGAGTTGTAATAAGGGGGCTCTTGGACGCCTGTTTTTTAAATAGAAGTAGCTGGTTGGCTTCCTGTCTCAGGCGGTGGGTTCCGGGGGATGATACAACAGTCAGCGACATCCTTCCAGGCTGACTCCGAAGCAGCAGCCGTTTTGCTGGAAAACCCATAGAGCCAAAATACTTCATTATCTGCAGCACGTAACTCTGCAAGAAGGGCTCGTGCTCCGGGTCCTTTCCTGCTGGGAGCCGAGAACCTCCCTCCTGCTCTTTATCTTGTTTCCTTTTGGTGGAGGCAGCTTCTCCCAGCGTGGCGGTCAGCACATCAGATGGCAGGGCCAGAGCTTTCCTCAGGAGGTGATCTAAGCCCAGAAATTCCTGTTGTTTTGCCAGCATACACAGCTTGCTCTCTAAGCTGGTCCCAGTTTGCCTTTCACCAGCATCCAGCACACAGAAAGCTTGTGCTGGTTTCTCCTCTGCGCCACTAAAATGCAGGGTGGTGGTTGCTCTGGTCCCTGCAGAGCCCAGCTCCTGCCCTGGACCATGGTCCTGTAGGGAAACAAGCCTCGACAGTGATGTTCAACCCGTCCCATGGTCCCTAGTTGGGGGGGGACTGCTGCTGGCCCCCGGCCTCTGTCAGCGGGGCTGGGGGAGTGTCTGAGGGGGGGCTGGTGGGAGTGCTCCAGGCCATTCCTGGTGGCCTTGTGGTCCCTTCTCCTGCCAGCAGGCAAGCGAGGCCGGGAGGGTCCTGTGGGGTTTCCCACAGGCAGGGGAGTGGTGATGCCTGCCCCGGGTCACAGGAGGAGCTTGCTGCTGGAATTGCTGCTTGAGGGGACAGGCTTTTCACGAGTAATTGGAAAGAAAACAAAATGCATAATTGGAGAAAAACCAACATAATCTTTTCAGGAAAGGTGAAAAGTTACCTGGGCTTGCTTTGTTTTATGCACCGTGTCTGTTCCTGTGACTCCGTCCCAGCCTCAGGAGGCACTGCTGGCTCGGCGCGATGCTCGGTGCGATGCTCGGTGTAGCACGATGCTTGTCATGGTGCTCGGCGCTGCAGGCTCCCCGCCATGCTCGGCTCTGGTCTGTGTGTCCTCTCCAGACCGCTCTCTGCCTCTGGTCACCTTTGTCTTCTTTCCCTTTACCTTTTTCCTGTTTCTGTTGTTTCCTAAAAGGACGGGGTCATCAGGCCTGCTTGTGATGCAGAAGATCTGGATGTGCTGCCAATTCATGAGTGTCACAGCAGCCCTTTCTACATCATTTCACCCCAAATCGCAGCTCGGGCCCCACGTGGCTCTGTTGATGAGCTCCCATGTCAGGAAACCTGCCTGGTTAACCTTCACCTTTGTTTACTGCCTTCCTTGTCAATGAGGGATCCAAATGAGTGCTTTCTTGCTCCTGGCACTTCAGTTTATGGGAGCAAGGGACCTGTTTGGGAATGTGCGTGTGTACTGGCAAGGAGGGCAGCCTTGTTCTGTTGGGCGTGGGTTTCCTCCATGCTCTCCTTGTAGGTGTGAGGAGACTCCATACAAAATAAGCAGATTTTTCAGTGATGTAAATGTTTGTCGCGGTTCCTGTCCATGTGCCTGGGACAGAGGCCAGGCCTTTGGGCCAGAGCATGGCAGGATCACAGAGCCCCTCCTGGGTATGGAGTCATGGAATTGTAGGATAGATTGGTTTGGAAGGGACCTTTAAAGCCCCCCGAGTGCCACCCCCTGCCCTGGGCAGGGACACCTCCCACCAGCCCAGGTTGCTCCAAGCCCCCTCCAACCTGGCCTGGAACCCCTCCAGGAATGGGGCAGCCACAGCTTCTCTGGCCAACCTGGGCCAGGCTCTCACCACCCTCCCAGCAAACAAGTTCTTCCCCACATCTCAGCTCCATCTCCCCTCTTTCAGGGTCAAACCCTTCCCCCTCCTCCTAGGGCTCCCCTTTCCTGGGGAGTCATCAAGAGTCCCTCCCCAGCTTTCCTGGAGCCCCCTCCTTGAGGGACTGGAAGGGGCTCCAAGGTCTCCCCGGAGCCTTCTCTTCTCCAGGCTGAACCCCCCAACTCTCTCAGCCCCCCCTCCCAGCAGAGGGGCTCCAGCCCTCCCAGCATCTCCGTGGCTGCCCCGCTCCAACAGCTTGATGTCCTGATGTTGGTGGCCCCAGAGCTGGAGGCAACGCTAGGGGGGTGTCTCCCCAGAGCGGAGCAGAGGGGCAGAATCCCCCGCCTTGCACTCATGCTCTCAAACCCACCGTGCTTGTGCATCTTCTGGGGAGCTTTTGCTCCTTGTCTGCACGACCCTTTGCATTGGCATCTGCTGAGACCGTGACCAGCGAGAAGCCCATCTTGCAGCTGGTCCTCACGGCTGGAGCTCCGGGCCTCCTCCTGGGGTGACCCTTGTGCCTCGGCTCCTTGCTGGCCTCACCCATTTTCTGCCGGGCTCCCTCTTTCCTCCGCATTTGTTAGTTTTTATGACTTCAACGCCATTGTCATTTCACATGTGGTGTGGCAGGATTGTGCTCTTTTCTGTGCCCATTCAGAGGCAACTCCCATTTTCTAAAGGAATTCTTCTGCTTTTGGTCGATTCTTCTGCTCTGTTGGTTTGGCAGCTCCATCTTTCTGTAGGGGCCTCTTAGAGGCTGTTTTTTCATTTTTGCCATACATTTGCTCAGAGCTTCTGATGTGATATTATGAAATACACTCCCTGCTGCCTGCAAGCACATTACCTTTTCAGCTGCTTCTTTTAATTTCCTTTCAACTCTTTATCATTTGTGTGCTCCTCGATGAAGAATTTTTGGCTTTTTTGCTCTTAAGGGATTGTTGAATGTAAGTTCTTTATTGTCATTATTGCGGGGCGGCTCTTGAATAGATCTTGGCTGTCATCCTGCGTGTTGCTGAGGATTGAATCTGCAGCTCTGAGCTCGCTCTTCCTTCAGGAAGGAGTCATCCGTGCTGTCTAAAAGTTGAGAAGCTGTACCGTTTTCCTTCAGGAGTTGTTCCTGAGGCTTTGATTGTTGTGATCAGAGCTTATAATTGCATGGAGGAAATTATCGCTTGTAACTGCAAACCAGAACGAGCAGCTTGTTCTGAAAGCTGCTCCCACCCTGCCCTGCTCTGAGCCTGACGCCTCCGGGACCTGCCCTGGCTGCAGGGTGGGCTCTGCTGTGCGGTGCTGTGCCATGTTGTGCCATTCCATGCCGTGCCGTGCCATGCTGTGCTGCTCTGTGCTGTGCCGTGCCACGCTGTGCTGTGCCCTGCCATGTTGGTCCATGCCTTGCCGTTCCATGCCATGCCATTCCATGCCTTGCCATGGCATGCTGTGCCGTGCCATGCCGGCACACGGGACTGTTGCCGCTGCCTCCATGTGCTCCCTGTGGAGGTGCCTCCTTTGGCACCCTGGGATCCTTCTGAATCTTCTGGGGACTGAACCAGGAGCAGCGCTGAGCCTCTTGCTTTGGGAGAGCATCAAGAGGAAGGGAGCAGAGACCTTTCCTCCCCATGCTCGAGGACTGAACAGGGCAGTTTGGTTTCTTTTAATATTGACCTGAGTGTCCAAACCCCCAGGACTGGGAGGTCCTGTCGCTCCCTGTGAGCTGCTGTCAGTGCTGTCTCGGGGCTGGATCTCTCCATCGGTGCTGGCAGGTGCCCCGGGCTGTCCAAGCTCAGCTCCCTCCTCCTGATGGAGACAGGACCAGCACCTGGCACGGCATCATCTGCAGCTCGGGAGCCAAGCTCTGCTCTGTCCGGGACCAGCTTGGTGCCGGGGCTGCTGAGAGGCTGGAGGAGAGCATCGCTCCCCTTGGTGGGATGGATGCAGAGGAGCCCTCTCTGATGTGACTCCGGGTGCAAGGCCACCTGGTCCCCCTGTGCACTGAGCAGCTTTCTCCTGCACAAAGATGCCCCTTGCAGCCCTCAGGACGGGGCTGGGTGGGATTAGCCTCACGGTTTCAGTGACCCCCGGAGTGGCTGTGCTGCATCACAGAATGGAATGAGCAAGTTTAGTTGCAGCATCTCTGATATGAGAAAGTGATTAATACGTGCAATGGCGTCTGGAGAAACAGAGCCGTAAGAGCCCTGGAAGCAGCTGGATTGTGCCCCCAAGGGGCTGCGCAGCGTCCTGACCTCGCAGCTGAAGCATTTTCTTCTTCCTCATTCTGATGCAGGTTAAAGACAGAAAGAGACACACTGCGGGGTGGAAGCTCTTTTCTCTCTTAAATATGAAATGGTAATACTCCCCAGAGTACGTCTCTGCAGCATAAAGTTTGGTATAAAATTCAGTGTTTTTTATTCTGGGACCCTTCTTCAGCCAATGCCTGTGCTTGTGCACATGTGCCTGTCTGCCTCTTTTCCATTAGGTACATATTTTAATACTGAATAGCATAACTTGACAGTGAGGAAGAGTCCTAGAGGCTAAATAAGCATGTAAGAAGGTATAGACAGCGTTTATTTTTCATTTACGGGTCCCTGAAAGAATGATGCATATTCTGCTTCTCTGAGGACTGAAAGAGGGACAGAGCTGGCGTTTCTTAAAGGTTCTGAGCTCCTGATTTCTCTCCCCAGCAGCCGCCCACCTCCTCCTCGTGCCCCGTGGCCAGACGAGCCCTGGTTGAGGCGTTGGCTTGCTGATGCGCCCAGGACGGAGCAGATAAGGCTGACCCCGCTGTGCAGTACAAACACCCGCTGCCCAGTGCAAGGCACCTGCGCCCTGGAAAAATGAGCTGTAACATCAGCTCGGTGGCTTTATGTCTCACATGGTGGCTTTTCCGGGTGGCAACACACAGGCGGGTCGTTTGCTTCTCTCCGGGCAAATCTGTTTAATGTTTTAAAACCATTGCCCGTTTCATTCACAGAACCCCAAAGATGCTGTTAAGGGGAACAGGGATGGAAACTGGCCCTGGGGTTGTTGGAAGCGGGGCCGAAAGGGTGAGTGGGATGTGCAGTTATGTCTGATGCCTGGGTGGGTGTCCTGCTCCGGGTCCGGGGGACACGGTGTGGTGGTGGCAGGAGCTCTGGAGCTGCGGGTCCATCACAGCCACTGGAAGGGCTGCTCAGCAGGTGGAGGAGGTGGGGATTGGGCTGGTCTGTCTGTTGGAAACCCAAATGGATGTCCGTGTTCCAGCCTCAACTCTTCAGCACAAGATGTGCTTGTGCTGTGTGGGGATCTGTGCTGTGCCGATCCTTCAGACATGGTGAGCGCCTCCGGTCTCCCGTTGGAAGGATGGTGGTGTGGTGTGGGGCAATAGCAAGGGTGGGCAGAGGGGTGGAGTGCCTCTGTGTGACGTGTGGAGCAGGACTCAGCCTGGGAGAGCTGTGGCTGTCAGGGGAGCACCACAAAGAGTGGTTGTTCACTTCTCTTCCCAGCACAAAAACCGGGAGCGTTAAGCGGGGCTGACAGGCTGTGGCTTTGAAACGAAACGCTGAAGCAAATCTAAAGGCTGTGTTCTCCTGCAGAAAGTGTGGAGGAGGAGGAGAAACAAAGAGGAGAACAGAGAGATGGGAAATGAGGAACAGTTGAGGGGTGAAATGCAAACCCTGGGGCCTGGGAGGGGAAATGGTGGCTGCTGATGGGGATGGGCTGTTGTGAGACCGATCCAGCACGGAGTCCTCTTGCCTTCCTGCTCTTCACCCATGGGATGTGGCAATGGTGCCGCAGTGCCCGTGCCGTGTCAGGCTGTGCCACGGGGCTCAGCGGACTGCAGCCCAGGCAGGATCCCACCGGCCAGGAGTGCGGCAGCGGGGGCCGAGGCTGTAGGAAATACAGCCTGAAGATGATGCGCTGTAAATATGTGAATGACTTGGGTCCTGAGGATGCAGGGAAATGCTTATGGTACCAGGGAAACCTTTCTCAGTCCCAGGGTGAGGCAGGGAAGCGTGACTTTCCGTGCGGGGAGGCAGAGGGTTCTTCTCCTCCTCTCCTTCCGCTGGGAAGACCTGGCTGGATCCCTCCAGCTCCCGGCAGGGCTCATGGTGCTGCCCTTCATCCGTCTGTTGTGTGCACACCTGTGAAGTCTGTGGTGGAGAAGTCAATAGACTCTTCACGCCCCATCAGGGATTTTTAAGTGAAACTTTTCTCTTATACTGTTTTTAGGCCATCAGATATACTTTGGCACTTCTCATATTTTATAGGATGTTATAACATACAGGGTTTGAGTCTGCCATGAACCCCACTTTCCCATTGTATCCATCTCCTTGTTCTTTTTGTGGCCGTTGCTGGGTGCAGCTGTGAGATGCAGGTGATGCTTGGCTCTCACTTCCCCATTTCTCTCCACAGAAGTGTCTGCGGCTGAATCCGGACGTTCCCGTGTGGGTTTCCAAGCAGCGCATCCTCTGCACTCTGAACCACAGCCTGAAGGATGTTCTGAACTACGGGCTCTTCCAGCCAGCGTTCAACGGCAGGGCTGGGAAGTTCCTGGACGAGGAGCGCCTGCTGAGGGAGTATCCCCTGAACCCCGACACTCCCGTCCCCTACTTGGAGGTAGCCATCATCTGCTTTTTAAAAAATGTGTCTATATCTATATACATGTATATAGATATATATACATACATGTATATATGTGTACATAAGTATGTAGGACTTCTGTGATTCCTTCCACTGCAGTCTCTGTGGGCACCACAAATATTAAGGCCCCCTGTCCCTCTTCCCTTCTCTTCCCCATTTCCCTTCCAGGAGCGAGAGCATAGAAATTCGCGTGGGTGTATGTTTACTCACGGAGAATCCATTGAGGGAGAGCTGAGGCAAATGCCTCTGAGTTTCAGTTACTCGTGACTGTCTGCTCGAGAGCTCCATCACATCTGTCATAGCCCCACGGAGCAGCTCCCCTGGTTTCTGACCCTGGTGATGAATTTTCCCATTTTTCTCCTGGCGTATAACTGTCATGGGAAATTGCAGTAACAGAGGGAAAGCCAGTCTGGTAGGTACAGAGGGAAAATCACAGGGAGATCTTTGCATATGAGGCTGAAGGGCTTGAGTCTGATATTTTATTTAATTTACAATTAACCTAGAGCCTGGAATGCAACTGCGCGCTTTCACAGCAAATGACTGTCCCTGTATGGACCTTGGTTGTCTGATGAGCATGGAGGATAACCTGTACTGTTTTCTGTTCCAGAAAACTAAATAGAGCAGAAATTGACAGAATTAACTCTCTAGTTACATTCACTATAGGTTTTGCCTTGGGCTGGGGATCAGGTGATTGCATGTAAGTGTTTATTCTCAGGTGACCCTCAACATTTCTTGGGCTCCCTTCACTGTCACTGTGGACAACACTCCCCCTGGCTGTGATGGGGCTCGTTACCTGCACGTGGGCTTCTAAATTTAGGAATCTTGTACTATATTTTGCTCACAAAGTCTATTTAGAAAGCATTACACACCTAAGCTGCAAGAGCTCTTATGAATGCAAGCGTGAATGCTGCTATTACAACTAATCCTGACTAATTTGGAAAGAAAATGCAGCACAATTTTTGAGCAAACTAACGTTTAATGTAGACAAAAACATTTGGAACAACATTAAGAATGCTTGCAAATAAACCTATGAGGTAGTAAATTCCTGAATGTTCCTTATACGAGCTTTAATGCTTTGGTTTTGTATAATTTAGCATAATGTCCACACTTAATGTCTTAGCATACGCATCTAAATGCAGACTTGACATGGGAATTTGTTGTGTGTCATTTTGATTCTTCATAACTTGTTAAGAATGGCAGCAGAGCACTGGAGAATCCTATTGGAAAACCCCAAATCCCGAATATATTTACAAGACATAAATCCTGTGTTGATCCCACTGAGGTTTCATGAGTCCAAAAGATAAATTAGCCCTCAGGGCTGCAGATGAAGGTAATCAAGTAAATGAGGGGTTTGTGTATATTGACAGAAAAATTACATTAAAAGCAGGTATAGTGTAGAATCATAGAATAGTTTGGGTTGGAAGAGACCTTTAAAGGTCCTCTAGCTGGCTCTGTTCTGTACCTGGGGAGCTGCAGGTACCCCAGATTCCCTCATCGGAATAAGCCAGCAGCTGCAGTGCCGTGTGTTGGTGATCCGGCAACGCGCATGGGGGTCACCTGCCTGTCTGCTGCCATCCCGTCACCCTCCTGTGTGTGTGGCGGTACTGGCTGTGTCCCGTATTATCTTACTGGTTGTTATCTACCGTCAGAAGCTCATTGTGTCCTTCTTAATGAGGTACTTATTGCATTTGTGTGCCAGGCACATCGTTCTCACCATTATTAAACATCACACATTCAGTTCACGCACCTTGTAAATTTGAGTGAGATTTGGAAGTTCCTGTGCCTGTATGTCCTCTCCGTGGGGTCCGGTCTGTAGGTGAGCTGCTGGAGCCAAACCAGTGGGTTGTGTCTTGCTGCCCACTTCAGTCGCTCCTTCAGAAGTTCTGCTGCTCAGTTTCGAGCAGCGGACTGTGTCTCGTACAGCTGAACTCTTCTCAGGTGGGGCTTTAGCCTTGCACCTGGGTGGCAGCTTCCATTGCTCTTGCATCAAAGTCACGGAACCATAGAATTGCATAGGTTGGAAGGGACCTTTCAGATCATCGAGTCCAACCATCCGCCTCACAGAAGCCGATGCAGCCTGGCCTCTCCCTCAGCCCTGCCTCGCTGATGCCCTGCCCCGGCCCCTGCCTGTGCCGCTGGGCACCCTGAGGGACCTTCCCCATGGTCGCTCGCTGGGGGAGCAGCAGTGGGGAGTCCCCCCAGGCTGGCACCGTCAGGCAGGACGGTGAGAGCCAGTGCTAGCATGCCCGGCTCGGCCAGAGGCTGGACGTGGAGCGCAGCTGCAGACCCTCCATGGCGGTGCTGGGGGTGAAGAGGAGCCACCGAAGGCTGCGTGGGGATGGACAGAGGAACCCTGACACTGGCAGCACTCGCAGAAGACCAACATCTGTAAATCAATGGGCAAGACAGCTTTTACCTTGGAATGACTAGGAAAAAGGAAAAAAAAAAAAAAAAAAAAGTTGTGTGAGAAAGCATGTGCCCAGCAGGGCGAGTGTGTGACAGACTGGAAATGTGCTAATATTTTGTGAGTATTGAGAAGTAAGTGGGATGAGCTTAGTAACTGCAGCCCAAAGATAACTTGGTGTCAGTTCCAGCTGAAATAATGAAATGTTGATGGAGGATTAAGTTTGTAGCAATTCAAAATCTTAGAATACAATTCATGCATTGAAAAAGATCTAGTCAAACAAATCCAATTTCATTCTTTAAGGAAACTGTAATTCTGCTTGATAAAGGTAACTACACAAAGGCAGCAGCCTCTCGGGGGTACTTGATACTGTTCTACATGATATTCAAGTTCAGGATTAGCACTGTAAAAAGTCGGTAGGACAAGTGTCACTGGGTAACTCATCGATGGCAAAAAGCAGCTGTCACTGCTTCATACATAGACGTGTTTCTATATCCTATACTCTGCGTAGATGTAGATGTGTAGGGTTTCCGAGGGACCGATGGCAAGCTTGGTGTGGTTACCCCACAGATCCGTGTGTCAGTGTAAAACCACTGCTGATGAAGTCTGATTTACACAGAGTTTGGCAGAGAATACAACAGTGCCAACTGCGCTCTCAGGGGCGTTTGGTAAGCGGGGGTCCCATCACAGCACGCTCCAAGTCAGCCCAGTGACAACCACACAGTAACAGGGATTGCTTGCTGGGGAAGAACCCTTCTTGTGGAAAACAAGGCTTCCAAAGAAAAATTTTGAGCCTTTCTTTCCAGAAACCTAACAGCAATTCCCAGTGTGATGCTGTGGCACAATGTGCCCCTGTAATCCTTCGGTAGTGAGTTGGTTTCAGGGTGTTTGGGGTGGAAGTGGCTGGTTTTGGAGCAGTGCATGGGTGACAGTCAGTGTTCTTGAGAGGACATTGGAAAAAGCCCTGGCATGGAAAGGGCAGCAGAAATGATCTGAGAAGAGCAGAGAAGATGCCTCAGTGAGAGATTTAGAGCTCAGCCTGCTTAAAGGAAGTCAGCTCGAGATCACCTGAGAGGTGAGGAAACCGTTCTGTTATTAGAAAGATCCCTAATTAATTGGGAAGAAGCAGAACAAAATCCAAACCTTCTGGAAGCTGTAGCCTGACAGATTCACCTGAAAAACTGGTCAGAATTTCTTTAGTGAGGAAAGCAATTAACTGTTAGAGCAAATTATGGTGGAGAACGGTGTATCCTGTATCTGTTGTTGTTTTCAGATCTAGGCTGAATGTCTTCACGCACACTGGTGGCTACTGGAGCTGCTCAAGAGCCATTTGATGCTGAGTGGGTTTTGCTGATCTCACATCTGACATTCTTCCCTCTTGCAGTTCCGGTACAAGAGGCGCGTGTACACCCAGACACTGCTGGATGACAAGCAGTTTGCCAAGCTCCATACAAAGGTAAGGCTGGAGTCCAGCTGGGCCAGCTCAAAGCCCTGAAGCATGTTCAGCACTGATGGTGGCCTGTCACAGAGACGATACCAGGCTTTGGGATGTGTCGGTCGCCTCTGCTTGCCAGACTGCAGAGCACCCCCGAGGAGTCGATGCTGCCTGCCAAAGCTTGAGATGGTGTAGGTGGGGGTGCAAGCTGGAGAACCCCACCGAGCCGTGGTGGGGTGCCTGCCCAGGGACAGACCTGTGCTGTGCACGTGTGCGTGCAGGTGGGTGTGGGGTTGGAGGCTCCGCGGGAGAACGTGGGGTGGTGAGGCAGAGGAACACATGATGGGCTGGCTGAAGAGAAGCTTTATTCTCTGGCCCGGAGGAGTCACTAAATGCCTGGTGAACACAATGGTGAGCATTGAGGAGAGCATTTTCCCTTCCCGCAGCGAGGCTGTAGAACGCCTCTGCCTTGCACCCATCGCCTTGTCTCTGGCTTTAACTCGTGCCTTTGGGTCAGGATCTCACTGGTAGGACCCACACATGCAGTGGAAGGCACCCTTGGTCTACTGCAGCCCTATGTGTTGTGGGCGGTGATCAAAGCCTATGTCAAGATGGATGGTGCAGCAACTGCAGCCTGTCTGGGTGTTTGGAAAAGAGGGAGTGAGGCAGGAATGGTGCTTTTTCATGCGTGGTTGTTTCCTGGGAGGAGAGATACCCCACCAAAACCACCAGGTTTTGTGGCCCGGGACACCCCAGCTGGCACAGCCGGAGGGTCAGGGATGCTGAGGGTGGCCAGGCCTTGGACACGTGTTGGCTGGATGCCCTCCTGCATTGCTCTTCCCCCAGACAGCTGTGGTCGTCCTGTGGTGTCACTTCTTGCTCAAGAAATTAAGAGCAATGGTTGTGGAGAGGTCTGGGACCATCAGAAGATTTGTGCTGCCACTGATGATTGTGCCTTCAGATGGCATGTGGCCCTGTGGGGATTTTGGTGGTCCCGGGAGGCCGGGGCCAGTGGCACATGGGAACTGTGAGATGGGAGGAAGGAGGTGGGCTCTGGCAGCGCGGTGGCCATTGCAGAGCTGGGTGGCTGTGGGCACTGAGCAGCATCTGAACCGCTGTGTGGCACGGGGACACCTCAGCCCCCATCAAACTCATTTTCAGGGAGAGTCCGTGGGGTGGTGTGGAGAGGCTGGTGGGAATGGCCTGTGCCTGAAGGGCACTGTGCTGGGGAAGGCCACATGGAGAGGCTTTGGGGCTTCTTGTGTAGGAAGGACGTGGAATGAGCTGGGACACCAGGACTCCCTGCTGGCTCCTTTCCTGCTGTGTCACACACTCCTTTGGAAAACCCCTGTGTGGAGCCGCCGCTCCCTGAGGGCCGGGCAGCCTCTCGGCTCTTCTCCTTTCACCCTCTGATGAGACGGGCACTGTTCTCTGCCTCCACCCTTCTCGTACACTCTCGCCTGGCAGTGGCAGCTCCTGTGCAGGACACATGCAGGAGGTGGTGAGTGCCAGGTGACTGCAGTGCCTCCTCCTTGGCCCCTGGCAGCCCTCATCTCTGCCAGGCACAGGTCACCCCTGCGTGGCTCCTGCCGCAGGTCTGCAGGGCAGCTTTCTTTGCTTTTGCAAGAGGCAGGCAGGCAAGGGATTCAGATTTTCAGTTCAGAGGTGGAACAGCAAGAACTGAGCTAGGTGGAGCCACAGCTGTAAAGCAGAAGGGAAGAAAACCTTCTCCCAGAGGGCTTGACCTACCCCAAAGGTGAAGATCTTCTTGGGAACCAGCAGGGCCTCTGTCTTCTGTTTGCAGAGCCGCAGGAACAAGAAACAAAATGCTGCTGAGGTTTGGGTTTGACTCACGAAGATTAAAGTCACGAGGCTTCTGTCTGGTGGCATAAGAATATCCAGGCAGCAAGTCTGGAAGTCTCTCAGCATCTTCTTGGCGCCAGGAAGCGTGAATCATGGTCCCCCTGAGCCTTGCCAGCGAGAGACCATGCCTGCCAGCGGGAGGGCTGGAGGCGCCTGCCACGGGGAGACCCGGGCGGCAGCATCTGAAGACTTCCCCTATGAGCATGTAGTACCCGTAAATGCATTTGATTAAGTATTCACTTCATCTTCATACTTTAATTTCTACTTAAAAAACAAATCTCCTTCATGTTGTTTCTTTATTTTTAAACCATCCCTTGCCACTAAAATATGGCATCCGAGCGAGCTCCTGCAGCTCCGCTCCCTCTTGCCTCCATCAAGAGGATGCTGATGAGCGTTTCCTTAGGCTGGTGTTTCCCCGGAGCCCGTGGGCGCTGCGGGCGGTGGTGCTGGTGGGGGTGGAAGGGGAGCCCCTGTCCTGCCCCGGCGCAGGGGTGCGAGGCAAGGGGGGCGTTGGAGGCAGTCGCCGGGGGTAGTCCCAGGAGGGGTGCGAGCAGAAATGTGCTGGTGGAGGCCACTCGTTGGAGCGATGCCAGGGCTGAGAGCCGGCATCATCGTGACTTACCCGCCCGGCACGGAGCGAGGCGGTTTCGCCGGGAGAGGGTGAGAGCGGAGCCTGTGTCTGCAGCAGCTGGATGAGGGTGAGAAGGGGACGGGGCGGTGGGACATGGGCTCCTCTCTGGCACGGTGGCTGGCTGAGCAGAGAGACAACCGGCAAGCTGCTGGGGACCACGCACCCCGAGCCAAGAGCACAGTACTGCTCCTGCCCCGACTGCCATGCCAGGCACCGCCAGGCAAGGGGCGCAGAAGGACAGTCCTGCTGTGCCACCCGTCCCGCGGAGGGACCCTGCGGGGGCTGCGGGGCTGGGGGGGGTCCATGCCTCCCGTCGGGGGCACAGTGGGGAGGTGTCTCTGGGGCAGCGCGGGGAACGGTTGGTGCAGGCGTGTACAGGTGTGTGCGGGGTGGGCTGCTGCGGGGGTTCTGCTCCTGCCCATGCCTTCAGGGGCTGGTGTTCTTTTCTGGGAGAGCAGATGTGCGGAGGGGATGTCTCTGCTGTGTGGTGCGGTCCCTGCCCGTCACTCCAGGCGTGATGCTTCCCCGTTATTTGTAGTGGTGCCTAATTGCTCAGGCAGCGAAATAACGGTTTTATTTCTGAGATGTGGTAATTTAAAGGCCTGTGAAGGGTTAGCTATAGGTCTAACAGGATGGTGGGACCACTCCTAAGGTTGTGGTATGTGTGAAGTCTTCAACCCTGTGGCTAATGAGAGCAAAGTGTCAAAATGTTCGGAGTTTAGAGTCTGACTTTTAGTGGCAGGATACACTACTTGAATCTTTTAATGACCTTGAAACATGATTCTTAACTGCCATTAAGAAAGAAAAATAAGAAAAATGAAAATAACTCCTGTTTTTTGAGTGCCAGTGGACTTGTTTTAAGAAGCAGGGAAATTGATCTCTTGAATTGCTAGCAATAATGAAGTGACTTGCTGAAATCGGTCAATCAGCCTCAGTCCCTTCTGCCTCTTGGGATCTGCAGGCAGTGACATTTCTTACAGCTATTTTTCCTTCTGAATTGCAGTAGGCCATTTAGAAATGGGAGTGCAAAAAAATGCGTGTTGGAAAAGGGTAATGGCATTGTGCTTGTAAACAGAAATCTGTGCAGAAAAAACTTGGCATTTACCATAATGTCCACGAAGGGCATTGTGCTACCAGAAGTCTTGGAGTCTTGGGATATTACCACCTTGAAGGGGAAAGAAGCAAGACACTTAAAACACACTTAAAGTAATTATGAGGAGCACATATGCCATTACTGTTGTAGACAACTGACGGTAGCGTAGAGCCAGAACCTCTGGCCACAGACGCTGATCCTCTCCTGCTGCTGATGGTACAGTTATGGAGGGACGGCAGCCCTGGCGAGGGCTGGGGCGGTGCAGGCGGGAGTTGCAGGCAGACCCAGCACCACGAAGCAATGAGAAGGTGTCAGCGTGGTGGACAACACCCATAGCAGGTCCACAGCGTGACTGTCACCACCATTCCTGTTGGGGTTAGTGCGCAAGGGGTGGCTGCAGCAGGGAGGGGATGGTGGCACTGCTTGGTGGAGCAGCAGGACATGAGGGACGCCTTCGCCCGAGGTGTGCCTGGGTGAGGGGAGCAAACACCATGGCCACTGCGATGCTGGGAGGAGGAGAGGAGCTGACACAGGCTGTGAAGGACCTTAGGAAGAGACGAGCTCCTGGAGCTGGATGTGGGAGTGATGTTTGGAGGCAGCGTGTTGAGGGGGGGGCTTCACCTGCCTTCGGGATGGAGGGATGGTGTGTGCCTGGGCCAAAGGAGGGGTTTGCGTCAACGGTGGCTGAAGGTGATCAAGGCTGGAGCAAGAATTCCAGCCCTGAGGATGGAGAACAGGGTGGTGTCTTGCTGCTGGTTTGTGCTGCCGTCAGTGCCCTTTGTATCCCAGGACCCCCTCCATGGCAAGAAACACACCGGCCCTCAGCACCTGGCGTATCAAAGGTAGGCATGAGCGAAGCTGGTCCTACCTCTGCTGCAGGAGACCTCTCTCTTGCCTCTAGCTTCTCCTTCTGCCCAGACAGACCAATGGACGAAGGGCAGGACAGCAGGATCTAGTGGCTGCCCTGGGTGACTGCAGCCCACCTGGCCCCCATTCTCCTCTGGTAACAGCAGACCCAGAGTTGTGTCTTAGGAGAGAACTGGAAGGGTAAAAGTGGGAAAACTGGTGGGCTGAGATAAAGATGGCTTAACATGTAAAGCAAAAGCTGCATGTGCAAGCAAAGCAAACTCAGGAATTCACCCACTGCTCCCCATGGCAGGTGGGGGTTCCAGCCATCCCCGGGACGGATGGGCTCCATCACGCATGACAGTGACTTGGGAAGACAACTGCCATCACTCCAAACATTCCCCCTTCCTCCTCCTTCCCCAGCTGAGCAGGATGCCCTGTGGTCTGGGACATCCCTTGGTCAGTCGGGGTCACTCTCCTGGCTGTGTCCTCCCCAGCCCTTCGCTGGGGGGGGTGAGGAGCAGAGCAGCCCCTGGGGCTGTGTGAATGCAGCGCGGCAGCAACTGAGGCACCCCTGCGCTATCGTCACCGTTCCCAGCACAGACCCTGGGCAGAGCCCCGCACCAGCCACTCTGAAGAAGCTCAGCTCTATCCCGGCCAACACCGTTACATCCCGGCAGTGTCCCATGTGGAGGAGGTGTCCCCGCTGGGGATGGCGGGGGCTGTTCCCTGTCCCCTGCGAGGGCTCAGCCTCCTGCGCACCTGGGCCTCTGCAGGGCCTCCATCCTGCGAGTGTTGGAGGGGCTCGGGGCTGGTTTGGAGATGCTCTGAGCCAGCGTTAAACATGTCGTGGTGGGTTATGAATCGATTATCAGAGGTTTCTATGGGGATCGATGCCATGTCTGTTTGCTGCTGCCTAATGGCCAGTGTGAGCGCGTATCCAGCCGCTGGCTGGAGGGAGGAGGTCGGTCTCTCCAGCCTCTTCCAGGGCCTGTGACCCCACAGCAGCCGCCGTGCTCTGGACAGCAGATGGTTTGTCTTAATTCCAGCTGCTGTTGGGGCAAACCGGACCCCAAGAAAAGATTAGTCTTTCTTTGCTACTGACATTGCCGGAAACATCAACATGTGCTTGGCGTGAAGGGGACGTGCTGTCTCCGCTTGTGCTGGGCGCCCGAGCCAGGAGCCTGGGCTGCTACCCTTCAGTGAGTGACAGAATGGTCTCTCTGCAAGAAGAATACCTCCTTTATTTTCTTTTTTTTCCATTCAAGAGAGAGAAGCTTGTTCCCTCGCACCAGTTTCCTCTCAGTGAGCGTTTCTCTGTTGGAGGGTGTTGGTTTTTCTTGCGGTTTGGTGATGGCGCAGGGTGATGGGCTGCGGCAGGGCGGCTGCAGCCGGGCAGCAGAGCTGTGCCCCATCCCTGGGCTCTCTCCTGGCCTCAGCACCCTTCCCACATCCCTCATCCTTGTGAGCAAACAGGAGTCCCTCAAACTTGAGGAGGTGGGAGCTCAGTTTCCTCAATCACCTCCTTGGCGCCGGTGCAGGGCGAGAGGGGTCTCGCCTGCCCGCAGCCCCCGTCCCGGCCTGTGCCACCAGGGAATGGAGAGACTTAAAACCCCTTCAAGAGAGCCAGGGGGAGTCTTACTCGGGACCTTAGTTCTGTCTGTGTGAGTTTTTGTTGGGTCTTGGGGATTTTTCCCTCCCCAGAGAAAGCTTGCTTGGCTCTGGTGGGCATCACCATTCAAACATTGCCATTTGCAAATCGCCATCATCCTCAGACTAAATACGGTGCTTTCACTCACGGGAAGATCCATGATGAGTGTTTGTTTAAGCATTTAGAGAGCTTTATGTAAATACATTCAGGTTTAAATTTTTGCATGTAGGAAAAAATGGGATGCAATGCCTTTACTGGCTTCTGATTATTTTTTTATTCTTTTGATTTCTATCAAACTGCATTTGGGTGAAAGCTGAAATCCAATTAAAATTAAAGCAAAATAACATTTTAAATTGTGTCTTTATCACTTAAATAAATGTTGCTTTGAATGTACTGGACACAGAAGATGAAAAGTAAATTTATCAGTACGCATCTTTTGTATTTAAAGCTGACTGATCTTTTAAACAAAGGAAGATTTGGTTTGTATGAGTGGTTCTCATCACAAATTCTCAAAGGTATTTAAGTGCCAGAAAATAAGTAAGTATCTAGTGAGATTTCAAAATTGCTTAAGCGGTTTAGGCATCTGCTTAGCTCCCCTTCATTTCAGTGGGAGTCTGACATTTGCTCTCTCTCTTCATGTCTAGTCACCTTAATACATTTGAAAACCTGGCCCCAAATCCCTCAAGTTCTTAGAATAATGAGATCTCATTCCTTTCCCACCAGGGTTTTATTCGTAGATTGGGGGAGGAAAACAAGCTTCCGTACTCTCTCAGTTCTCAAATCTCCCTTCAGCTTTGAGTGAATCAGTCCAAATAATAAGGAAAATACTCTGTGTTTCTAGCTAAATTGAAATGGAAAACAATTGGATCGGAAAGCTTTTCTGTGCAGCATAAGCTGAAAAACCCACATGGAAGGATGTAAATACCAGTGTTAGCTTCATTGTGAGAAGTGGATGTAACGTGCCCGGCAACGGCCGTGGCTGTGACACGTTTGTAGGGTTGGGGTTGGTTTCAGAAGCTAACTGTGTTTTGCTTCAGATTCTGAACGATTCAGAAAAAGCAGGCTTGGATTCGTGACTGTTGGCAGAAGGGTCATTTAACCAATGCATTTTTGTAAATGCTTGTAAATACAAACACCCGCGTCGGCCGTTGTGCTGCAAACTGGGGTTAACTGGGGGTGTTTTTAAGGTGGGGGGTACCTTTAGTGTAACTGAAATCTCATGTAATTGTTGGTTTGGCACAGCCTGGTGTGCTGCATTGCTAGGGGCTGCTGCGGTGACCACGGTGGAGCCCGGGTGGGGAGCAGGTCCCTGGGAGCCCCCGTGTCCCCTCCATGGGGGGGGGGCGTGCTGGGGTGGGATGGCCACGCCGCACTGGTCTGATTTCGGTTAAGCTCTTCGGTGTTGGCTCAGATGTTGAGTGCTGTGGGTCTGGCTGCATCAGCCTCCTGGGGATGGGTGGCTTTGACCAAACCAGCTGAAACGGCAGATGGGGGGGCTGCCGAGGGGGGACCTCGCACCTCGCCGGTCGGCAGACACCTCAGCAGAGCTGGGGTTCCTCTGCGGAGGACCTCCAGACCACTGGGAGTGGCTTCTCCCAGTGACCCTGAAGGACCCCCAGGAGGAGCAGGGAGCTTGACGGGGCGTTCCTGTTCTCCGGTTGTTGGGCCGCAAAGGCAAGGTTGTGCGAGAGGCCTCCAAGGAAGAGAGTCCCTGCACCTTGATGCATTGGTTTCAAGCCTATAGTGACCAGGGTGTCTCAGTTTGCAGTTTCCTGTTCTTTTTACCCAGTCCAAGTTCTGTCATCTCCCAAACCTGGCTACTGATGTGGCGCCCCAGAGCTGTCCAGGAAGAAGCGGGGCTGCGTCCCCAGGATTTGTGTATGGAAACGGCAGTCTCTCTCTCTCTTTGTGGCCATAGAAATATTGAACTTGAATGAAACAATGTATTTTTTTCTAGCTTTACTCTGGAAAACAGCTCAGCTGAGCTAACAATATACCTCTCTGTTGGTAAAGAATCAGAAACTGAAAACTCCTGGCAAAGGGGAGCGCGGGGCTGCTCCGCTCCGCTCAAAACGTGTGCAGTGACCCCGCTCCTGGCTCTTGGCCATGTCCTGCCTCTGCTGCACAAACACAGCCCTTCGTACGACCGGATGGTAAGCCTGGCCAGAGCCACCATCTAGGTTGTGATCTTCTTTTGACTTTTCCCTTCGATTGGTCTCTTTCCTTGTTATGCCTTATTTCATGTTGTTTGTAGCAGAGCAAGGCTGTCACCGAAATCCTGGGCAGGGGATTCTTGTCACACCATAACATTATGCCTCTGATAAATACCCTTTTTCCTTGTCTATATTCTCGGTTTTCTTAGGCAGTTTTATTGTTCCCTCAGGTCTAGGACTGAACCCAGAGGAGCAGAACTGGGCAAGGGAGCGCAGAAGACACCGTGCTGGTGTCCTGCCCTCCTCCCCGTGGCGTTAAGTTTGGGAATTGCAGCAGCCTCTGAACACGGGCACCGAGCGGCAGGGCCAGGGCACACTGCGGGGCATGTCGGCCATGACAGATTGATGGAAATAATAGAACATTTTTCTATGTGAAAGTTAACTGGCTACATTTCTGGGCTTTATAAATTATTTTTGAAGCACTGCTATGGATTTGGTCTGAGACCTTGGATAGATGAACCTTCTGTGTTCTTCGCCAGGAAACACAGGGTGGTAATTGATTTTCCCTCAAGGGAAATTCCATGCGTAGGCCTGTTAATGCCCGCGGGGTGCACATTAATGCCCGCGTGGTGCACGGGGCCGTGGTGATGAACACCCATCTACAGCGGGAAAGTGCATGTCCCAGAATGGAGGATGCCTCTCTCTGCATCCTCCTTTTGCTCATATACTCTCTTCAGTTTCCTTTCTAAATTTAAAAAGTACCATTAAAAGTTGACGTAGTGCATCGACTTCCTGCTGCCAAACAATGTTTTAAATTCCTGAGCAGCTGGAACAGTAGAGACATGAAGGAACCGTCTCTGCTAGGCACTGCTGGGCCGGGTAGGATCCGTTTCTGGGGCTGTAAATGAACACTGGCAGACCCTCAGGAGCAGAAGTTGGGGTTGGTGTCTTGATGTGTCTGACTGTGGCACAGAAGGGACACTGCTGCCAGACACTGTGGCATGGCAGAGGTACAGTGTTGGCCTCCGGTGGGAGCGCACCCAAGTGCCCCTCTGTCCCTGGGGATCCCGTAAAGGCCACTGGAGCAAGGACCTGTGTGGGCAAAGGCTGCCAGTGTCTAGGGGATGGGACGTGTTGGGGAGTCTCTTCCTTGGCTTGTGCCTCCACATGTCCCCTGACCACTGGTGCGGTTCTCAGTGGGACTGGCAGTGCCACGGGTTTATTGGAGCCACGTGTGGAGGATCATCCTTTGGGTTTGGTCAGCATCGTCTGCTGAACGGCTGCTGGGAGGAGATGACGCGTGTGGACAAACGGGAGTGGAAGGAACACGGTTAAATCTGCGCAATCGGGTGATGGTTGGGAAGATGCATTTTGGGACAGCATTCTGGAGGCGGTTGCTGGAGTTGTCAAGTCCCGTCTGTGCTGTTGCTGGCAGGCAGCTGTGATTCCCATCAGCGTGTCTGTACTTGTGCGGAAGCTGAAGGGATACGGAGCAGGAGGTGGGGTTTGTTTCAGCTACTTGTGAGGCAAGAGGGGATTTGGGGGAGAAGTAACTCTGAGCAGTGAGGGTTAGAATCATAGAATTGCTGGGTTGGAAGGGACCTTTCAGATCACGGAGTCCAACCCTTGTCCCTCAGCACCACGTCTGCCCGGCTTTGAAATCCCTCCAGGGATGGCGACTCCACCACTGCCCTGGGCAGCCTCTGCCAAGGCTTCACAACCCTTTTGGGGAAGACATTTTCCCCAATCTCCATCCTAAACCTCCCCTGGGGCACCTTGAGGCCATTTCTTCTTGTCCCATGGCCTGTTCCTTGGGAGAAGAGACCGACCCCCCCTGGCTACCCCCTCCTTTCAGGGAGTTGTAGAGAGCGAGAAGGTCTCCCCTCAGCCTTCTTTTCTCCAGGCTGAACACCCCCAGCTCCCTCAGCTGGGAAGGTGGCCATGCTCCGCACCGAGGGACCAGCTGTGGCTCCAGCCGTCCCCAGTGACTCCCTGCTTTTCTTGGCTCTCCCCTTACTGCGCTCTCGCCCCTGGGGCACCAAGGGCAGTGAACCTGGTACCCGAATCACGTGTTTGTGGCATTGTGCATTATCCGGTGCGTTCCCGCATGTGTGGCTATCGCCGCAGACGGCCAGAGCCAGCAGGTTCAGCGCTGCCGTGGGTGCAGGGGAGCTGTGTTTCCGTGGGGTTCTGCCCGAGGTAATTAGCTCTGCTGAGATGCAGTGACATTGCAGGGGGTGGTGCTCTAGGATGGCTGTACAGTGTTACATACCTCACCTGGCGTGTTCATGGCACAGCTCCGTGCTACTGATTTTAGAAAAAAAATGTGCTCTGTGTTTTAGGTTTAGTTCTGCAGACTCACCGCACAGAGGCTGGATTTGTTTTAAAGTGGTTTCACAGCCCAGCATTAGTTTGTCTCATCCTTGGAAAGTTTCATCCAGGTGATGTTTTCTGTCTGACTTCTCCCCATGGTCTCCTCAGCGTGTCAGAGGAACAGCACCTGTGAACTTTGTGGGTCCCAGGTTTTGGGATTTGCAGGCTCCTCTCTAGAGCTGGTTCTAAAGGTATTAAGTTTTCCCCTGAGAAAATTACATTTTGACAAAATGAAAATATTAGGCAAAATAATATGTGATGAAATTTTGTTTAGGAAGCCTTTGAAAGGAATTGGACACGTTTCCACACCCTGTTGGGTATTTTTCAGATTTTTTTTTTCTATTTTGCAACTGGGAATGTTCAAAATGAAATTTGAAGTGAATCACTTTGGAATTCATATTTTGCTTCATGCAAAAAAAATAATTTTTCTATGTCAAATTAGGGGAAAATGTTGGAACTTGAGTTTTCACCGGGTGGAAGATCTGCTTTGCTCTGCCACGTTTGGGTGGCGGTGCGGTGGTTTGCAGGAGAAAGAGCAGTTCCCTGACCGTCGGTCACAGCCTGACTGGTTGGTTAGAGCGCTTCCCAAAGACCTCACTTGCATGGTATTTCTGCTGTTCCAGACACTTTCTAGAGAGCCTTCCCTGAAACTGGCTGCTGCAAGGTTTGATTAAAATAAACTCAAAAAATCCCCAGCCAACATGCAATCACAGGTCTGAAGACCTGGACTGGAAATGTGTGAGATGGGTGTTTTCACACTGTAGTCTGTTCAAGTGTTGCCTGCCTGGCAGAGCTGCAACTTCTAGAGTCTAGAAATTAATAAAATAATGTATTCATCAAGTATAGCTATCCAAAAGAGAAAAAAGAGGAAAAACCAACAAGCCAACAAAAATCAGGTGGACTTAAAGGAGAGCCTTTAGAGGCCTCAGTCACCTCAGGAGAACAAGGTTTGGTCATTGGCCAAAGACAGGAAATCCCACCAAGAGTAAAGCAGAGTTTCACAGCAGACAGCGGGGCAGCCGTGCCCATTGCGCTGTGCAATAATAGTCAGTGTTTGGGTGGCCTGAGCTTTCCTGGGAAGTGTTTTAGGTTCGGCAGGTGGGTGGGTGATAGGGGTTTGTGATGCAGCACATGCACACGCTGTGGGTGGGAGGCGGATGACCTTCGGGCTGTACCCACCGTGGCTGGGATGCTGTCCCACTGCCAGCTCCGTGGCGTTGAGGGGTTTGTGACATTCCGTGTCTGTGGGTGTGTCCATGTCAAAGGCACGTGTGAGGTGTGTGCCAGCCCTCACAGCGTGTACCAAGAGAAGGTGCCTTAGCATGGGACTTGTGCTGGGGCGGGGGGTGGTGGCTGGCAGCTCCCGATGGTCTCTATGGGGTGGTTGATCCCAACTGAGGAGAGGGATGGAAGAACCATGGCCTCTGGTGGGTGCTGCCGTGTTATTCCTGCTGGTTGCCTTGGGTCTCCTGAGTGGGGATATTCCTCTGGTGGCTACTTTCTCCGTACTGGGGTGTTAACACTGCTTATTCTGTGTTTTCCTGGGGTGTCATGGCTGCAGGCAAACCTGAAGAAGTTCATGGAGTACGTGCAGATGCTAAATGCGGAGAAGGTCTGCAGACTGCTGGAGAAGGGACTGGACCCCAACTTTCACGATCCGGATACTGGAGGTGAGACTGGCTGCTCCAGAGAGGGGAGGGTGACAGAGCAGGGTTGAGGGAGAAGGTGTCCAGGGGACACAGTGGGAATCTGGGGGGATGGTTGTTTTTGAAGAGGTGCAGCAAACTGTAGTTTGTCTGGAATGTAAGGTGTGGAAGAGAGGGATGAAAATTGAATTTGTCGGTAGCGTGTCTTCTTATGATGCTTCGAGTCTTGGGAGTGTGAAGTTGCAGAAGGCTCTTGGGAGAAGATGGGGTGTGTGTGGGAAAGATACAGAGTCTGGGAATACGGCACAAAATCAGACAGTGGTGGGGCCATGCACCGTTCCATGTGGGATTCTGGGGCGGATGAGGCTGTCTCTGAGACTGGCAAGTTGGAGTCACTGCCTGAGGATCTTTTCTTGAAGCAGTCAGAAGGTTTCAGTGTTTTGGGGCTCAGGAAAATCAAATCTTGGCCTCTGGTTTCCTCGATTTTTTGTTTTCTCATTTTTCTTTTTTTCCCTGTGTATGTGAGCAAAGTTCACAAAGCTCACCCTGCGGAGGTCTGGTTGCTGGGGTGCTGGTGGGCTCTGGGCCATCAGCGGGCTCCTGGCTGTGAGCAGTGAGACCAGACTCCAGCACCTTCTCCTCATTGATGGGGTGGTGAGGGAGGATTCTCTCCTTTTCCCCCGCTGTGAAATCTCGTCTTGTTCTGAGAGAGGAGTTACTGCTTTTGTTGTTCCTCTTTTAGAGTAATGCAGCTTATTAGTATTTATTATAGAGTTGGACTCCTGTGTGTGAGTCAAGGGCACATTTCCAACCCATGAGCAGACTCCAGTCTGATGATTAATTTCCTGTGTTTCTGGTTCAGTTGGATGGTTTGTCAGGTTGTTTCTGAAACGCTGGCTACCCCGTACTTGGGAACTCGGTGTGTGCAGGCTGTTTTTCAGCAGCGGGATCAGGTGGCGGAGTGTGGTGTCGGTGACACTATTGCCCTCTCTTGTCCTCTCAGACAAGGTGGCTGTGTCCCACCTGCCCTTTGGAGGCAGCCCCTGCCAGCCCCTGAGCTGGGAAGGTGAAAGCTGGTGCAGGCCAGCTCTGGGAAGAGCCATTTGCACAGCGCCCAGGAATGTTTACAGCATTTAATTCGCTCGTGTAGCCACTCCGTCTGAACCTGCCAGAGTGTCCCAATGAACAACTCAGATGAAAAATAGCTGATAGCAGGCCAGCGTGGTCACCGTCGGCCCTGGAGCATGTCCAAACAGCTCAGCTCCACGTGCATTCCACTTTTGCCCAAGACCTTACAAGCATTTTGAGGGCTCTTTCCTTTTAAAGAAAGCCCTCTGCTCTTGTGAAGCTGATTCAGCTTTCCAGGGTACATTCTGCTGCAGAGCTGCTGGAAAAGGTGCTGTGGGAGTTTGGAATCTGATACGGGTTGAGCCCAGATGTTATTTCACAGAAAGGTAGAGGCTCAGAGGAGCCGGCTCTTGAGCACTGAGAAGACTCAGATGTAGAGGGGAAAGAAGGAAAAACACCTGACCCAACTAGTCATTTGAATCCGGTTCAGAATCCAGGGCAAAACCAGATGTGTAAATAGAGTGTTAGAGCAGAGGGAGTCTTGGACACCTCACTCTGGAGTCCTCATTCTTGTGCAAAACCAGCTCGTTGCTGCTTGCCTTACAGTCTGTTTGGGGAGCTTGAAAGAATGACATCAACCTGCTGTTTAGTATTCATGCGCTCCTGGAATTTAAGACCAGATGGAGCTGTCATACTGTCCGACATGACCTCCAGTGTCTTGCAGGATGCTCCTCGCCCTCTGTGGGTGCCTGTCACTAAGCAAAGCTTAAACATGTTTTCCAGAAAGTCATCAATCTTGATTCAGGGAACAGAAGATCCCTGCCTTTCATTCCTTATTGGGTTAATCACCCTCATGGTTTAAATTTCGTCTCTCATTTGAATTTGTATGCTTCAGCTTCCAGCTGTCGTTATACTTTATCTTCCAGATTAAAGAGCACTTTAGTACCTGGTATGCCTTCACATGAAGGTATTTATACATGGTAATCAAGTCAACATTCAGTCTTCCTTTCCTTAATTAAAGAGAGGCCAGACTCCCCCAGTCTTTCATTTGAAGGTATTTTCTCTAGTTTTCCTGTCATTTTTGTGACTTACATGTCACTACTCCATTTTTAGGTGGTTTTTAAGAGCACAGGTAGCAGACAGCATGCTGCCTCCTGTGCCACCCATCTCAGGCAGACACAGCAATTCCTGCAGGTCCTTGATCTATGGCCTCTGGGCCTCTCAGACTGCCACGATTTCTCACATANGTTTGGGAGGATGAGGGTGACTGGGGGGTCTGGGATGGGACCCCACATTACGTCCTGCTGGATGGAGGGGCTGGGAGGACCTCCCTTCCCATTCCTCCTCCTGCCTTGTGTCCTGCCCCCACCTTAACTGGGATTACTGGGCTGAACGAAGTGGAACCACTCAGCAGTTCCTTGCTTGGGAGTGTTGTTTTGGGGAGGTTGTTTTCCTTCCCAGAATGATGTGGGGTTGGCAGGGACCTCTGGAGAGCACCCAGTCCAAGCCCCTGCCAGAGCAGGGGCACCCACAGCAGGTCCCACAGGAACGACTGCAGGGGGGTGTGNGACCACCAGGGCCCATTGCTGGCTCCTTGGCATCCTGTTGTCCACCAGGACTCCCAAGTCTTTCTCCTCAGAGCTGCTCTCCAGCAGGTCCCCCCCAACCTGTACTGGTGCAGGGGGTTATTCTTCCCTAGGTGCTTGCCCTTGTTGAATTTCATCAGGTTCCTCTCTGCCCAACTGTCCAGCCTGTCCAGGTCTCAATTCCCATTGATTTCCCACACAGCCTGGGCTCTCAAAGCCATCATCCTGCAGGTCCTCTGTGCCCATGGTTCCTGGTTCTAACCCAACCCCGCTTGCTCCTAGCACTCTTCCAAGCCTTGTGGCATCTACAAGTGCGGTCAGAGATTTGCATTTACCTCAGGATAATTGTTGAGGATCTAGAATAGAGTCAAGTTCCAATACCCTGAAGAGTCTCTCCAGCGCTGACATCGTGGCCACGTTCCCCAGTGACTGCTCCAACTGTGGCTCTTCCCTGTTCATTTGGAACACGTGGGGCTGATGTTTAACACCACTCCTTTTGGTGCCATGTAGGACCCAGCCGAGCGTGAGCCTCGCATCAGGGCAGTGACCTGCATCAGCCATACTGGTGGTGTACCAAGGGAAGGCGACAGGTTTGAGTAGGAAGACCTATTTACTGTAAAGCATTATTGGGAGATGTTAATAATACAGGTGTTCTTTAATGCTGTGTCCATTAAATTCCAAATCACTTTTCCCACCATTTAAACCCAGGATCGGTTTTATTTCTCTGACTTCTGTTTTCATGGATTGTTTTCCTGGCCTCTTTTTGAACACTGTCCTGGCGCCGCTTTGCTTCTGGTCTTTTTGAATGTCCCAGTATTTCAAAATGTATTAAAATTTAACTTTTTTTGGACCAGGAAGATCTTCAGGGAGAAGATAAGGAGGATGATACACAACATTCACTGGATGTAAGCAATTTATTCAATATTAGGTAGCTCATGCCAAAAAATCTTATTTGGTAATGGAGGGAAAAGAATGCATTTCCACAGCAGCAAAATAAGAAAGAAATGATGGGTCATTTTTCTGTCTGTATTTGTTAGCAGTTACACGCTATGGCTTGGTGACAGACTGTCTCGCAGGGGGCTGGGAAGCCACTTCTGTGCTGCTGACCCGGGGGGGGCATGGGGCAGCCCTTCTCCTCTTGGATTTACAGAGCTGTAGTTTTGGGTCACACAGAAATTGTTCTTCAAGACTTCCCAGTCACCTTTTACTTTCTCTTTTTAATTTTAAACCTCCCACATTTCCTGTGATCAGTTACCTGATCTAATTTCCCTTGGTTGATTCCCTCAGGAAGCCTCAAATATTCACCTGGCTAGTTGGGATTTTCTTCTTTCCGTGTCGTCCCTAGCTGACTAGGCAGCAGTCAGGTATTTAGCAGATGTTTATTTATGATATTGAGATCCAAGGTAGCACTCCCGTATGTTGGAGTGAAACAGTATCTAGAGAAAAGTGGTCAGTTTTCTCTTTTTCAGAAAATGAAATGAGATTTTATTGCTTATTGGCTGGGACACCAGCGTTTTCCTTCACGGTGGAGTTGCCCCAATAGTGCAAATGATAATTTATACAACTTGGAGATAAACACTTAGAAATTAATGCATTTTTTCTTTAGTGGTTTGTAACAAAATCTTATGAAGAACCTTTCAACTTACTACTTCAGACGCTAATCCACACGCACTCAAAGTCCTGTTCTGAGTAGTCAGTGGCCACAGGAGAGGTGGTGGGATTTTGACGTGAACTCGTTCTCTGGTTCTCCCCTGCCCACTCGGTGCTTTCTCTTTCTCCTAACAGTCAGGCATCCTTGATACTCTAAAATGGTGACAATTATATCACAGTTCTTTCTACCTTGAAAAGCAGTCCCCATCCTTTTCCTTGTTTTCCAGCCTCTGAGCATTTTGCAAAGAGGAAGGAAAAAACCTTACTCACATTCTTTGTCAAATGGCTTTAATTACTTCTGATACGGTGCATTTGTGCTCTGCTTCCCTCTTTGGAATCATTTCGCTTGTGTTCTTAGTTAAGTGTCTTCTTAATTGCTCTACCTATTTCTCAGCTGAGATCATTGTCTCACCTCTGGGTCTGGAAGAGCTGGTCAGGTCATTCACTGAGAATCCTCCAGAACGGGCCAGAACATCCCAGTTTTGCTCCTGTCATATGGCTGGTGAGTCACATCCAGTGGCTTTTTACGGGATCCCTTGTGGTGCTTGTAGGACTGAAGGGATCTCTGGGATGAGAACGTGGACTCTTCTGTCCTTCAGCTTTCCTTCCACGTCCTTGTGTCCCATTGCCAGCAAGTTCCTGCCCTCTGACTTCCCAGGCTCATCCAGCACCAATGGAGAATTGTGGGCTGTCCTCAGCTTCTGTGGAAATGCAGTGCTGCTGTGTGGGTCCTGTTCCCTTGGGAAGATTTCCAGGTTTTGGTGAAGGGCACCTGGACACGTTTCAGCGTCTGGCCCTGAGGCTGGAGTTGGTTGCCTGGACGGGGCACCTGGCATGAGGGACTGCGAGACATTGGTGCGGACCTGGCTCAGAGCAGGGCTGGCAGGGGAGCTGTGGGATGGGGTGGGATTGGCACCCGCGGAGCCGGACGGGTCCTTTCTGGGTGGCAGAGTCCCACCTGCTGGCTGCTGCAGGAGAACTCATCTGCACTCCACTGAGGTGTCACCTCGTCTCCAGTAACTGTGGAGGGAGCTTTCATACCCATAGTTACGTGTGGGGATGGACACCCTCCCTCTGGGTTCAGCTTGAGGAAAATCATCCGCTGGTTTCGTCTCCTGCTTAGAACAGTCTTTCTTGGTGATGCTTTTCAGGACCTGGGCCTCTCATGGATCTTAGT
This sequence comes from Arenaria interpres, assembly GCA_013399435.1. Lineage (NCBI taxonomy): Eukaryota > Metazoa > Chordata > Aves > Charadriiformes > Scolopacidae > Arenaria > Arenaria interpres. The sequence goes on from VXAK01020672.1 coordinate 89,986, forward strand.
ATAAAATATGAGAAATATAAGCTGATGGTCTTGCTGAAAGCAAATAGAAATCATAGAAAATAAAATACTTTTTTTATTAACTATTTAACTTCTGGCCATAATAGTACTGAATGCAGAGTTAGACTAGGAAGCTAAAGCCGTCTCAAACTCCCTTTTCCATCCCATTTTGCCTTGTTTTGGACATGGCTGTTTCTGTCGTAACTCCTTGCTCCTCCCAGACAGGTTCCTCGCAGTGGTGCTGGTCATGGCTGGTTCTCTTGTTCTGTTGCCCACCTTGATGTTCTGCTCTCCTGCTTTCTTTGTCTCCCCAGTTCTCTCCCTGCAGATCTTCTCCTCAGGCTGCCTTTGAGGCTCCTCTCCGGCTGTCGTCCCACGAGTCTTTGGATCTCAGATGGTGCACAATGGTGCAATATGCACTTCTGACCCGTACCTTTCATTTGTCACCAGCTCACGCTTCATATTCAGGACTGGTTCTCTCCCTCTGCAGCAAGGAGAGCACAGTGCATCCTTGGCATAGCCCTTCCCCTGGTGCAGCTGGGACAGATCCATGCCTGAAGAGGAAAAACCATGTTCCCTATGAAGTGCCCCTTTGGCTGGAACTCAACCTGGCCATTAATATAAAGGACAACAAAAAAAGCTTCTATAAATACATCAACAAAAAGAGAGTTAGGGAGAATGTCCATCCCCCCCTGGATGCGGGGGGAAACATTGCAACCAAGGACGAGGAGAAGGCTGAGATACTTAATGCCTTCTTTGCCTCCATCTTTAATTGTCTGACCAGCTACCCCCAGGGTATTCAGCCTCCTGGGCTGGAAGATAAGGGTGGTGAGCAGAACAAATCCTATGTAATCCAGGAGGAAGTAGTTA